>CM047879.1:4077257-4203992 GCA_026212405.1 Petrea volubilis
TTAATGAAGCACTTGATTGCACACCTATCGTTTGAAGTTACCATATGTGGCCCCCCTTGCAATACCCATAGATGTATCCTTTCAAGAGGTAATTAAATTATTAAAAACTCAAATTTTTAAGAATTTAAAACAACTTAATTTTTAGGTACTTACATAACTTAAATAGAATGGTGAATAATAGGGCAAAAGTTGAAGGATCAATATGTGAGGCATATTTAATCAAGAGTCGACGTACTTCTCATCTTATTATTTGAAAGTCACATCCATACCAAAAGTACAAGATCTCATTGTAATGAGGACGATGTCTCTTTTGATGGTGAGCTATCTTACACTTTATCTGTATTCAAACGATCTGGTAAGCAAGGAAGAAAATACAAGGATCGTTTTTTGAATGATGATGAGTGAAGCAAAGTTGCCTTACATGTACTTATAAATTGTAATGAAGTTGTCCCCATCATTAAGTGAGTACTATCTTTAACATTTTGTATATAATGTGTTAAGAGGAATGTAGATGGCTTTGACAAATTTTGAACATTTTGTAGGATGTGTAGGTCAGTTGTTCGATACAACTAGCCACATCTAAGTATCAAGAGGTTGAGGAATCCATCTAAAATAATTTTGTTGAATGGTTTAAACTCTATGTGAGTATTTCATTATACAACATAAACACTTAATTAATTATATATTTGAAAAACACTGTGTGGTTTAAACAAAATATATTTAATTAAATACGCTGATTGAAAATATTTTTATATGTAGGCACATAATCTGAAAAATAATGTCGAAAATCAGTATTTGCTCGATTTGGCTTGGGGTCTAATGGAGAAGGTCAAGACCTTCAACAGGTTCTACTGTAATGGATATCTATTCCATACAGAGATATGACCCCTCATACGAGGACCTCCAATTTTGGTGTTTGTGTAATAAGTGACAGGGGTACAGACTTTTATGGTATACTAAAGGAAGTTATCAAGGTAGAGTATCCCGGCGTGCCTCAAAAAGAGGTTGTGATGTTCAAATGTAACTAGTTTGATTCGGTATCGAATAGGGGTAAGAAAGTACACCCACATTATGACATTGTTGAAATAAAAATTAATGAGAGGTATCCAAAAGATGACCCTTTCATACTTGCGCAACATGCATCTCAAGTGTATTACGTCCCATACCGCGGTACAAGAAGAGATAAATTGCAATAGCGGTTTGTTATCAAAACAAGACTACGAAGTCAAGTTGTGAATTAAGAGATTACTCATGACCAATTGCAAGAGTCATCTGGAACAGTAAATGATATCATTGATAATAAACTGATGGGTAACCTCGTTGATTGTACGGGCGCAATAGAAGAGGTCAACCAATTATACCTTGTACACATGGCCAATGATGATGTAGAAGTTGATGAAATAGGTCAACTGGTGAGGAAGAAGAATTGAACTCTGAGTTTGAAGATGATGAGTAGGAGGATGACGAAAATATAACTCAATATGGCAATGACGAATAAGACGAAGATGAAGAAGACTAACATTTACTATGAATAAATATGTGGCTTGGTTTGATATTCATTGCTATGAACATATAAATATACTTGCTATGAATGTTGTATTACAGTTGATTGATCGATTATCTAATGTGGATTGTCATACTTAACGGTTATGTAATGTGAAATGTTAAAAATTAACAGTTATGTGATTCTTTTTTATATGAATGATGAAAGGTTCTTGTTGTGCCATGTTTTTGCTATGAATGCAGATAACAGGTTCTAGAAAAGGCAAAGAGAAGGTCACTTGTAGCGGAGGAGGATCCAACCGACGTGGCCCCCACATGCCCCCTACAACGGACCTGCACATTCGAGACGATCCGTATGACGACTCTCATCATCACACATCTGCCTATAGCAAAGACGAGTCGAACAGTGATGATATGCGGACTGAGACTTCCGATAATACCAGAGTTGACGGAAAGTTGGTTATTTATTCGTGGGGACATGAGAAAGTTTATTTTTGTTCGTTATTTAAGATATAATTATTCAAATCTTGATTGTTGCTTACATATGATTTCTATTCATTAGTTTCAATCATGCGTTGGAGACTGTGAGGACAATCACCCATATTTTCACAAACAAGTATACAGAGGCATGGGAAAGATGGAAGGAAGTCCCTATACGTACTAGACACGTGTGGTTCTCTGAATTCCAATTAAGTCTTGATATATATACAAATTTTCTTATATATTTTTTTCATTTGTTATTTTATAAGTTATATGTTTCTCATTGTATAGAGAGTGTAATATCGGAGAGCTGACCAGCATAACTCCATTTGAAAAACTTTTGAGCACAAGGTATCGGACCTCCTGAAGAATGGGCTTAACAAAGCTGGTCAAAAAATAAGAAGTCTGAGTGGATCGGTGATGATGCTTGGTAGGAGCTACAAGCACAATAGGGCTTACCCAATTTTCATAAAAACAGCCCAGTCAACAAAACTAATCGAGCTTCGAATTTTAGTGGAAGGGGAATAACCGGCAACAAAGGGGCTCAAAATCTCACGTCACTCACAACGACGAGTTGGTTAGTATGTATATTTCATAAGTATTTCAAAATTATGATTGATAGTGATATCATTTTTATATATCGGATTAAAATATTACATATCTTATTATAGGAAGCTCAAACCGGGGAATATCAGACCGTGGATCAGTCGTTTATCCATCTCTACTCTTATAAGGACGAGAATGGGGACTTGAAATGGTCTGATGAGAGGGCGGAGCGTTCATTTGTGAGTATTCATTATGTTTCAACTTTAATATTGATATTTCGACTTTGTTATTGACATTTCAATGTAAAAATTTGTAGAACGTATTTAAGGAGAAATGGGATGATATTAATTCCTAGATGCCTCCTCAATCTGCTAATGACACGCCCCTACCTCGACCATCCAAGCTCGATGTAAGTCAAATAACTCGACTTTCACATTCTAATATTCTATGTAGATACATAGGAATGATATATTCAAGAAGTTATAACTATATTCATAGATTTATGGGTGTGGAAGGAGACAGCGGCTAAATCGAATAAGGGTCAGTGGTACGGAGGACTAGATGGATTATCACGTAGTATGGGGACTTAAGGCTCCTATACTTACCCCCCGAAATGGGAGGATCTATCGACGCTTGAGTTGAAGCAAATGTTTGACATGTTTGAGGAGAAACAATCCTCTGAATTGATTGAGATGCGGTACACACTTCATGCCTTACTTCAGAGCGTTCAAAATTTGTCCCAAGGCACTTTCGTCTCTTTGCCTAATCAGCCACACCCGTCAGCTGGTTCACGGCTTGTGCAGCCCACCCCTAGCTAATAGAGGGGCTCTCTGGGACTTCATCGAGGGGGTAACGATCTACCTTCAGTCACACTCCACCACATTACATATAGGATAACGAGCATGATGATGATGAAGATGATGTTATTGGACCTTGTTAGACATTAACACTTTGCAATAATGTTATTGACTTTATTATGACTTTGTTAGACATTAGACCTTCACTATTTTGGTTTGTAGTGTATTGCTACATTTGGCTCTTTGTAATTTATTTTAGGATATAATTCGTATTGGACGATCCGTGATCGTCATTTTGAATGGATAATTGCCATGAATGATGTGTTGGTTTGAATGCTCGTGTTTTTCATTGAAAAAAAAAACAGGATGTGCAGGCTAGTCGAAAAAAAAAAGAGGCATAATGGTGTTGAAAGTTTGCAAAATTAGCCACCGATTAGCCACGTCTTGACCGTGGCTAATTTGCCATGTACATACATATCAGGTCGTGGCTATTCCGTTTCCATCAGACATAGATTAGCGACAGCCAAGCCGTGGCTGAGGGACACGGAAAAGCCATGGTCAGGTCATGGTTGAGGGACACGGAATAGCCACGACCAGGAGACGGAATAGCCATGGCCTGGCCGTGGCTGATGGACACGGACTAGCCACTGCCTCGCATTTTCCAAAATTCAATGGCCAAATTGGCCACGGCCTGACCGTAGCTAATGTCCGTGGCTAAAAATTCTTGGTTGTTAGGCCGTGGCTAATCTATGGCTAAATAAGGTTGTCACTAAATAGCCGTGGCTAAAATTAGCCATGCTACTTTTAGCCACGAAAAAAATCCATAGCTAATTTTTGCTAGAATCCGTGGCTAAATCTGTTTTTTTTTCAGTAGTTTTGTGTGAAAAGTCATAGAGAGTGCAATAAAGTGTAAGAGAGTAATATAAAATATGAGAAATTTAGTAGTCTTCAACTTACGAGGCCCTATGCCTTTATACACACTAGGAAAAAGAAGAACCTTTTGTAACAAAAGATATCATTTCTAGAAGTCTATTTTTTGTCACTATAACTTTTGGTAATGAAAGATTTCTTTACTAGAATTCGTCCTATAAAGCCTGACGCTAAAAGTTCTTGTAACTTCTTTTAGGTTTCGTTACAAAAACAAATTTTTTTGTGACAAATAATTTTGTCACAAAAAGTTCATCACTTTAGTTTAAAAGGGAAAGGCCACGTGCCGACCACATAATAATCTTTTGCTTTGTCACCTGAAGAATTCAAACACCCGACCTCGTGCATGGTTTGGCATAGGATTGTTGCTATGCCAACTACTAATTTGTTAGTCGTAGAGGTGTTTTCCTATCCTTATTTATTTCCTATCTCCATTTATTAATTTTAAATTAATTAGTTAATTGATTATGTATTAATTAAATAAATTCAAATAATTATAAGAGCCCTGTTAGTTAAAACAGGTACCATACCTCTATAGTACACGTACTTATGAATAATTAAAAAAATATTTTTGTTTTTCATACATATTTTGAACTTAACGAATAATATTCGCACTTCTAATATAAAAATATTTAATATACCATATTCTATACAATACTTGATAAAGTAATACTTTCATTTTATGAAATTTATTAAATTCATTTCAAAAATTATAATATATGAAAATATTTATTGGTATAATATATCAAAATGTATTATAATTATTAATTGAATATTAGATAAATAACAAATTTATAGTACTTCATAAAAATATTAATAATTATATAAATAATTACATATAATTTATATTATGATTATAATTTAAATAATTTAATGAATAGTTTTAAATAATCTTTTATTAATTATATAAATTAGATAAAGAAAACATAATTTATGTGGACATAATATCAAAATAAGTCGTATTTTTACTCTCGAATATATTTTCATATCCGCATTATGCTCGTAGTTTTAATAAATTGTATAATAGTCATGAACTAAGACTTAACTCTAACCAAGATTATGTGTGACTATATATATATATATATTAAATTATGTGAACAAATTTTATTAATCTTACTAATGTTTTTATTTTTTAATTCATTAGTTTTTTATTTTTTTAGCCGCTATAAAAATACATGGGCAAAAGTCAAAATTATAAACAAAACTGTAATGCCCATCCAAACACATCTTCTTTCTCTGAAGTGCTATTTTTATTTTTTTTTTCAAAAAATAAGTGCTTCTTATCTAAAAAAAAGTCCATCCAAACAAGTTCCAATAGTCCATTCACATCAAAGACACAAAGCGGTTATTAAAAAATCTTAATGCTCTATAAAAGAGTATACATTATAAATCATGTCTAAAGTTTCGGAACAAATTTTAAAGTTGTCACAAATAAAAACTATTTTCAGTGACAACACTATACTATTCATAATGAATATTTCCATTTGCTACAAAAAAAATGTAATTTTTTGGTAACAATACCTTGTTTTCCGTAACAAATATACCTTGTTGCCACTAAAGTTTGAATTTTTGGTAACAAACTATTGTCTTTATCATCACTAAAAAGTAGTATTTTGGTAACGAAATCATATTTTGTCACCCAAAACCTAATTCTTGTGACAAAATATATATTTTTTACCATTACTTTGTTACTTAAAATGTATTTTTTTTTTTTGTCGTGACAAGGTCAGGAAAACTGCTTACCTATAGGATTCCTTCCTAAAAATTCGAGTGGTTAGGAGAGTTTGTTGAGATTTTCATGGGGTATGATTGTTGACCCCTATCAAATAAGTTTTCATATTTATCTCATGGTTATTAACTTGGTCTAGGGCAGACTTCTCGCTTCCAAAGTGGTACACGGATCTAGGCTCTGGAAACCCTTCCTGAGCTTGTGCGTTAGGCCGGCTATTGGGCCTATCCTCAAAAAGGAGCCTTTCCCAAGGCTAGGCCTTAAAATTGTCTTTGGGCCTTATTCCTTTCATTGTATTACCAAACCCAAATATAAATAGAAAATAGATAGTATCACACATCGTGCGCATCATAATTTATCTCAGGGTTATTAACTTAGAATAAGAGTCTTGTTTTAAAATTGAATTTATTTTGGAAAACGCAGTTACAGTTAGAATAATTATGAGACATATTATCTGTCGATCATTACTTTTAATCTCAGTAATGTTAAAATACACAAAACTTATTATTATTTCAATAATTATACATCATGCCAAACTAGACATTCAGTATTATATACTCCGTCATATACATGAGAAAAAGAGCACTATCAACATCACATTCATAATTATGTACTTCATTTCCATTCTAATTTGGCATATGATTAATCTTTACTTCCTCTAATCTAGATTTTTCTCTCCAATTTCACTTTTTGAGAAGTTTAAAAAAGAAAATATATAATGCATTCATAAAATAACTTTATTTTTTCCCAAAGTTATACTAATCTCAATTATAAGTAATTATACAACACTACTTTTTTATGATCGAAATTGCATATGATTACTGATATTGTCAATTGTAACTATATATCCTTTGTTACATACAATAACCAAAACAATCTTTGACAAAATAAATTTGCAGAGTTCAATTTATTTGTTTCTTTTTTGTTTTCTACCATCGTATTTCATCAGGGAAAATGTAATTTTCATCCTATAAATTGACATGTTTTGTTGAGTTCGATCCTTTCATTTATACTATTTGGACTTTGATTTCGTAATGTTTGAGAATTGACAATCTATGTCCTCTATTTAACATAATCTCGTTTAACGAGGGCACACCTTAACAATTTGGGATTCGCGTTAGTGATGTCTTGTTGGAAAAATAGGTTCAAAATTATCAATTTGAAAAATTTACGAGAAGAAAACCTAAACACAGTATGAATGACTAAAACCTGAAATTGGCCAACTTATAGGACAAAAATTGCATTTTATTCCCTACTCTATTGAGTTGGAAACACAGAAAATATTCATCCTATACTTTACTTTTGTCATATATTATGCATCAAACAATGAATACGAAGTAGAATATATGTGTGTGCATGCGTGGGCCCGCGTGTAAATGTGTATATAGAGGATTTGACCTTCCTCAGGCCCAGATAGCGTCACATCCCAAATATGGTCCAATTCACCATCAAGCAGTAATTTTAAGACATAATACAGCGTAGAAAATTTTAAAAAGCTTACACTTTTCTTTTCATACCTAAAAGTTGTGATGATCAAGTTAGTTCTATGTATAATTTTATTAGAAGGTATGAGTATTGAATAAGCAAAACTCTAAACATCTAATTAATTTACTAGGGTAGCGCATTGCAAAGAGAGCCATCATAAAAGGCAAGACATTCTTTAAGAAAATGGATGATTAAATAGGAAAGGATGTCATACTTTTGTTGCCAAACATAGACAGCATTGCCTACATGTTGTTGACTAGAAACTAACGTCCATAGCAACTATGGCTTAGCAACTTAAAGATTAACTACAAATAATTTATCTAACCAAATAATAATAATAATAATAATAATAATAATAATAATAAGGGGGAATTACAGTTACCTCCCCTGAAATTTACCGAAATTATGGAAAAACCTCTCACTTATTAATTACTAAAATTGTCCTTGATATTCGTGAAATTATGTAATAGTGAACCGAGTATGTGAAGTCTCGATATTGCCTTTAATGTTTAATTCACAAACACCTCCACTGAACTATCCTGAAATAATACCAAAACTCTTCAAATTTAAAGCGACACCCCGCCGAAAGTGAGGGTGGCCTCTCTACATCGAAAATTCGTAAAACACACATCTCCAAAATCACCCCACTCTCAGCTCCATGGTGATAGCTCGATCAATGTTGTTTGGCCTTGTTTAACTGCTTGCCAACACATCTTGATATCTGTATTTCCATTGATGTCAACACTATTGGATCGAACTCTCTTCAAGCATTTCGAAGTTGTAAGAGTCAACCACATTAACAAGCCTCCTCATCATCGGTCAAATGGTTCCTTCCTCCTCCAACCATCGATTTCCTCGCCAGTGGTATTGTCGGTCTCCCTCGTCATTGCCGATTAGATCTTGACCATCACATCTATCATAAAGGCCTTTAGATTAAAAAAAAAACCCTAAGTTTTTTGTTTCTTTTCAATCGTGAAGCCCAAACAGTTTGAGTTTTTTGTTAGAAGAGCAAACCTCAGAGGGTATGGTTGTAAATTTTGATACCTATGGGATTTTTTTTTTACAATCCCAGCAAACTTCAATTGTGGTGTTTGTAATTCGCCCTTTTGTCAAACAATTATTAGAATACTGAAGAGGGTAATTTGGAAAAAGAAATATTACTTTTTGAATTGAAACAACAACTGAAAGATATTTTGGTTAATTTTTCAAATTTTGGGGTAGTTTCAATAATTTTCCATACTTAAGGGTTTTTTTTTAGTAGTTTCAACAAACCTTGATTGAAGTAACTGTAATTCGTCATGATAATAATAAAAATAATAATATCAATAATAATATAATCTTTAATGTATTGAAAGTGGGAGGCATTTAATTTAACTATATGTTTTTCAGCTAAATGACCAAATCAAATTTATTCGAAAATTTTATTTTAAATTAATTTCTCCATCTCGCTTATCCACACTTTTTCTTTTATCTATTTGTCTCTCTCTTATTTATTATCTTATTAGTCACTACGAAAAAATCACCCCTATTATTAACGAACGAATCTATCGTAAAATTACTGAAATTCATCACAAACTATTTGTTTTGTAATAGATTTTACTTGTCACAATTTTGTTGGCCAACCTATTACCACTTTTATGTAATTGTTCGTTTAGCTTTATTTTCTCATGGTGATTTTATGGATTACTTTCTCATGGTGATTTTATCCAGTCATAAAAATTTATTTTATTTTAAGTTATTTATTTGTTCCACTTATTATAAACTCATTAGTTAATCCACTGATTTAATTAAATTTTAAATAATTTTTAAAAAAATATTAAAAAAATATAAATATATATTTCCACATTCTTTTAATTATATGTATCGAGTATTCCGATTGAACTAAGGTAGTGCTTGGTATGCAGAAAAGGATTTAGGTGTGAATTGAATGCAATTAGGAATGAATTGATGATGGAAAATGGATGATATTGATATAGTATTCTCTTACTTGATATATTCAAAGAATAAAAAAAGGAATGAATTAATTTAATCCATGTCATTCATGTATTTGGTAATTAAGTAGGGGAAAAATGTCATTTCCGTCCGTTAAGTATAGTCCATTCTGCTTTTTGTCATTTACAAATCAATTTAATTTAAAAGAATTTGCAATTCCGGTCCGATTTCGCTAGAGTTCGGCAAAAGTCAAATGAAATCAGCTGACATGGACAAAAAATTTGGGGATTTTTTGATTTTTTCTCCAATTTGTTGAGTTGGATGCCTCGTCATTTTTTTAACACATAGAGGACATATTGACAATTTTTCTTTAAAAGAAACAAAAAATTCCACCTCATTTATTTACTTAATTTAAATATAAATACTTACACATAAATACATATTTAAATTTTAAAATATAATATTTAAATAAAAAGTGTATTTACATAATTTTTATTTTTTATTTTTTGAAATAAATAATTTTTTATTTATAAATTTTAAATATATTTACATCAAAAATTACTATGAATGCTCGTATATTTATATAAACATATATGTATATATATACAATCATATATATATTTTCTTCTTTCTTACTTTTTTTCCAAAAAAGGGAAATTCATCACTATCGTCTTATTTCCCAAAAAAAATATCCTAAATTTCCCAACTCAAAATTCATCACCGCCACTACCCCTCCCTCGCCCACCACCATCATATTCTCCATCTCTCGATCTCCCTCTCCCCACCTTCACACAACAATCTCACGTAAACCTTGCGATGGTAGATGGGTATGGTAAGGTGTGGCTTGGAATGGTAATTCATTATGGGTGGGCGATTAGGGGGTGGGTGGGGATGGGGCTATGAGTGTTACACACACACACACACACATACACACATAAACATGGTGTTGTAGCCTGTAAGTGTTAGAGGGGGGGGGGCACTGCGGAGGGTGGGGAGAGGGGATGTTGTTGTGAGTATTATAGATACACACACACACACACACACACACACACATATACATTGACGTGGGGGAATCCGCCTTCGCCATGTCGATACCATCCCGCGACAAAGACCAATCGCGGAATGCCACCTAGAAGAAGGATCCACGTGTGGCACAGCCTGCTGACGCCACGTGTTACTTGCTCATCACCATTCAAGGGGGTCGGACCCAAAACTACAAGTGTCTCAATGAATACCCTCCATAGCCCTCCGAGGAGGAGTGCTCCCATCCTCAATGTGGTCCCTTCTTCATCCTTGAGGTGGTCCCTAAAATAACCAATTTTGACACAGCGGTACGCTCGCCTTCTTCACTACTACGTGTTAGAGAATATCCTCTATACGGATGTCGGGAGTGGACTGAGCTAACCCTAACCCAGCCCACACTGATTCAATTACTATAAATTGCAGATCGTTATTGGCCACTTGGTACACTTTCCTAATACAGACTTCTTGCATAACTTCACCTTCCAATCACATACTCAAATACTGACTTGAGCATCGAAGGATCTTCATCGGAAACACTTTCGGCTTGACTCATGTGTGTTCCATCCTTGTAGTGTAGGGACCGATCAGCGTACTCACACCCTTGCTCGGAGTTTGGGGCATCCCTGCTCAAAGACAGAATTTGACCAAAATATTTTTGGCACTAGAGAAAGGGCCCTTTATTATTGCAAGTGAAGAATGGTCAACACTCGACGAGCCACTACCGAGCCTGAGGACTCATTAAATTGCCCGATAGCACAAATCTCAATCAACACAGGGGAGCCCCACAACACTCCTCTCCCTCTTCATTAGCCTGCCACTAAGGTTACGCCAGGGATGCCTACCGGGCAAAATTTGGTCGTTTTGACGACCGACCAGTTCAATGCACTCCTGCTCAAGATCCGTGGATGGGGGGGCACAAACCCTTCTCTACCTACTGCTGCTAAAGATATTCCTCCCAAAAGGAATGAGATTTGCCCCCCGCCCAATGTTTGCCTAGGCGACATCGAGCGGGATAATAACAGGGCCTAAGACAGGGTCCCACCCCCATGTGAACCAAAAAGAGAATGGCGAGTTCCGCCCATCCACCTCATGGAAGAAGTAGTGGAATCTTCTATGGGAGCCATGTCGGACCACCCGACGAGGACTGAAGAGAGTGAGACGCCAAGAGTAGGAAGAAGCAGGTGGAAAGGCAGCTCGATCAAAGCGGTTATCATATTAAGGAACGCTACCACAATGCGAAGATGCAGGTGAATGCCAAGTGAAGAAAGCTTGAGGACAGCAAAATCGAGCCTACCAAGGAGTTCAAGGCCATCGAACTCAAAGCAGGCTATTCGAGCAAGACCATCAGGATTGGCACACATATCGAACCTACTAAAGAGGTGATACTGATCAAATTTTTGAGAGCGAATGTTGATGTGTTCGCTTAGAAGGCCTCAGATTTTTTGGGCGTTGATCTAGAGGTTATTGTCCATCATCTGAATATGGACCCTTCAATCAGGCCCGTGAGTTAAAAGAAAATGATTTTTTTGTGAAGAGAGAAACCGAATCATCAAGGAAGAGGTTAAATAGCTGTTAGACACCGAAAATATTGTGCAAATCCAGTTTACAAACTAGCTTTGTAACGTGATCGTAGTGGCAAAGGGAGACGATCGATGGAGAATGTGCAACGACTTCAACAAGGCCTGTCCGAAAGACCACTACTCGCTTTCTCGGATCGACCAGTTGGTCAACTCGATGGTGGGGTGTGAGCTAATAAGCCTGATGGATGCCTTTCAGGGCTATTATCAAATCTACATGGCCTAAGAAGACAGGAGCAAGACATCCTTCATCATCGCTATGGGGATGTGCTGCTTTCTCGTAATGCCCTTCGGGCTGACGAACACCGGTGCCACATATTAGAGGCTTGTCAACCTCATGTTCGAGGATGAGATCGGCAAAACCATGGAGGTGTATGATCGTCTGAAGCCAAGAGAAATTGACCACCTCCAAGCAACTTGCTCGGACCTTCAAGATCTTGAGAAAATATGGGTTAAACTTGAACACCACCAAGTGTAGATTCGGGGTTCGAGGAGGTAAATTCCTCGGGTACATAGTCAGTCACCAGGGGATCAAGGCCAACCCGGTTAAGATTCACGGCATCCTTGACATTGACCCCTCGGGAAAGGGGTGTAATGACTAGTGGGAAGAGTGGTCTCCCTGAACAAGTTCATATCCCAATCAACGAATAGGAATCTCCTCTTCTTTAAAGCGTTGAGAATGGTCCAAGATTGGAAGTGGATGGAGGAATGCCAGCGTGCCTTAGCTGAGTTGAAGCAGTATTTGACCAACCCACCACTCTTGACAAAGCCTATTCTCAGCGACCACTCTACACCTATCTGGCAGTTTCCTCGAGCGCAGTGAGCTTAGTTTTGGTCAACATTGAGGATAGGGTCTACTGACCCGTGTACTGTCTGAGCAAGCTCCTCCAAAGCCTTGAACGGAATTATCTGGAGATTGAGAGGTGGGCCCTTGTACTAGTCCACTCTGCCCGAAAGCTCCGGTAGTAATTTCAAGCCCACACCATCATAGCATTGACGAACGAGCCCTTGAGGCAGGTATTAACAAAGTCTGACGGGCCTCGTCGGCTGTTGAAGTGAGTCGTGGAGCTGGGTGAGTTTGATATCCAATTCCAACCTCGGATGGTGATCTATGCCTAGGTGTTGGCAGATTTCATTGTGGAAATAATTGCCTCGAATGAACCAGGCCCAATGGCAACTTGGACCCCCCAAGTCGACGGCTCCTCCACAGCCTCTGGGAGAGAAGCCAGTGTCTATCTACCCGATGAGCTCGGCAATGAAGTTGACTTCGCCATCAGGTTAGAGTTTCTAGTCACCAACAACGAAGTAGAGTATGAAGCCCTGATAGCAGGGATGAAGATTTCCTCAGACGAAGGAGTGCATGACCTGATGGCTCTGACTGACTCACAATTAGTTACCGAGCAAGTAGATGATAACTATGAAGCGAGGGAAACATCCATGACAAGGTACCATGAGGAGGTTTCCCAATTAAGGAGCAAATTTAGCAAGTTTGTGCTTGAACAAATACCTCGAGTAGAGAATGAAAGAGCAGACCAGCTGTCCAAGCTGGCGAGTTCCCTAAGAGGAACCAAAAAAGAAAAATTACGATCTTGAGCTCGGATAAGCCCCTCATTGGGGGGTGTATTGGAACTAAAGTCCTAGCGATCGACACCCCACAAGATTAGATAAGTGAGCTAGTGGCTTATCTAAAGAACAAAATTCTCCCCGAGGAGGCGTCCCAAGCAAGAAAAGTCAGAAGGCAAGTCTCCCGCTATGCACTAAACGGGCACGGGTGTTTGTTTAGGAAAAGTTTTGAGGGACCTCCTCGAAGATGCCTAAACGGATAACAGGCCAAAGAAGTTATTGAGGAGATTCACTAAGGCTGTTGCAGAAATCATACTGGGCCATGTTCGTCGGCCAAAAAAGTCTCCTAAGCAGGTTTCTTCTGGCCTACTCTTGTTCAAGATTGTTTCGACTTCGTTCACAGGTACCAAACCTACCAGATGTATGCCAATGTTATCCATCAATCAGCTGCCCAAATAGTGAACATCAACATTTCTTGGCCTTTCGATCAATGGAAGATTGACATCCTCAGGCCTTTTGCCCAGGCCCCTGGTCAAAAGAAGTTTGTGATTGTGGCTGTGGACTATTTCATGAAGTGGGTTGAGGCAGAAGTTGTGGCCAAGATTACTGACTCAACGATCAAAGTTTCATCTGGAAGAATATCATATGCCGAATCGATTTTCCCAGGATCATCATCTCCAACAATACCCCCAATTCCAGAGCTATCGAGTAAAGGAGTGGTGTTGTAGCCTCAAAATTGAACAGAGGTTCACATCCATTGGGAACCCCCAGGCAAACGGCCAAATGGAAGTGATCAACCGCACAATTCGACAAGGACTAAAGACCACCCTTACTAATGCTTGAACCACTAGGTCGATGAGTTCCCCAATATACTTGGGCTTATCGGACAACTCCGAGGACCGTAACGGTCAACACACCTTATGCCATGGTCTATGGATCTGATGCTGTCATCTGTTGCATCCCTCTACTCAGGTAGCACACTTCAATGAAGTCGCTAATGTCGCCGCTTGACTCTTCGAGCTGGATTTTACCGATGAGAGGAGAAGGGCCTCACCCAAAAGAATGGAGAATTTTGGGCGGCGGCCGCCGCTCGCACTTACAATTGCCACGTTTCAAATCGGAGATCTCGTTGTCAGAAAGGTGGAGGTCTCCAACCCTATGGGCAAGCTGGATCCCAAATGGGACGACCCGTTCAAGGTGACAAAGATTTGAAAAAGCAACGCCAATTGCCTAAAAGACATGTCTAGGAAAAAACTTCCTCGACCATGGAACGCTACGAACTTCTATATATGAGCACGTCGCCTTACCGAGTCCCAAGCAGGTGTCTATATTATTATTTTTGATCAGAGTAAAATGCCAATTTTATCACGAAATTATTGTTTCATTATCCTTTTTTTCATCAGAGCTTTATGGAACTTGCATATAATCAAGGTTGCTCATTTTTAAGTTGCATTGTTTATAAGCGAATATAGCGTTATGATTTACTAAGTTCGCTGTTTGGGCTTGGCCTTCTAGTATTTCCTCGATATATATTCAAACTCTTTGCATATGTTAAAACTAAACAAAACAATGTATTAATGAAGAAGAAAGGCATTTCATTAATACGAAAAATCATTACATTCGACGAGAAAGATGGATACATTTCTTCCTAGCAATGCGCCCTTGAGCTTACAAGTATCAAAAAAAAAAAAAAAAGAAGTAAACCTCTCCTCGGTCCCAACTCCGTCGACTACGGCCTTCACCATATTCGCTTCACGCATTGGTCTCTCCCTCACAAGCCCTACCTGAAGGGACCCTTTATGTGCTGAGTGCGCTTGTCGTCCCCTGATCGGACTCCCCCAGGTCGAGGGAGATGACGCCGTCGGGCTCCACATTCGGGTCCAAGGGTCTCCTTAGAAGCTTGTTCTCCTCATTGCGGACTTGTTGCTCAACAATAGAGATGGTTCTAGCTCGGACTCCCTCGTCTTGAAGTCAAGCTCACAAATGTTCAATTTTTCTTCCAATCTGTGAGTTTTCTCCCGCTCCTCCTCGATCTCGTTTTGAGCGACCTGATTCTTTTATCGCTCCTCCTCGAGTTCAGCGTGGAGGTTGCCTCCATGGGCCTCCCTCTCAGCCTTATTGCACATATCGCGACTGACATCTAGCCGGTGAAGTGCATTGAAAACCGCTTGTTGCAGGGAGTTGAATCCCTCCCCAATGGTTTGAGCTAGCTTCCCGTCATCCAGCTCAATCAAGGCTAATTGATTGGCCTTGAAGACGCAATTACACCAGCACTTCATGGCTAAGTTGGGATTCGCCCGGGCCAAGAGGCTCTACCCAGAGGGTCACTAAAACGAGGCTCCATCGTCTCTGTATATCCCAACACCTCCATCTCCTCGAAGGTGTGTCCAGAGCCATCAGTGACCCGTTTGCCCTTGGCCCTCATCTGTAGGGCAATCTTCTTTGGAGCGGGCCCCTCTGCCTTCTTCGAAGTCGTGGAGAAGCTAGGGACCTGCCTTTTCCTCCTGACTAGAGGAGTTTCCTCCTCAACGTTGATGGTGTCAGTTCTTGTCCGGGTAGGGGCTGTCTACGAAGTGGGAGTGCTTGTTGCAGCCTCCGACGATGTCCCTAAAGCCTCTACTTAATCGTTCCCCTGGGGAGGGGAGGGGAGGGGAGGGCATTACAGAAAAAACACTAGATTTCGGCGGAACTACTCCGGAGGAATATGGCGAAATCAAACCAGGGGAATTCTGGCAGAATTCCGACGGAATTTCCCCTGATTTTTTTTTGAATTTTTTTAATTAAAAATCGGGGGAAATCCGGAAAAAAATTTTCTCAGGTTTTTTTTTTAATTTTTTAATGAAAGATCGGGGAAAATCCGGGGGAAAATTTCCCCCGATTTTTTTTAATTTTTTTAATTAATATCCGGGGGAAATCCAGGGGAAAATTTCCCCAATTTTTTTTAAAATTTTTTCAATTAAAAACAGGGGGAAATCCGGGGGAAAATTTCCCTGAGTTTTTTTAAAATTTTTTTTAATTAAAATCCGGGGGAAATCAGGCGGAAAATTTCTCTCGAATTTTTTTTGAGTTTTTTAATTAAAAATCGAGGAAAATCCAGGGAAAATTTTCCCCCGATTTTTTTTATTTTTTTTTAAATTAAAATTCTGGGGAAAATTTCCCCCGATTTTTTTTCAAATATTTTTAATTAAAAATAGGGGGAAATCTGGGGGAAAATTTCCCCCGATTTTTTTAAAATTTTTTTTAATTTAAATTCAGGGAAAATTTCCCCCGATTTTTTTTAAAATTCTCTTGTCAACTTATTGAATTCTAAATGAAGTGAGGAAGATTTTGGAACAATGTATAAAATAACTCTCAAAAAGCTGTAATTTTGAATATTAAGATAACTAAATTTATGCAATTTAATAATTATGTATCAAAAATGCACTTCAAAATTTTTATTTTAAAACTAAAGCTATATAAAAGAGTAACGCACTACAATTTTATCTAAAGTATTTATGTAATTATTAAGGTTTGATAAATTTCAAAACGGAGTTCTTACATCACATTTTTTCGCAAGATTTGAATTATTAACTTATGTTAAGAGTGATCTTTGCTTAAGTAGACCAACATTTTAATAAAAACAAAAATAACAGCAAGAACAATAATAAATAATCTTTTTTTAAAATAATATGTTTCATCTCGAAAACTTTTTTACGTACTAAAAAAATTATGAAAAGAATAACTTTTATAATTAACAAGAGATATTGGGGTTTTATAACCATGACTATAATTAACATGACATAAAATAATTTTATAAAGAGTTTTATACTACTAGATAACTATAAAGGCAATTTATAAAGTAATCACAAATTTATAAAAAGATTTTTAGTCATTAAATATAATGTTTCATTCAAAACTAAAATCAAGAAAAATATATGAATATGTTAGAGTATTTTGAAAAATATATGTACATATTTTATTAAATGAAATTCTTCGAAAAATAACAACTAGAGCATCAGTTAATAAATGCTAAATGTCACTATCTATTTAAGAGATTAAGTTAACGGATTTTCAATAATTTTTTCTTATAATTAGTATATATGTTTATATAGTATCAAATTATATGTTAAACAAGAGATTTTAAGTTAACATATTTTTTCTTATAACAAGAGATTTTCAACACATATGTTTATTTTTTTCTTATAATTAGTATACCATATAATTATTATACTATCTTTAATTATATATAACATATTTATAGGTATACAAATGTTTGTATGGTATACATATATGTTTATGTAGTATATATATATAATACATATTTTTATATAGTATCAATGTTATCTTTTAACTATTATTATTTATACTATATTTTAATTATACTTAAAATAAGAATAATGAAACAAATATAAAATATGTATAAAGCAAAACAAAACTTATCACAACTTCAATGGTAGAGTGCTTGTCATTCAACCGCGAGGTCACGAGTTCAAATCCTTGCAGTTGCAAATATTTGAATATTTTGGGATACTATTCAAGCGGTGGCGGCGGTGGCGCGTGTCCGGGGGGCAGTGTGGCTGCGGTTCCGGGCGGCGGCAGAGGCAGTGTAGCGGCGGGTCCAGGCGGTGCGGCGGCGTCCGGTGGAAAATCGGGGGAAACGCGGTTCCGGGGACATTTTTTCCGGTGGACATGACTCCGCCGGTTTTTCGCTGGATTTAGCATTTTTCGGCGGAAATTCCGCCGGATTTCTGCCAGATTTTTCCCCCGGAATTTGCCTTTGTTCCTATAGTGGGGGTGCCTCCTAGCGCCAGTGACCTTGCCTAGAACCGCTGCACGGCCCATCTCTAAAGTTTGATGACCTGCAAAAATAAAATAATAATAAATCCAATTAGACGAACGTTCAAAAGAAATCCGATCAGACACATCAAAGTGTATAGAACAACATATATAAGCAGGTCAGGCCATTACCAAACACAATGCCCTCAATTTCTAATGAGGCTAGGGAAAGGTCGACCTTCACCAAAAACTTCTCCTTGATCAAAAAGATCGGGCATGTCAACGCCTAATTCTTATACCCGAGAACCCATTCCCTCGACGAGCTGGCCGACCCAAGCCTGGCCAGAGATAACTTCTTCACATCGGGGCTGTGGAGTCGTCTGATCGGCCATCCCTATTCGGAGTGTATGATGCACCATTTCTACTTCCAATCGCTGCCGTACGAGGAGGAGACGGTTTTGATGATTTTCCTCCTATTTTTCGCACTTACAAAGAAACAATTAAACTCGTCGTCGGGAGAGGACTGACTAGAATGGTTTATTTGGAAGAGATCGAAAAAGTTAGCTATGGAAGAGTTGTGCCCAGTGCTAAGACAAAAAATAACAAAGGTATAGATTGAAGTGTATGAGTTAGGGGTGAGTTGAATCAGGCTGATATTGAGGTGGTTGAGGATTGAATTAACAAAAGAAGGAATGGGAAATCTAAGCCCATTCTCTATATGGGCGTAATGAATCAGGATGCACCCCTGAGGTGGGTTGATCTTGGAATCCGCATATGTGGGCCAGATTACGCTGAAAGGGTCATGGATGTAGTGGTTCATCACGTTTTGCACATCCTGACCAGAATTGTGGGCGATAATGTTGCCCAAGCTGATGGTGGTCTAAGTCCTTGATATAGTTTTCCTCTTGCGGCTTGGTCGCTTAGGTGCCGCCTCCTCCACGAAGCCATCCTCCTCGGCCCATTCTCTCCACCCCGGGACGAGCACTCCGAAATGGTCTTTTATCAAAGGGAGTTCAACCCCACGCTCAGCAGACATCTATTGCCTCATCTTCTCTATCTTACTTAAGCTTTTCCCGCCTCTCCTTGGTTGGCTGGTACTCTCTTTGCCGAGGCAACGAGATGATGCCCCCACTTCCACTTTCTCCCTAGAAGTAGTTTCGGTATCGGAGGAGGACGTCATCTCTAAGTCACTCGGTGCCCCCCCCCCCCGGGATGGCAATCCCTCGAACCCATTCTGACTATCACTGCTACCCTTGGACCCACTCATGGTTGTTCTAAGAATCTAGGGAAGATCAAGCGAAAAAAGAATAAGGCAAGAATTGAAAGGGAGAGGAGTCCCTAAGTGATTGCTTGCCTGGAAAAAGTTCGCGTGTGCTTAGTGCTCTAAGGCTCTGATCTATTCTGCTTTTTAGCTCAAAGTGAAAATGGCATGGGATATGCCGTGTCCAGAGGCCCTATTTGTAGGTTTGTAAAAAATCCCCTCAGGAAGTGCAATCGTCACCCGTAATCACTACCAACGATCAAATTTAACTGTCAAAATTTGAATTTACTGCTAAACCTATGCTCGGCCTTCCACTTAGAACTAGATCATTCGAATCCCATCAGGTTTATAACCTGCTCGATCTTTTCATCCCGAGCAACCCATAAACTGGGAGGGAGGGTAACGACGTGGGGGAATCCGCCTTCGCCACGTCGATACCATCCTGCAACGAATCCATCCTGGAAGAAGGATGCACATGTGGCACAGCTTGCTAACACCACGTGTCACCTACTCATCGACAATCGATGAGGCCTCCTGCCCCGGGGCCCAAAACTACAAGTGTTTCAACAAATATCCTCTATAACCCTCCAAGGACGAGTGCGTCCATCCTCGATATGGTCCCCTCTTCATCCTCGAGGTGGTCTCCAAAATAACCATTTCTGATACAACGATACGCCCACTGTCTCCACTACTGCATGTTAGAGAATATCCTCTGTAGGACGTCGGGATGGGCTGAGCTAACCTAAGCCCAGTCCACACTCATTCGATTACTATAAATAGCAGAATGTTACTGTTTACTTGGTACGCTTTCCTAATACTCACTTCTAGCATAACTTCACATTTCGATCACCTACTCGAATACTAACTTAAGCATCGGAGGGTCTTCATCGGAGACACTTTCGGTTAGACTCGTGCGTGTTCCATCCTTGCAGTGTAGAGACCGCCTAGCATACACACACCCTTGCTCAGAGTTTTGGGCATCCCTGCTCGAAGACAGAATCTGACCGCATCATACATATATATAGAAAAAAATCTTTACAAATAATATATATATATTTATATAGAATAAAATCTTTACAAATAAAAAGGAAAGATTGATATATCTATCTATATACATATATATATATATATATTACACAAACATATAAAATTTTACTAGAAAAACTGCATTTAGCGACAGATATTCTCCACAGATGTAAAAAAGCCACAAAAAAAAATAGTCAATTCCATGGCTATTTTTGTGGCTAAAATTGGTGCAAAATTTGGCCCCAATTTAGCCACGGAAATTCCATGGCTAATGGCCAAAGATTCAGCCAGGGAAAAAATATTCAAATATTTGATTTATGTATTTAAATTAATTTAGGGTTATTGGTCGTGGGGCCTTTGGGGGGGTAGGGTTGTAGGGTTAGTTACCACCCTTTTTTTAGCCACAGAAAACCCGTGGCTAGTCCTTGGCTAATTTTAGCCACATATTTTATTTTATTTTTATATTTTTTTGCCATGGATAATATTAGCCATAGATTTTTTGTGGCTAATCTCCGTGGTTATTAGATTTAGCCATGGAGTTTTTGATAAAATCCGTAGCTAAATGCAGTTTTTCTAGTAGTTAAAGTGGATTGATTAGGGTGGATTTTATTATTTTTTTTAAAGAATTACCAACATGTCATCCACATCAACATAAAACAGAGATAACATTACAAATTTTCCCAAATTAATGCCACATCAATGTTGGCGGGAACATTTTGGCCAAAGTGAATGCCATGTCAACAATTTTTGGTGAAATCGGACCGAAATTGCAATTTTTTTTTTAATTAAAGGAGCAAAACTAAAATGATGATTTTTAAAGGATAAAAGGCCAAATTGGTTATACGTGGGGTTTAATGGATGAAGATGACATTTTCCCCAATTAAGTAGTAATGAATCATAAGAATACAAAACAAAATCAAGCATATGATCCAATAATTTTTATTTGAAAATTTAAAATTTTCATTTAAATAAAAAATATGTATTATCTTTAAATAATATATTAAGATTGTATACTAATGATCAGTGTATATATTATACATTTTTTATATATTGATATATTATTTTTGATACATGCTATATATTATGTTTTGCGTATTTATCAGAAAGTATGCACAGGAATCAATTATTTTATATTTATATATGTATTTATATGGACATATATTATATATTACACAATATATATCTTTTAAAGTAAATTTAATATACAGTTTCATTATGAGTGTTAAATACATTAGTAAAATATTTAGTGTTAATTTTATATTATTATATGTGTACATAAGAATATATATTAGCATATGTCAATATATATATATATATAGATATTATACATCTTAAAATGAAATATTAAATATAAATTATAAATATATATGATTTATGTGTGTATATATATATACATAGATTTTTATGTAATAAATATAATTTAATGCGTATTAATGCACTTATTAATATTTAATTAGTGCAAATATAAGCTTTATAATATATGAGAAATTTAATAAGTATTGTGCTAATAATATAAAAATATATTTTATGATAGTCAACTTATTGGAAATAACTAAATCCACATGAGATGGAATGAATCACTAAACTCAAATGTATGAGAATAGTGATACCCACGGGAATAGGTATTCCTATCTCTAAAGTATACTAATCATGTCATTGGGAATGGACATGAAAATGCTTATTCCATGTCCACTCTATTTATAAAGTGTCATATTTGTCTAATAACTACCTTTCTTGTCTTTAATTTGCCAGTTTTTTTCTTCCCCTTTTTGTCCCTCTCTTTCTTATCTCGTATCTTCTCTCTTTTCTCACTCTTCCATCAACGTAATATTATGATTTTTTTTATGTATTGTTCTCTCTCGCCTCTCTCCTCTCTCATTTCCATATCCATTATTTGACTTTCTTTTGTTCATTAATTTTTTTCAATTATATAATTTAATCGAATTTAACTTTCTGTATAAATCTATTAAATACATTACAAATAAAAATATACATTCAAATAAAATTTTAATAAGTTTTTTAATTGTACACTATTCATTTTTTCTAACACATTATTAGAATTGTCTCTTTTTTTATTTTCACATACATCGAATATGCTCAATCCGTTATACTGTTATATAAAAGGGAGTACTATTAAATAACTATTTTTATTATAACAATATTTTTTCCCCGTTATTTTTCTTTTTACTTTCTATCTCTCTTTTAATACATTCTTTTTGCTCTCGCTTCCTTTTTTCTCTGTCTCTCCCTTCTCTCTCCTTTTTCATCTCATAATATACACTTTTCAACATAGTTTTTTCTTTTACGTTCTTCTATTAACTAATCTTTTAATTTTAAATTATTTTATTTTTGTTTATCATTTATTTTATAAATTTATTAAAAATAATTAAAAAATATTTTGAATTCAAACTTAGTAATTTTAATATATTATTAAATTATATAATTTTTTAATTATATATATGCATCGATTGTGTCAATATCAATATTCTAAAAATCGGACCGGACACCAAACCGGTGGCCTTACTGGTTACCAGTCTGACCACCGGTTCAACTGGTGTGACGTCATAAATATGTAATAATTATTAAATTAATTTTTTATATAAAAAAATATAAATACATAAAAAAATCAGAGAAAACCCAACAACAACAACAACAACAACAACAACAATAATAATAATAATCACACAAGAAATTTACCTTACTATTTAGTAAAAATCCCACTCATCATACATCCCAAAGCTAACAAATAACAATTAACAAGATAATTCAAAAAACACATTTTGTCACATGTTACATCCAAGTCCAAATAAACCCAAATGATGAGATTAAACAAAGTTAAACAAGATAAATCATCATAAATCATCCAAGTGATCTATCCAAATCTAAAGTTTTCAATCATCATCTTCATCAACATGGTGATTTCTTTGTTGCCTTAAAAGGCGTTGTACTTCACCATCATTACCACTTGAGGTTGCAACATTAAATTTTGATAAATTAACCTTGTCTCCACCATCATCTAATTAATCATAAATAATTTTTTTAGTAAAATAATAAAAGATTCACTACAAAAAAATGTATTTTTTGTGACAAAAAATTTGTGACGAGATTTGATTTTGTCACATAAACATACCATAATGTGACGAATCATAATTTCGTCACATTAAATTGTGTTTTTTTAAAACAAATTGAATTTTCCTCACAATAACTATGACTAATGTGAGGAAATAGAATTTTTCTCACAATAACTATGACTAATGTGAGGAAATAGAATTTTCATCACGAAAAAGATTTTTTTTTCCTCACAACAAGTTAACAACATGAGGTTATAAAAACAATTCCTCAAAAAATATCTAATTAATATTTTTCCTAATTTCCTAAAGCAATTAAATGGAGAAATATTATAAAAGACTATTTAAAAAAATATCAAATGAATATTTTGCATGATATCCCAAAAAAATTAGATGAATCAAAAGAAACCCCAAATATAATTTTGTTTGTAATTTTGACATTTTCAGGTATTTTTATAGTGATTAAAAAAAATCAAAATTTAGTAAAATAAATAAATTTAAAAAATAAAAAAGTTAATAAAATTTGTTCTCATAATTTAATATATATATATATATATATATATAGCGCTCATTATAATGATCATCTATCACCTATAATCTTAGTTAGTTAAATACCAGTCAACTAATATTTGACGTTCAACATGTACGTGTACCTATTATAAATATTTTTCAAAATTTAAGGTAAGAAATTAGTTCAATAATATGCAAACAACTATTATACGATTTATTAAAATATTCTAGAGTAAAAATACGGCTTATTTAATATTATGTTCACATAAATTATGTTTTATGTAATTTATATAAAAAAAGATTATTTAAAAACTAATAATTAAATTATTTAATTTATAATCATCATATAAATTATATATAATTATTTATATAATAATTAATATTTTTATGAAGTATTACAAAATTATCTTTTATATAATATTCAATTAATAATTATAATAAATTTTGATATATTACACCAATAAATATTGTTCATACATTATAAATTTAAAAATGAATATAATAAATTTCATAAAATGACGTATTACTTCATCAAGTATTAAACATGTTATATTAAAAGTATATATATTATTCGTTGAGTTTAGAATTTGTATGAAAAATAAAAGTATTTTTTTAAGTATTCATAGGAACGGGTACTATATGGGTATAGTACGTGTTTTAACAAACATAACTTATAATTGTTTGAATTTAATTAATCAATACATAATTAATAAATTAAAATTAAAATTAATAAATTAAGGTAACAAAGAAATAAGAACAATAAAATTACAAAACTATCAAGAAAATTGCAATTGGCCTAATGGTTGCACTTCATTCAACTATATCCAAGGTCAGGGGTTCGACTCCCCTTGGAGCCGCTAAAGAGCAGTCTTGCGCGGCACTGTTGCGCAACTAGCGGAGGTCGGGGGTTCGAATCGAGTTTGGAGCAAAAAATATAATATTTTCACTAAAATACATTTTTTGTGAGGAAAAAGCATTTCGTCACATATGTTTTTTGTGACGAAACAAAAATTTCCTCACAATAACCTTATGCGAGGGCCATTTTGTGAGGAAACTGTGATGAATTTTTTTCGTCACAAAAGCGTTTTTGTGATGAAATTTGGATTTTTTGTGATAAATATTTTCATCACAATAAATCAATTTTTTTGTAGTGATTAGATAATGAATATTTTAGTAGAATAAATAAATTACTATAAAACTTCTTCCTTGAGACAACTATTCCTCAAGCATTCCTCCAACTCATCACCATCAAACTCTCCACCCAGCTCCTCCTCAATAATTCAAAAATTCACTTTGTCAACACATTCATAATCAATTGAATTATATGATTTTGTTCTTTATTTACCACTACAAAATACCATAATATTAATATAGTAATTAAAGACAAGAAAAAGAGCAACAAAACCCCAATAGATTCCAACGGTTGATGTGATCCCATTAGCATAAGCAACTTTTTCTCCTTTACCTTACCAAAACAAAGCTTTTTCTACTTTGGATTTCTAGCAAACCCATTACGTGGTGGTTGTTGGTCCGGCGTGGGCGTAATAGAGATTATTATCACAAGTATTCCAACTGGGCCCACCCTGTTATCTCCAAAGTGGGTCCCCCATATTGGTCCCTCAGGGATAAACGACACGTGGGTTAAATAGAATTTTATATGCATTTAGGTGCTTGTGCATGCTGATAAGTTAATTCATCCCTTCAGTTTTGCCTGTTCCTCGCCTGCTGTTAAAGGGGTAAAAAGGTGTTAAAAAATAATAATTATCATTAGCACAATTATAATATGATTTTGGTTGAAATTGGTATGGAAGTGAAGCAAAATTCATAGACGTTATAAACTATAAAGAATCATCTTGGGCCCTAAACGCGCAACGTGGCATTACCTTTAGAGGGTGTGACTTCTCTTTTTTTTTATTAAACAAAAGATCAAAGTTGGTGGGATCGACGTTTGCGCAGCCTAGGGTAAAGAAGCCTAAATAAGGGTTTTAGGTAGTGGTGACAAATGGACGAATTGAATTAAATTTGAAGTAAATGTTATTCAATTAGATTGAAAATGAATTAGGTTTTAAATGGATTCTAGAGAGAGTGTTGTAAATGGATTGAGTTCATAATGAGTTTGGGACGGATAGATAATGGATTGATATGGTTCCTTAACGAATTCAACACAAAATAAAATATATTTTTTTTAATATAATTTTGTATATTTTTCAACTATTTATTTCTTATCCAACATATTTTATAATTTGCAAAAAATAATTTTATCACTAGCTTTTCAAATTTATAAAATATTATCAAATTATAATACTTTTCTTATTGAAACCATTTAGGAACCGCACAAACTTATTTAAAAATCGCTTGAACCCATTTAGTACCGAACAAGTTTTGAAGCCCACTAAAGTCCAACCCGCTTCATTTCATTTATAAAATTTGAAGACCCAGCTTAACCCAAAACTAATTGAAATGGATTGTAACCATGATTCTTAACCCATCTTCTCACTCCTAGTTTTAGCTCCCAAAATTTTGGGGTCCCATATATATATATATATTTATATATTATAGTTTTTCAACAAAAATTTAATAACCCATTTGACAAAATAGTTCAATTATCGTACAAAAATACATTTGACTCAATCAATATTTCAATGGATATTTACTTACCAAGAAAAAAAAATCAATGAATATTTTACGAAGCAAATTTAGAAAAAGATAGCATCATGTGGGGATATGCATGCAAGTCCAATGAATATTTTAGGGAGGGATTTTATTTTACTCATTGTATTTTATCATATATCCTTCACTCTTCTAAAATACTTTTAGTTAGTTCTCTTTGTTTAATTAAGTTTTTTGTCTTGAATATTTGATGTTCAATTTGTGTAACATTCAATTGGCATATTTTTTATTTCACTAGAAATACAAGTGACAAATAAATTTAAGGTATTACTTACATTTATTCTTTTAACTTTTATGTTTATGAAATTGTTACATTCATACATGTGTTTTTAATTTTGTGTTTTTTTTTTCCTTATTTTCACTGTAGGCCGATTATCAACCTATCACGGCCCGTATTTTCACTCTACTAAAACACTTAAATGCATATATAAATTAGTCACCTAAACACCACTATAATAACAAGGGTTCCAAAACATAGCAAGCCTAGTTGTACTATTATAACAAAGCCTCTCAAGTCCTTTCCTCAATTTGTAACTTTAAATTACCAAGTCCAACTTCTGTTGTTTCCATGTCGCCTAGGATATAATTGTATGTGAGAGGCGTAAGCACGACAACTAAGTAGGAGGCTCTACCTAGCAATATAAGGTGCTCATATGTGTGGCTCAAGTGCACATAGTCAATTAATCACACACAATGTGTCACATAAGTCACATTTTTACTTTTCTTATCTCAATAATTGCCTTGTATCTCCCAAACAATCGTTGATATCAACATTCCCACCTTATTCACCACGTTGGCCATATCTCGAGTATATGCCTGATTCTACTACCCACTTCACACATGGAACACTCCGTCCATGTACGGAGGGATTAGGACCATGGATGGCGAGAACCTTTAAGACCAACAAGCCCTTTGTCGCTCGTCCGTGCTCAGCCTCATCCACT
Source organism: Petrea volubilis (assembly GCA_026212405.1). NCBI lineage: Eukaryota > Viridiplantae > Streptophyta > Magnoliopsida > Lamiales > Verbenaceae > Petrea > Petrea volubilis. The sequence continues at coordinate 4,105,054 of CM047879.1, forward strand.
CCTCAACACATTAGGACTCATTAATGCGCAACAAGATTCAAGTAATTCACATTATCATGTAAAGAACATTATAAAGCTAAACATGCTTGCATACCCAATATAAATTAGAAGCACGAATCGATACCGCTTGTATAAAACAAGCCTTGAACTAAGTTTATGATCACTTTTGCATCTAAACATGAATACTACATGGAAATATAACATGTAACATGATATGCTTAGAAGCCCAAAACATGATTATGTGAGCTAGAACTAAGACTTATGAAGGTAAATAGAGCTTCTACCTTAGATAAACTATGCTTTCCTTTACTCTATATTGATAGTGTGAAGTGTATGATTTCTAAAGAAAAACAAGTATGTGGTTTTGTATGTGTACTGTGTGTGTTTGTGTGTTGTGTATTGTGTGTATTGTGATTTTCAAATGTAAGCAAGACCCATATTTATAGGAGTTGGTCCAAGAAATAGACATTATTTTATTAAAATTTTCTTAGCATAAATGAAATCTTCCAAGTAAGTATACAAGTGTTAATCTAGGTTATACAAGTGTTATTCTAGTTATGTGTAAGTGTCACCCTAATATGCACAAGTGTCACCCTACCTTAAGAAGATCAAGGCAAGTGTTATTCTTCTTTAAGGAGATTAATACAAGTGTTCCTTTATTTAATATAATTAATACAGGTGTTCTCTAGTTCATGAAGATTAATACAAGTGTTATGGCCACGTGTCTTGCAATCAAGATTTTATAATTTATCTTAAATTTTATAATTACAAGTGTCCCATAGCATTTAATGATTTCCTCCTACATCTTGAAAGTGGAACAAGTGTACTATACACGTGTAACAATCATATTATTTTTATTTTTATTATTATAAGTACATGTAACAAATAAAATTACCGTTATTATCATAATAATTTCTAGATATATATATATATATAATTTCAATCTTATATAGTTATTGCACACCTAATTCGATTTTTATGGATAAATATTTTAGGAACCGATTTTTGTTATTAAAAACATAATTATTATACCTATTTTATGCACACATATATATAAAAATTGAAATGGCACAAAAATGATCTAATTAATATTAGTAACTGTTTACATGATTAATGCATGTAATAAATAAACAAGTCAATAGAGTTTTGGGGCATTACACAATCGATATTTTTTATTTTCTTATTAATATTTTTAATGTTGAGATAACCCTGATTGACGTGACTTCCTCAACTTTAAAAACATAACTATAACGAGATTTTTTTTACTAGGGCTCAATTCAGTATAATTACCATAGCTCCACTAATGCGTTAATGAATTAAGTGATGCCCCTCATGGCACCAGACTTGATGTCGATCGTCACAAATTTATAATACTCCTAAATAATTAATAGGTTCTACAACATTTATGAGGTTGGAATTTAGTTATTAAGATGAGAATAATAAACTCATTACCCTATTAGTAATATTAGCACACTTGATGCGTGCGCATAACACAAAAAATAATAATAATTTGATTTAATCACTTATTAACTTTTTTGGTAGTATCTATACTAGCAAAATATTTTAAGTTATTTTCAATAGATTTATAAAATTAGTGATAAGTACAAATAAAATAATTTAAAATAAAGAAACTAAGAAAACAATTACAAAAAATTTAGACGGAGAACCAAAATCGTCAATCGGCCCTGGATAATCTTGTAAGTTCTTCTTCTTAGCCTCTTTCTTCGCCCCATCTTTAGGAATTGTTTGTTTAGTAGCTTTGCGTTTCCCTGAAATCTGGATATACTTGAGGGGTTTGTGGTTAATTTTTAATGGGGAAAATTTTCCAGGACTAAATTGAGCTAAGATGTAATGGGAAGCGTCTGTATAGGTGTGGGTGAAGGGCTGATTTTCTTTTTCAGTGAAGGGAGAGAGGCGTGAAAGTAGGAAGAGAAGAGTGATGGGCTTTCGTTATAGAGAGTTGATTGAAAGTGTATGGGCCAACAATATTAGGATTAAATTGTGACTGGTGAGATGGTGTAATAGCAACTAGCTAAAGCCCAGTTGTGGAAAGAATTAAGCTGTTGGGTGGGCTTGAGGTGATTAGAGGGGGAAGTGGTGGAATGGCACTTTTTGGGCTAGGGTTGGGATTGGGCTCTGGAATGGAAGGGTAATCATATGAGGCTAGGCTTTGGGCATGAAGGGTTGGGCTCAGGTTTATAGCATAAGGACCTGATGAGCTTATCGAATTAGCGAGTATTTGGACTGCATTGGCTTGGTTAGTCTTGAGACCTCCAGGGTTGGCATCTGAGCGGCTTTCTCGGGACATATCCCTCTTGTAGACACTTGGAATAGAAAATCCATGATTTGTGCCAAAGCAATTCCCCACAGCGTCTGCCCCCCCCCCCCCCATCACGGCAAATTCCTTTCCCTTTGTTTGGCGTTAATCTTGGCCTGATCCGAACTTCATCAGCTCTCGATAGGCGATTTGCTTGCCGAAAATTTCGCCCTTGAATGGTTTCTCTCAACCACGGTCCAAATGGAGCATCATCACCGGGATCTAAGAAGTCATCGTCAAATTGGAGTTCACAATTCTGAGCAATGTGTTCAAGATGACCACAGAAGTACCACAAATTGGGTAGGTGTTCATATGTGAAATGAACTATCAATTCTTCACCGTCCCGCCGACGAATTTTCAAAGCTCATTTCAGCAGCTGAGTGATGTTGATCGCAACCCGAATACGCATACTCTCCCTCCAACTCTAGTTGTACTATTTCCATCCACTGTGACAACTTGCCCAATATTTTTCCCAATATATTCTGCCATAGCCTCGGTCATCGTATTGACCGGAAGCTTATGAAGATGTATATGAAATAAACACCGATCCAGCGATATCCCCAAGGGATCATTGTCTTCGTTTAACGAAGTAGAAAAAAAAATTGTTTCTCAAAAGCCCAAGGTACTCCCTCCAAGAATCACTTATGATCAAATTTATGATGGAATATAAATAGGCATCTGCCTTGTGTAAATTTGCGAATGTCCACTCCCCGTAGTGGATTAATGGCTCCCTTCATTGTGTTCTTAAAGTAATCGAAAGCAATGCTCTTAGATGTGATAATACGACCCACAACATAAAATTTCCTCATATCCATGTTGCCCATCCAAGCAGTAGCCGGACCAGTAGTCGACGCTTCCTCCACATCCCTCAATGATAGTGCTCTCGCCAACCCCTCAAGTTCACCATCCATCCCCACTGATTCGGCAAAGAGTCGTGAGATTAGATTATAATCCGTATAAATCGACACCAAGACGGACCTGCGCCCGCTCGTGAAGTCACTACAAGACAAAACTAGATCTCGTAAGAAGCAAGAGAATAAACAAATAATGAGCAAAATAGATAAGTAGATAGGAAGAAATGAAAAAGCAATGAAACAATCCTGACGGGTCAGGAAGGGAGAAGTAAAGAAGAAAGCAAATGCAATCATGCTCTAGCTCGGATATCCGCAGGCCATAGACACGCTCAGGATACTCTCATGCAAAGGGAAAGAACTCTCATGTAGAGAGAAAAACAATACTATTAAGGCATGACTAATATTAGTCACCTACCAATGTGACTATCGGTAAGAATAAATTAATATGACTTAGAGAGTCATGACTCTTCAGTATAATACATTTCAATTGATTACATTAATAATCCAAATCAAATACAATTATTATATCTAATAATTAATAATCCATTCACAAAACTATCAAGTAATACAAAGAAGCTACCATACATTTGGAGAATAAACTATTATACAATAGAATAAAACCCACATGCATGATAATTGAACCTGCGTTATGACTCAAGTACGAAAAAAATCTCAATTGAAATATTTCATTAAGATTAGAAGTAAAACTGGATGTTGAAAGTAGAGTTAAGATTTTGCAGTTAAGATTTTGCACAACCCAAATAAAAAGTTAAAGGGGTAAATGAATCAAGGCATGATGAATTATTTATTCTTGAATTTTAATCAAATTTATATTCGAACTAACGTTTTTAATCGAGTTGAGCATGGATTGAAATATGTTATAATTTCATATGATATACATAATTTTATTAAAAAATTAAATGAAATTTATATAATTTGATATTTTTACTCAAATTTCATTATTGTGGTTAATTAGATTAAACTCGAAGGTAATTGTTAACCATACAAATTCAAACAAATCTCTAATATTTATTTTTGATTAGAGTGTAAATTAACTTATTTGATTTTTCAACCTGCTCAAAATTACTTACGTGCCTAGATCGCCGATACTTTATTTACATTTCTACTTGAAAGCGAAATAACTAATATCAATTCGTTGAATGGAAGCCGTGTCAAACAGTGATAAGTTTTGCTTTTTGGTCTGTTACTTTATATTGTTTGTATGCATATATATAAAAGTAAGAGTAGCGTACGAACAAACGTACTTCATTGAAATTGAAAAATCTTACAATGACTTTGCAAGTTGCAACTATCATATATATATATATATATATTATACAATTAATTCAAAACACTCTATAAAATATCAATCGAAATACTACAACACACACACTCTCATCGAAAGGGAGAAAGGAATTCGGACAAGAATGTTCGAACTCAATACCTTAATGGTATTGAATTCGAACTCCTACCATTAGGCTACAGACCCAGAAATGCAACTATCATATATGGAGATTCACAAAGCAAATAAAAAACGTAAGTCTAAAACCCTACAATTAAGAAACAATATTCTAATTTCTTTTTACTTATTGACTTAGTTTTATTATCAATATTTGTAATTCTGACCCTTGAAACTTGGAATGGACAAGAGACCCACAGCTCGCTCTCGCATTCTTTATTCTTTAACTTCACTTCAATAAAAAGGAAAAAAATTGCATGTTTCAACAGCCTGTTTCCTCCTAAATGCGGCTTTTAATCCTATTGAAATTTAAAATTATATAGAGTCAGAACTCATTAAACTCCTTAAGTCTGCGTCTTGATGGAGTTGTTTGGAATTGAAAAAGAATTTAAAATGGGGTGAATTTAAAAGTCTTCAAATTTAAAATGTATACACCTCCAAATTTTTTGTTTTGATGAACAAAGAAATTTTTGAATAATCTGCAACTTCTTCGATTCAAAATTAATAATTAATAATAGCCTGAAATGTATTTTTCCTTTCTTAAAAAATAATAATAACAAATTTAGCATAAACAGTAATACGAAATATTAATAAAAGAGAATCCAAGAGAGAGAAAACGAAGAAAGAGAGAATGGATAAAGAAATGAAGTGAGAGAGAAAGAAGAAAGCGTGAGAAAATGAGAAGAGAAAAAAAATGCAAGAGAGGGTTTTCAAATTATCAGCTCACAAATTACAATTATAAGCAATAATTAACAATTACATGAATTATCGATTCACCAGAAATTGCTTTTGAAATTTTCAAATCCCATATCCGTAAGATCCAAATCCTTGACTCAAAATGCAACAAAATTTTCTCTTTGAAATTTCTTAATCGTACTTTTAAAAACATATCACAAATCATAACTGATGGTCTTTGACTCAGACCATGTCCGTGTGCCGACCAGACCCACGCTTTCAACTTACAACACCAGCAACACCCCCCCCCCCCCCCCCCCCCCCCCCCCCGCCCCCCCTTTTCTCCACTCTTATAAAAGCTTTCAAATAGCCCTCTTATCTACCTTCCACACACCCATGACCCAACCCCAACCCTGCAAGTCAGCATATCACTAGAGACAACTGGTGCACAGAAAACCAAGCTGAGAAAGTTGAACCCTAGGATATAAAAACACCCACTGGGAAGCATTATTACAATTTACACAAGCATCTCAATTCTCAATGACTCATCGTGGTCATCAATTTTTTTTTTTTTTGTTTGAATCTTAAGGAAACCCATTATATTACCCCGTTCGAGCAACAAACACTTTTCAATAATTTCTTGAATTTTCATTAATTCTTAATGGGGAAAACGAGGGGCTTCAGGCTCCGACACAGGCTGGCCAAAGCCTTCAAGTGGTGCATCCACCGTCGCACACGGCGGAGACCCGCCTACCACGGGCTGCAACCCACGGCGGCGGGCCCCATTTCGAAGCTCTACAGGTGGGCTACGAATCTCTGTTCCGGCAAAACCGAATCGGGTTACATTCGGGCCGGGCAAGAACCGTCCGAGGAGATAAAGTTACAGGCGAGTGTACCGAAAGGGCACCTAGCGGTGTACGTGGGCGACGAGGAGGACGACATGTGTCGGGTTTTTGTGCCTGTTATATACTTCAATCACCCGTTGTTTGGTGAGTTGTTGAGGGAGGCCGAGAAGGTATACGGGTTCAATCACCCAGGTGGGATCCAGATTCCTTGCCCGAAGTCAGAGTTGGAGAATATACAGATGAAGATCGCCGGCGCGAGCGGTGGCGGAATGTGGCGGAGGAGGCGGAGCTAGTTGGGCCACTGGAATTGTCCTGTGTTCATGGCAATTTTGTCTTATTAGTTGCCGATTGGATCCTCTATTCTAAAAAGGATGTTTTATCTTCTATTTCATAACGTATATTCATGCCATGTGTATAAAATAATTTCTTTAATTATACGCTTGGTTTAAAATCTTTACACTTGGTATATATTTATAGATTGAAATAGGAGATGAAATACTATTTGAAATAGACGATCTCGTGTAATTAGTTGCTCTTTGAATTTTCATTTTATTAATTAATTTCTCTGGGGTTATGTTTGTTTAGTTTCGCAATTTCACCGATTAGGCTCGACGGAAAAGTTAACAGACATAAAAAAAAGACAAGAGAGAGAGAGAGAAAGAGAGAGAATCTAAAATTCATTTTTGCGGGATTTGAAATTAAATTCTTGTTTCACCAAAAACAAAGAAATTAAATTCTTGAAATTTTGATGATTTTGTAGAAAGTATACATATATATCAAATGTGAAATGCCAAATATGTAACACCTAAATCAGCAGAGCCAAAATCTTTTTTTCAATACGTTCTATACTTTCCTATTAATAGAACACGATCCACATTTTTCAATAATTTTACGTTTATTCATAGAAGAATATTACATGCGTGTAATTAATTTGGACGGCCTCGAATATTGTCAAAAATTAATCACAAAAATATTACACAGAGTGGAAAATAAAATAATTTATTCCTTATGCAAGTATGAATGAAATTCAAAAATTTAAATCAAATTATATATCATAGAAGCTCATAAATAATTTAATTAATTAAACAATCTATTGCTTACTTATAGAAAGCATAAAAAATTACCAATTTGAGAAAACTTACCACGCTGGAATGCACTACTAATTGGCTCCAAAAAAATCCTCATCAGGAATTTCTTACAAAGTCAGGGAACAAGTCGTGTAACCATCAATATTTTCTTTGAAAAATTCTCATCGGGAATTTCTTACGAAACCTAGGATTAACTTGTTTGACTACCAAAATCTTTTTCGTAAATCCTCATCAACTCTAGAGCGTGGGCTCTAGAACAAAGAAAAATACTTAACTAAAAAACAAAAATTTATAAAAGAAATTTTCAATGTGCTCTTAAAATTTCCAACTCACTACAGTGTGGGCTTTAAAATATTTAACTAGAAAACAAAAATTTATAAAAGAAATTTTCAACTAAAATAATTGTACTCTTAAAATTTTCAACTCAGGGAATTATTAAGAATTATTGCTTTATTGTGATTTTCATTTGTCTGGGTCTATTTTCAAGGTTATCTTTTATAGTAAAAAGAAAAAGGAAAAATAGGAGGAGAAGTCCCTGTTAAGCCCCGAACAGCACCATGTCAGGCGCGCCAACGGCTGCCACAATGCTGGTGTTTAATGTGGCAATGTCTACTTTCTAGCACTGCACCACCGACTCGCTTTATGTTCGGTTGGTCCTCTTTTTATTATTCTTAATTATATTTTGCTTAAAGATAAAATATCATTTTTCTCTCCTCAAATTTGATCGATTGTATCAATCTAATGGATAGTTAGATATTTTTCAAAGGAGTTATAATTCGAGGATTGCGGAGAGGCCTTAAGAAAAAAAATTAATTTTAGGGCAAAATTGTTGGTTTCATCATATATCTATAATGTTTTGGCATATTTAATCTCATGAGAATATGTTTTTTGCAACGTGGTCCTATAATTTAAATTTTTTCAAAAATTTGACCCTTTTTGTGTTAGCGACCACCTTTGTAGTCGGAAATTGTCACGTGGGTCCCACATATTTCCTGAAAATGATGACTGGAATTATTTAGTTCCAATTGGTGACTGGTGTGGCTTTTTAGGTGATACTTATATTGACAACCAAGCAAGTTTTGGAGGCAATATTTCACTCCTAAATTCCCCAAATCCCCAGAGCTCAAAAAACATATCAAATAAAAGTAGGTAATGTCATTTTTCTTTTCCATTGTAGAAGTCTTCTTCACATTTTTTTTTTAACCACCATAGTGCATAGCATTAATCAATGCGTAAGTGTCATCCTCTGTAGGTTGCATAAAATCTACAAAATACAAAAAAAAAAAAAAAAAAAAGTTGGGGTCCATGTATAGAAAAGAAAAAATTTACTTTTCTTGGTAGGACAACAACAATTTTTTAAAAGAAAGCATACACAAACACACAACAAACAAAAACAAAAAGTGATAAAGACAATCTACTACCAAAACACAGGAGCGAAAAGAAATCTCCAAAAAGATTAAAATAAACACATACTCGCACGTTGTTTCAGGAGCGGGCCTGAAGACTATTTTCCCTTTCATAGCTCCTCTTTTTCGCACCATCTTCACATTCACTCTCCATGCACCTCCAACAATAAAAACCAAGTTCTTCTAGCCCTGCTTCCAAGATTCACAAATTTTGAAAGAACAATATGAAGGGTGTAAGAGGCATTGATGTCTCTATCAAATTCGGGTTCTTAATTTGATCCAAAAATCCAAACAATAATGGATTAAAGTTAGATGGAACGGTTCGCGTGCTCCCATTTCCCTCCCAAAATATTACAAGTAGGTATGGTCTTTTAAAATAAATCACCAAAAAGCCACATCACTTGCCAAGTGGAACTAAATAATCCCAATCACCTTTCAGACGATAGGTGAGGCCCATGTTACAACATCCGGCCACAAAGGTGGTCGCTGATGCAAAAAGAATCAAATTTCCAAAAAAAAAAAAAAAAATGCAAATTACAAGATACATTGCGAAAATATATTCATACAGGACTAAAAATGCCAAAACATTAAAAGATACATGATGAAATCAGCAATTTTGCCTTAATTTTAGCTTCAAAATGGTTCAAATCTAATTATCATCTCATGATTATATTTGACTACCACTTAAAATTATTGAATTCCATCAAATAAACACTATAACAAATTATAAAAGTTGCAATGATTTCTTTTGCTACAGTATTATTTTCGTTGCAATTAGTTAAGCCTTGGCAACAAAAAAAAGACATTTGTTGCTTGTTAATGGTTCTTGTGGAACAAAAAAAAATTTATTGTTGCAAAAAATGTGATTTCTCTCAGCTATTAATTTTGTAATTTATTTTGCAATGATATTTACAAATCACAACCAATTAAATATTTTGTTCCAAAAGAATGACCGTTTTAGGAACAATATGAAGATATAACTAAATTTTTTGTTTTTACAACAAAAATATAATTGTAAGCTATACATATATTTAGACATCAAAAATTATTGTTGATATAATTTCAAGTAATTGGCGATGAAATGTAATCGCGTCAATATATTAAAATTTTTACAACGAAAAAGTTAATGGCAATTCTACCTTATAAGGCAACGAAATATAGTGTTGTCAATATATTGATAAATTAGGAACCTAATTTATCGTTTGGAAATAATTATGTGCTTTTGTGAACAAAGAATTTCATGCTAAAATATTTAGTACATTTTTGTATGAACTATTTAGTTGCAAATTGGTGAGTTCTTTTAGTATGAAATGTGTTGGTTGTAGATAATTAAGCACTTTTATCGCAAATATTTTTCGTTGCCAATAATTAAATGCTTTTATACATTGAAAATTTGGTTGTAAATGGTTAAAAATATTTAGGAATACTTAACCTTATCACTTTTTTTGTAAGGACCCGAATTTTCCTTTCGATTATATATATATATATATATAGATATACCTATATACCTAAATGTGAACAATTTACATGTTTCTATATATGAGTGTTCATTATTTTCATACTTTTTGGTACATGTTCGTTTTGAGTGCAACATGTACACGTGTAGGATTCATTCTCGTTTTAGTTAATCGCCATACAACTATAAAATTCAAGAAATATAGGGATACATAGATAAATATATATATATATACATGGTTTATATATGTATATATACTTAGTCTTAGTAGATTTTCTTGTAACTTTTCTAACTTTTGCAAAAAAAGCCCCTAAAGTATAGGTAAATTGTATTTTCTACCCCTAGATATTATTTTCTTCCCTAATATGAATAAATTTATATAATATACAAGAAATATATTATGTTTTCAGATATTTTAAGGAAGGGGGACGAATTTTTGAAGGGGTTTTGGGAGAGAAAATAGAAAATATTAAATACTAGGCTTGTTTGAGTCTTATCCTCCAAGCTTGCCAAATACAATGTATAAATACACTTGGCATACACCTTCTAGAGGTATGAATACTTGGTTGGCCATGGTTATAGTAGAGCAACACTTAAGCTACTTAGACCCAAATACTTGGTCAATTAGGGTAATAATTAGACAAGGACTTAATGCTATTTTATTGCTATGACTTGATATTAGTATATATGTAATATTACTTGGAAAAATACCAAAACCACCACACACACACCCTAAAATCCGGCCACACACACACACACACACTTCATTCCTCTTGTTTTCATTCCATTTTCCAAATATCCTTCAAGTCTTGAAACCCTCTCACCCCTTCCAACACTATCCCTACTTCAAACCCTACAAGGAGAGGAAGAAGACATATCAAGGTAGAAATTGGCCTATGGCATGAGTTAGGGTTAGAATTTATCAAACTCTTAGTATTTTATCTTCCCAATTAGGCCTAGGAGGTGACCACAAGTTGGTTTCCATCTTGGGTCCAAGGGGATACAATATGTGTTAGTTATGTATGTGTTTATGATGCATGGTAGGTTACAATCCTTGAGTACACATGCTGAAATTTATTGAACCTATGCTTAAGTGATGCTTGAGTTCTATGTTATCATGTTTTATGCCTTCTTATAGTCTTATTTATGTGCTAGTAGTTAAAATTTCAAGGGTTCAAAGCTGGAAATTTTGAGGTGTACACATGCTGAAATCACTGTTCATACAGAAACTTTGGTTTTCGAAGCTGAAAAGTTCGATTTTTGCACAGCTGGAAAATCCGAAAATTTCCAACCAAAAACCTGGTTTATATACTTTAAATTCTGTGTAGAATAAGCTGTAGAAACAGGTTTTGAAAAGCTGGAGGTTTGGGTTACGAGAATTGGAAATTTCAGCGGTTGCGCGCTAAAAGTGTTTTGCGTCGCAGTCTGCAAATTCTAGCTCTCGTAAGCTGAAATCTCGGTATTTTTCCAAATAAATGTCTATTTTACAACCTTATACATATATGTGAAGAGTTTCAGGAAGTTTGGAGGCTTGAAATCTCTGTTTACATGAGCTAATGTCAGTTTCGCAAAAATCGGAAATTTTGTTACTCCATGCTGAAATTTGTGCACTGGTCACTGAAACAGTTTGTGTTATGCTAAAATTGTGATTCAAATGTGTTGGAATTATGTGTGTAAGGGCCCTATATGTGTTCGGTGTGGATGGGGCTAGAGTTCGGCCGGGCGGCAATGGGCTTGCCGGTCTTAAACCAATTCTCGCCATCCATGTCCTATTCCCATCTTGCATGGACGGAGAGTTCCGTGTATTGGTTGTGGGTCGTAGGTTTTGGCATATACTCGAGATATGACCACCGGTGTGTATAGGTTGGGTGGGAGTTTCGGTTGGAATTTGGTTTACGGCCCGGCGAGATAAGGTAGCCACCCTCCGAGGTGGAAAATGGTAACAACGTGTTGAATTGTGATGCTCTATCAGATCTGGAAATTTATATGATTTGATCATGAAAACTGAAATTTCTATGGTTTTATGTGTGGTTTATGTGCTCGTATGACAATATGCAATTTCACACGAACACCTTATGTCTATGCGAATTTCTACTCAACATGTGTATATGTTGACATTGTTGCTTTCATTATGTTTTTAGCTGGATTTGAGACACCAGAAGATAGGAACGAGGAGGAGGTAGGAGGTCGCTTCGAGGCGTTTAGTTAGTTATGTATATGTATTAAGTTAGAAACTTGAAAGTTAAGAGTGTGTGCATGTAATAAATGAATTATGTAAACCTCTCTTTTGGAATATAAGTATGTATGCTTGGGTTTCATTGTGTTTGTGCTAGCATGTTTTGGAGAAATGGTTCTATGAGAGATGTTGCATAATTAATTAGAGGTTTCGGGGCGTCACAGGTGGTATCAGAGCAATAGGTTTTGGGATGTACAAATTTTTGAATTATGAATTGTTTAACTTTTGAACTTGTGTGTAGGAATGGCCTATTCGGGAGAATCGTCTACTCGTAGGTCAAGGTACCCGTGTGGAGCTTCTCGAATTTCCTCAGTCCGTTTTCACCCATCCCAAGTGGATGAGATGTTGGTAGAGCTAAGGTTACTTGAAGAGAAGCATGAGAAGTTGCAAGAGGAGTTGTATCACACGCGCCTTAGTCTAGAAGGCGCGCAGAACCATATATACCAGATCCATCAACACTACCAAAGCACTCTTGGGTTTGTGTACATCATGGTTAGGGATCTCCTAGGGATTATTGAGGAGAATTTGTTGCCGAACCCAAACCCGGACGTAGTAAACATAAACTCCGGGGATGGTAGTAGACTTGCTCCGTATGATCTCGACTAGGATAGATGGTTAACTTTTGGAAGATGGTTTAGCCTTTGGAAGGCTTAGAAAGCACCGTAGTATTTTGGCTAGTAGATTGTATAGTCGGTGCTTGTATTTTGCGTTTGCCATGGATGTTTTTGCGTTTGCTGAATGTGTAACCTTTATGTATATATAAGTTATGTCACTCCTATATATATATGAAATAAACGGGCTTTGTTTTATGTTACTAAATTGATTTTGTTTAATGTAGATGTCAAATAGGCGAACACGTAGCAACAACGGAAATTCGGATGGACAACTAACGGCTATTGTCGAACGAATCACCACCCTACTTGAAAATCAGAATAATCATAATCATAATCATGTGGAGACCAACAATGATGCCATTGCCAATTTCCTTAAGTTGGGACCTCCGAGTTTTAAGGGAGAACCGGACGATGTTAAGGCCACCAATTGGTTGGAGGCCATAGAAAAGGTTTTTGAAGTCGTGTCGTGTGGAGAGGAGAAAAAAATTATCTTAGCCACTTTTAGGCTGGAAGAGGATGCGAGACACTGGTGGAAACATGTTAGTCAGAAGTGGGAAGAAACGAGGGTTCCGCGTACGTGGGCGAACTTTGTCCAAGAATTCAACAAGCAATACGTCCCTCGGGTCGTACAAGAGAAAAGAGAAAGAGAGTTTTTAAATCTAGAACAACGAGAGTTAAGTGTGGCCCGATATGAGGCGATGTTTACTCGATTAGCTAGGTTTGCTCCCTATTTCATCGAAAGTGAAGAAAGGAAAGTTTGGAAATTTATTGGCGGTCTAAGGATGGAAATCCAAGATAAGTTGGCCGCGGTACAGATGCCTACGTATGTGGTGGCAGTGGAAACTGCCCTGAAAGTCGAAAGCACGATGGAACAACTAAAAGTTAAGCGTGGACAGTTTGTAAGGCCTTCGCCTTCGGGAGGTCAAGGAGGAAGGAATTTTGGAATGAGCAATAAAATTGCCAAGACTAGTTTATCCGGTCCCCGGACGAATCCTACTAATTTCCCAGCACAGAAAAACATCACATGTACTTATTGTGGAAAGCCTAACCACACTGAAAGCCAATGCTGGTGTAAAGCAAAGAAATGCACCCGATGTGGAAGTGCCGAGCATTTCATCAGAAATTGTCCGCAATTGGGAACACCACCGGTTTCATCTCAAGAAAAGACCGGTAAGGAAGGCGGGAATCGCATGAGCAAGCCTCGGGTCCAGGGCAAAGTGTTCGCAATAAACCAAGAGAAAATTTCTGAACCTACGGTAGTGGAAGGTACGCTTCCGGTTTGCCGACATTTAGCTAAAGTATTGATTGATCCTGGATCCACACATTCCTATATATCGTTTGATTTCTTTTCGAGTTTAATGTTGCAACCCAAAATTTTACCTTATGAGTTAGAAGTAAGTACTCCGATGGGAACTTCCTGGAAGACGGATCGGATTTATGAGAATTGTGAAGTGGTAGTAGGTGGGAGAACAATGAATGCCGATCTGGTTTTGTTGCCTATAAATGCTTTTGACGTTATATTGGGCATGGATTGGTTAGCCGCACATTATGCTCAAATAGACTGCCATAAGAAAGTAGTGCGGCTATGTATACCTGGCTGTCCCGTAGTCGAGATAAGAGGAAATAAAGTTTCCCCATCAATACCAATCATCTCGGCCATAAAAGCCCGTCGATTGCTCAAAAAAGGGAATGAGGCATTTTTAGCTTACGTATTTAACAAACAGGGGGAGAAAAAGAAACTAGAAGATGTTTCAGTTGTAAAGGAGTTCGTAGACGTTTTCCCTGATGATCTACCAGGTTTACCACCACATAGGGAAATTGATTTCGTCATTGAATTGCTACCCGGAACAACGCCTATTTCCAAAACTCCTTACAAAATGGCTCCTGCCAAGTTGAAAGAGCTTAAAACCCAATTAGAAGAATTGCTTGATAAAGGATTCATCCGGCCAAGTTTTTCACCTTGGGGAGCCCCGATTTTGTTTGTCAAAAAGAAGGATGGAACCTTGCGGCTATGTATTGATTATCGATCCCTTAACCAAGTTACTATCAAGAATAAATACCCGTTACCCAATATTGATGAGTTGTTCGACCAACTGCAGGGAGCGTCCGTATACTCCAAGTTGGACTTGAAATCTGGGTATTATCAAGTTAGAATTCGAGAAGAAGACATAGCTAAAACAAGCCCTCAACAGTCGCTATGGGCATTATGAATTTGTAGTCATGCCCTTCGGATTAACCAACGCACCTGCTACATTTATGGACTTAATGAATCGGGTATTCCAACCCTATTTAGATCGGTTTGTCGTGATTTTTATCGATGACATTTTGGTGTACTCAAAGTCTGAAGAAGAGCATGAGGGGCACTTGAGGATAGTATTGCAGACCTTGAGGGAAAGAAAGCTTTATGCGAAATTTAGTAAGTGCGATTTTTGGTTAAGACAAGTAACTTTCCTCGGGCATATTATCTCACAAGAGGGAATTTCGGTGGACCCCGATAAAATAAAGGCAATTACAGAATGGAAACAACCCTCTAATGTAACAGAAGTACGAAGCTTTCTAGGGCTGGCCGGCTACTATCGACGGTTCATTGAAAACTTTTCCAAGATGCTCGTCCTTTGACAAGGTTACTCCAACTGAAGGTAAAGTTTGAATGGGACCAACAGTGTGAAGCTAGTCTCCAAGAATTAAAGAACCGACTAGTTACGGCCCCCATATTAACTCTACCAAATGGAAGTGATGGGTTTGTAATCTATACGGATGCGTCTAAAGAAGGACTTGGTTGTGTGCTGATGCAAAACGGAAAAGTCATCGCCTATGCCTCCCGAAAACTCAAACCTTACGAGGAGAATTACCCGACTCATGATCTAGAACTTGCTGCCGTAGTGTTTTCCTTAAAGAAATGGCGACATTATTTATATGGAACCTCTTTTGAAGTTTTCACGGATCACAAGAGCTTAAAGTACTTGTTCTCACAAAAGGAATTGAACATGAGGCAAAGACGATGGATCGAGATGATCATGGATTTTAATTATAACATCCAATACCATCCAGGAAGGCCAATGTGGTAGCCGATGCGTTGAGTAGAAAACCTAAACTCGCATGTCTGATGATGCATGAATGGCATTTGTTAGAAGAAATTTCCAAATGGAATCCGAGAGAAAAGAAGTCCGGAATGTTCCTCTCCCACTTACAAGCCCAACCTGCTCTAATACAAAAGATTAGAGAGAAGCAAGCAGAGGATGATGGATTGCAAAGAATAAAGGGTGAAATCAGCAGTGGGCAAAGGACAAAATTCACTTTGTCATCCGATGGGATAGTAAGATTTCAAGACAGAATATGTGTTCCCGATGATGACGAGTTGAAGAGAGAAATATTAGAAGAAAACCACAAATCCAGATATACAATCCACTCGGGAATAACTAAGATGTATCAGGATGTGAAAAAGCAATATTGGTGGAATAATATGAAAAGGGAAATAGCGGAGTTTGTAGCAAAATGCTTAACTTGTCAGCAAGTAAAGGCTATTCATCAGAAACCTTTTGGAGTATTACAGCCCTTACGTATACCCGAGTGGAAGTGGGAGCACATCACTATGGATTTCGTCATGGGACTACCTCGAACATCAAAAGGCAATGATGCGATTTGGGTAGTAGTTGATAGACTCACAAAAAGTGCTCATTTCATCGCATTCTCTAAGACTTGTTCCTTGGACAAAATGGCTGAACTCTATAAACAGGACATAGTCAGGCTTCATGGCGTCCCAGTAAGCATAGTCTCCGATAGAGATCCTCGGTTCGTTTCCAAGTTCTGGCAAGGATTACAAAATGCTTTGGACACCAAGTTAAATCTTAGCACAGCTTTTCATCCTCAAACGGATGGACAAACCGAAAGGGTTATACAGATTCTCGAAGATATGCTCCGAGCTTGTACCATTGATTTTGGAGGTAGTTGGGATAGACACTTAGCACTGGCAGAGTTTGCTTATAACAACAGTTATCAATCCACGATCGGTATGGCACCATTTGAAGCTCTATATGGACGAAAATGTCGGTCTCCAGCTTGTTGGAACGAAGTGGGTGAAAACAAAATCATTGAGTCCGAACTAGTACAAGAAACCACTGAAGCCATTAACCTTATTCGAAAACGCATGACAATTGCCCAAAGTCGACAAAAGAGCTACGCAGACAGGCGGCGTAAAGACTTGGAATTCGAAAAAGGGGACTTTGTGTTTCTCAAGATTTCACCTAGAAAAGGGATTCTAAGATTCGGGAAAAAAGGAAAGCTAAGCCCAAGATATGTTGGCCCTTTTGAGATTTTACAACGGATAGGAAAGGTGGCCTATAAACTCGCCTTACCTACAAGCTTATCTGCAGTTCATAATGTGTTTCATGTATCTATGCTTAAAAAGTATCACCCGGATCCTTCTCACGTGATAAATCACGATTCCCTCGAAATAGATAAGGACTTGACATATGAAGAAGAACCCGTTCGCATTCTTGAAGTGAAAGAAAGAACCCTGCGAAACCGTTCTATTCCTATAGTCAGAGTTTTGTGGAAATATCATAACCTCGAGGAAACCACATGGGAGAGATTGGAAGACATGATGGACAAATACCCACATCTCTTTGACTAGCAAGGCCGAATTTCGGGGACGAAATTCTTTTAAGGAGGGGAGGATGTAAGGACCCGAATTTTCCTTTCGATTATATATATATATATATAGATATACCTATATACCTAAATGTGAACAATTTACATGTTTCTATGTATGAGTGTTCATTATTTTCATACTTTTTGGTACATGTTCGTTTTGAGTGCAACATGTACACGTGTAGGATTCATTCTCGTTTTAGTTAATCGCCATACAACTATAAAATTCAAGAAATATAGGGATACATAGATAAATATATATATATATATACATGGTTTATATATGTATATATACTTAGTCTTAGTAGATTTTCTTGTAACTTTTCTAAAAAAAAAAGCCCCTAAAGTATAGGTAAATTGTATTTTCTACCCCTAGATATTATTTTCTTCCCTAATATGAATAAATTTATATAATATACAAGAAATATATTATGTTTTCAGATATTTTAAGGAAGGGGGACGAATTTTTGAAGGGGTTTTGGGAGAGAAAATAGAAAATATTAAATACTAGGCTTGTTTGAGTCTTATCCTGCAAGCTTGCCAAATACAATGTATAAATACACTTGGCATACACCTTCTAGAGGTATGAATACTTGGTTGGCCATGGTTATAGTAGAGCAACACTTAAGCTACTTAGACCCAAATACTTGGCCAATTAGGGTAATAATTAGACAAGGACTTAATGCTATTTTATTGCTATGACTTGATATTAGTATATATGTAATATTACTTGGAAAAATACCAAAACCACCACACACACACCCTAAAATCCGGCCACACACACACACACACACTTCATTCCTCTTGTTTTCATTCCATTTTCCAAATATCCTTCAAGTCTTGAAACCCTCTCACCCCTTCCAACACTATCCCTACTTCAAACCCTACAAGGAGAGGAAGAAGACATATCAAGGTAGAAATTGGCCTATGGCATGAGTTAGGGTTAGAATTTATCAAACTCTTAGTATTTTATCTTCCCAATTAGGCCTAGGAGGTGACCACAAGTTGGTTTCCATCTTGGGTCCAAGGGGATACAATACGTGTTAGTTATGTATGTGTTTATGATGCATGGTAGGTTACAATCCTTGAGTACACATGCTGAAATTTATTGAACCTATGCTTAAGTGATGCTTGAGTTCTATGTTATCATGTTTTATGCCTTCTTATAGTCTTATTTATGTGCTAGTAGTTAAAATTTCAAGGGTTCAAAGCTGGAAATTTTGAGGTGTACACATGCTGAAATCACTGTTCATACAGAAACTTTGGTTTTCGAAGCTGAAAAGTTCAATTTTTGCACAGCTGGAAAATCCGAAAATTTCCAACCAAAAACCTGGTTTATATACTTTAAATTCTGTGTAGAATAAGCTGTAGAAACAGGTTTTGAAAAGCTGGAGGTTTGGGTTACGAGAATTGGAAATTTCAGCGGTTGCGCGCTAAAAGTGTTTTGCGTCGCAGTCTGCAAATTCTAGCTCTCGTAAGCTGAAATCTCGGTATTTTTCCAAATAAATGTCTATTTTACAACCTTATACATATATGTGAAGAGTTTCAGGAAGTTTGGAGGCTTGAAATCTCTGTTTACATGAGCTAATGTCAGTTTCGCAAAAATCGGAAATTTTGTTACTCCATGCTGAAATTTGTGCACTGGTCACTGAAACAGTTTGTGTTATGCTAAAATTGTGATTCAAATGTGTTGGAATTATGTGTGTAAGGGCCCTATATGTGTTCGGTGTGGATGGGGCTAGAGTTCGGCCGGGCGGCAATGGGCTTGCCGGTCTTAAACCAGTTCTCGCCATCCATATCCTATTCCCATCTTGCATGGACGGAGAGTTCCGTGTATTGGTTGTGGGTCGTAGGTTTTGGCATATACTCGAGATATGACCACCGGTGTGTATAGGTTGGGTGGGAGTTTCGGTTGGAATTTGGTTTACGGCCCGGCGAGATAAGGTAGCCACCCTCCGAGGTGGAAAATGGTAACAACGTGTTGAATTGTGATGCTCTATCAGATCTGGAAATTTATATGATTTGATCATGAAAACTGAAATTTCTATGGTTTTATGTGTGGTTTATGTGCTCGTATGACAATATGCAATTTCACACGAACACCTTATGTCTATGCGAATTTCTACTCAACATGTGTATATGTTGACATTGTTGCTTTCATTATGTTTTTAGCTGGATTTGAGACACCAGAAGATAGGAACGAGGAGGAGGTAGGAGGTCGCTTCGAGGCGTTTAGTTAGTTATGTATATGTATTAAGTTAGAAACTTGAAAGTTAAGAGTGTGTGCATGTAATAAATGAATTATGTAAACCTCTCTTTTGGAATATAAGTATGTATGCTTGGGTTTCATTGTGTTTGTGCTAGCATGTTTTGGAGAAATGGTTCTATGAGAGATGTTGCATAATTAATTAGAGGTTTCGGGGCGTCACATTTTTTTTACCCTATTATACTTAACCTTATCCCTTTTTGTTTTCCCTATAGTTGAAAATCCAATGAAATTCATTTTCAATTAATAGACTTTTAAATTAATTAAACAATGTGAAAAATACCTATCAATTCCTTATTTTTTTTAATAGAGTATAAGTAATTTTTGTATTTTTAAGTTCAAAAAATAATGGTGCACTTTTAATAAATTGATTTAATCTAAACTTAATTATTTGTTAAATCGAGTTGTTAAATTGTACAAACTAAGGATAAGTAATAAACCAATAAAATTAAAAATAATAAATTGATAGTTTTTTTCTAAATTTAATAAGTATAAAGACAATGCAACACATAAATATTATTAACATGATCTAACGACAAACAAACCTCCATTCCTTAGGCGACACTCAGATTCGATTCCAGGCTAGCAAATATTCCTCCATGTGTGCTTGTTCCCTTGGCATGGCACAAGCTCAGGTTCATTAGGCGACAAGTATAAACGACGCAATTGAGGCTCGAATTGTGCAACGAGTAAGGGCTTAATGGAGGGTTTGACTCATGGTTGGTTTTTTTAACAAATAACTCTAGTTAAATGATAGGATTTAACCTGTTAACAATATTACAAACAAGAAAGATCTGATCCTAGCCAGCAAACCTACAAATGTAAATTTTTGAAACTAGATTGTATATTTTCCATTGTATAATCCAAAAGCTTCGACCCAACTAAATTATATTACTTTCCACTTGTGTTGATTCAATTAAACAATTACATGTTCAATCTCACCAACTAGATATATGCAATTTTATCAACGAACAACTAGCCAAATTGAACAAATAATAAGATAGCATTAAGGGATGGAGTTTTCCCGAAAAAGTACAAAAAAATACACAAATATTGTATCAAAGTAAAAGACAAGCAAACTAATTAGATCTTATAATCCTGGCATGAAAACGAAGGCTTGAATTACTCCTTGACTAAAGAAAATAGTCTAGCCACACATGACCATGTATACAACTTCAACTAAAAAGATAAAAGCTGAAAATTTTAAGTAAAACTAATAACTAGAATAAGGTGTGTCAAGACAACATCTTAGAACATATGTATATAGCCTCCTAACCCTCAATCTACATCCTAAGAGATCTAGGAAAATATTTGGAAAGCCCCAAAAATCATAAGCATGACTGTTTCCAAGTAGAACTTTTGACATAACTTGACAGCAACGTTTAATTGTCACGCAGAATATTCTGATCATAAGGCGTGATCATGCCTTATGCAACGAGCATGACTGTTTTCATGTTTAGTTTTCCATCTTCCTTGTACAACATCCCTATGCTCTATTTACCATTTTTTGGCCCTTTTGTGCCACTTTTCATTCATTTCCAACTACAGCAAGTAAGAAATCAATTTGGTAAAATTCCAATCAATTTATAACCTAAATTAACCAAAACAAACGCAAATAAAGCCTCAACCTTGGTAAAAAAAGCATATTATCAAATTTCCCCATACTTAGCCCATACTTGTCCTCAAGTATGCTAAAAATCCAGGTGCCCAACTAACGAAGTCAAAGAGCAAATATAGGCACACCTTAAAAGAGAGCAATCCACAGGATACACTCACAAAAATTCCCACACATAGGCATTGGGTCAAATAATAGTCTTTTGGTACATAATATGGCGAGATCAATACTCTTCACTATGATCCTTAACAAACAAGCTCGGTTTATAAATCAACTTAATGAGGAAATAACTGTAAACACACAACACAGTACATATCCTTTATTGGATAAGGAATCAAGTGGGGAGTTCTTTCTTTTATTGATTTTTTTTGTTTTTGTTTTCTTCTTTTCTTGTTTCTTTCTTTTTTTTTTTTTCAATTCAACCAATTTAATTGCAACTGATCTTTTTATGCAAACAAAAACATTGATGATGAATTTGCACGGTTGGTTACTCAGTTGGTGTGATTAGCTTGTCTTGAATGTTCCCAACTTTTCTACGCAAACAAAAATATTAGTGATGAATGTGCCTAGTTACTCGATTGGTAACAACTTTCAGATGGTTACTAGCTCTACTCATAATCACTTTTTACATGATTAGTGGAGTAAATTGGCTTTTTCTTTCTTTTTTTTGCATAAAACAACTCATGATTTGGGCATAATTGAGAAAAACATATCTCAATAGGGGTGACAAAAGTGACAAGCCAAAATGTGATAAAACACGTGAATAACCTAAAAACTAATCACCATAGATCATCCATATCATCAATTAACAAAAATTTCAAAGAAAAATAAACAAGATAAAGAAATTTAAGGCAGTAGGATTCAATCTAACACTAAAAACTATCATAAGTAACATAGCATTCGAGAAAAAATGGACAACTCATGATTTGAATCTGATTGAGAAAAGCATCTATAAGTAGGGGTGACAAAAGTGACAAGCCAAAGTCTGATGAAACATGCAAATGACCTAAAAACTAAGCACCATACATCGCCCATATCATCAATCAACAAAATTTTCAAAGCAAAGTTAGCAAGATCAAGCAATTTAAGGCATCAAGATTTATGCAAGCATCAAAACCTATCATAAATATCTCTCAAGCAAGTATCCCCCCCCCCCTCCACACACACACTTGAATTGAACATTGTCCTCAATGTGTAAACATAACAAAAATAGAAAAAAAAGGACAATGAGACCTCCCTGACAATAGACTATTGCGATGGGTGTGGCAGTTGCCTCTTGTTGTGGGCAGCGGTAGAGAGAGAGAAGGATGGTGACCCCTTTTGATTTGGTGCATGGGATATGCGTTGATAAGTCCGTAATTATAATTGATTTTTATGTTTATTTGGTAGGACTTATCACGTTTTTTTTTCTCATTTCGAGCCTTATTATGCGTAAGTTTGAGCTAAATCGTTGTTTGGTAGGTAAGAAGGGAAAAAGATCATAAAGGGCATAAAAAGCGAAATCAGAAGCTGCATATTTACGCAAACTATTTCGAGTAACAACCCAATGCAAGTAATTCAGAGGAAAAATGGCTGTAAAAATATGTATGTACGCAAGAAATCTTGAGTACTTACCCAAGGCTAGGGAGTTTGAAGAAAAACAAATCTGTAAATTTGCGTATGTACGCAGAATATTTTGCGTACATACGCAACGTCTGCGATAACAATTAACAAATTTTCATATTTGACTGAGGTGCTGATTGGGAAAGATTTTCTAGACGTTTCTCTACCACTTTTGAGTCCAGATTCAAGCGGAAATCAAGGGGGAGATGTTTTTTTTCCAGATCTAAATAGATTAGAACTCTTGGATGCTTGGGACATTCTTCAATTTTGGTTTTTCATTTTTTTTTTCTTTTCTTCTTGGGGTTTGATTTTGATCTTGACGGGAGATTTTGTGTAGAACGGAAGAAGGGAGAAATCAAGAACTCTTGGATGCTTGGGACATTCTTCAATTTTGGTTTTTCATTTTTTTTTCTTTTCTTCTTGGGGTTCGATTTTGATCTTGACGGGAGATTTTGTGGAGAACGGAAGAAGGGAGAAATCAAGAACTCTTGGATGCTTGGGACATTCTTCAATTTTGGTTTTTCATTTTTTTTTCTTTTCTTCTTGGGGTTCGATTTTGATCTTGACGGGAGATTTTGTGGAGAACGGAAGAAGGGAGAAATCAAGAACTCTTGGATGCTTGGGACATTCTTCAATTTTGGTTTTTCATTTTTTTTTTCTTTTCTTCTTGGGGTTCGATTTTGATCTTGACGGGAGATTTTGTGGGGAACGGAAGAAGGGAGAAATCAAGAACTCTTGGATGCTTGGGACATTCTTCAATTTTGGTTTTTCATTTTTTTTTTCTTTTCTTCTTTGGGTTCGATTTTGATTTTGACGGGGGATTTTGTGGAGAACGGAAGAAGGGAGAAATCAAGAACGAAGGGAAGAAGAACCAAACGAGGGGAGTTTTACATCTGAAATTTCCAGCAATAAGTTTCATTCTTCTCTTTTCATGAATTCTTTCCCCTATTTCGTTCTTATGTTTAGTTTCATTATGAATTAGTTTTAATTAAGTGTAAGGATGGTGTAGTTCATCGTTTTTGCTATTCTATGAAAATCCCGTGAGTTTGAATTCGTTTTCGTATGTTTTCTTTGTTGTGTGATTCTTGTTTAATGGTTTAATACGTGGTTAGGGTTTGATCACCCCTAATTAGCGAATTCGAGAATCGTGATGAGGTCGAGAGACGATTCACGATAATGGATCTAATTAGACGAGATCAATTGGGTTAAAGTTGCATGAGAATGAATTTAACTTTAATTGAGCCTTAAGGCAGTGTTTAAAAATTCATACAAATAATTCTAAAGTTGGGATTAATTGAATGGGAATTGGTTAATCTTAAGCTTAGAGGAATTGTATGAATTAATTCCGCAATGCTCGAGAGAGATTGTGGATATATGTATTCCTAGGCTCAACACAACCACGAAACCACTCAACTTAGGGATTGGATTAGAATAGCGAATTTGGTGAATGAAACCACCTTACACTTGCATTTCCCGCCTTGATTATTTGTTAGTATTATTATTCGTAAGTTGTTTTAATTAAGAACGTAGGTTTCTTTTAGTAATACGAAATCACCACTCAATTTGATCCATTTAGCTAAACAAACACAAGTCATTTTCACGGGCCAAATCACAATCCCTATGGATTCGACACTCTACTCATTTTATATTACTTGTACGACTGCGTGCACTTGCGCAAGTCCCAACATGCGTGCTCACGATTCTAGGCATGATCACGCCTAATTAAAAGTGCAAGACTATTTTTGCACCCCCAAATTCAAGAATTTATGCCTATATGCCTGTGCGTTAGGACGTGGAAAAGGGAATAGAGATGCACTTTTCCTTTAGGCATGACAATGCCTTATTTCTAGTGCATTATTTATCAATTTGTAATCTAGTTTCCACTATTTTAGTAACCTATAAACAATAAAAATTCAAATTAAAATTGAAAAAAGTGATAATTAACTAAAACAACATATTTTATTTTTTTTTAATATTTTAAAATAGAAATACTTAAAAGAAGAAAAGCATAAATAAATTGGGGTTGCCTTCCATAAAACCCCCTTGTTTAACATCCTAGGCTAGATATTGGGAGGGCTCAAGTGATTGGAGTTGAGAAACGATCTTTGTTAGTCCTTCTCGTGAACTCTCCATTAGGTTCTTCTTCACAATAACACCTAGTTTCTTAGGCACCAATTTTTCCATTCTTCATCTCTCTCTACGTTCGAGATTGGCGACACCACACCTTTTGAAGCCTCATTTATTATCGCTCCCAACATTGATTGATGCATAGTGTCATGCAGACCATTTTCCTTAGGTAATGGATTTATAACTTTCATGCCAAGAACAAAATGAATTTCATAAAGCCAATTCATGGTATCATAAGCTTTAAATGCAACTAGTTATCTATCAAATACCATGGTAAGTGTGCCATTATACACAACAATTTGAGTTCTAGAAGTACTAAGGAAGGGTCTCCCTAGCAAAATGTCATATGACATTGAATCAATCTCTACATCTTGAACAAAGAAGTCAGCAGGAAAAATCAAACCATTTATTTGCACTAAAACAATTTTCAATATCCCTTTGGGACAAACCAACGATCCATCAACAAGTTGGAATGTTATAGTTGTTTCTTTTAAGGATTTAACATTTAAAGACGAGAAAACAGACATTGGCATGATATTAACTAAAGAACCTAAATCACACATAGCTTTATTTATGCTAACACTACCAATAGTACATGGGATAGGGAACATACCTGGATCTTTATATTTATGGGGAAGTTTCTTTTGTATGGCAGCTGATATGTTCTCCCCCCCCCCCCCACTTACCCTTTACAAACTCTCCAACTTTTTCTTATTTGTGCATAAGTAGCATATTGAGGTATTTTGTCAATTCAATTAAGTAAAGGAACATTTACCTCAACCTTGCTAAAAGTCTCAAGGACCTCCTTTTCCCCTACTTCCTTCCTACATCTTCTGAATCTTTCAAGAAAAGGGAGCATTACCTCATAAGTTGTGGATTGCTCGACTTGTTTGGACAACACGTTTTTTTGAACTTCCATCTCTTTTTTGGCTTTTGATCTATGGCTTGTCAATCCAAACATTTCCAACTCCTCCCCACTTTTCAAGATAATTGCACTTATTATATTTTGGATTAACTACAGTTTATGAAGGCAATTACCTTGGGATTCTCACCTACTCAACAACAAGGTTAGTTGGCTAATTTGGTTATCTAATTTTAGCATGTTAGCCGTTATCTCCTATTGAAATTGCTATACATTAGTGGCTAAGATTTAACTATATCTTCAAAAGACATACCTGGATTAGTAGGTTGTTGTGGGGAAGAAACATGGGGCCTTGATTGGAATTGTTAGAAGTTTGAGATTGCCCGTCATAATTTAGATTCTAGTGATCTCGCCATCTGGGGTTGTAGGTATTAGAATAAGGGTCATACGTTCTTTTGCTACACCTGAAAATCCTCCCAAAGCATTGATTTTCTCTTGGTTGTCCTTTTGGATCATTGGGCACATGTCGGTAGGGTGCTTAATGGCGGTGCAAATCTCGCATTGCCTTAACATGTGAGGTGTTTTCTACAACAAAATTTTAGACCAACGAGGTTAAATGATTTATATTATCCTCAAGGAATGAGGAATGTACGTCACTGACTCATCGTGGTAGCTCTTGACGCATCCTAAATTGTTGAGAATTATCTGATATGGTAGGTATAAATTCATGTGCTTCCTTAAGGGTATTATTGACTAGCGCTCCTCTACTAGCAGCATCGATCGTTCACCTCTCCATGTGTATCAAACCTTCATCAAAGTATTGAATGAGTGCTTGCTCTGAGATCCGATGTTGGCGGGGCAACTAGCGCATAATTTTTTAATTTTTCCCAATACTAGTAGAGCGTCTCTCAATTCCTTTGGCAAATTCTACTTATGTCTCTTCGGATGGTGTTGGAGGCTACGCAAGTACACATAGCCGTACAAGTAATCTAAGATGAGTAGAGTTTTGAATCCTACAGGGATTACGATTTGGCTCATGAAAGTAACTTGTGTTAATTTGCTAAATTGATCGATATGGAGTAGTTTGTTTTCATACTTAAAACTAAACTAAATCAAGCACTAACTTGAATTAACTCTAACAAATTTAAAAGTCAAACAAATATCAAATATGGCGATATTCAAGTCCAAGGTAGGCTCATTAATCCAATTCCTATTCCAATCCAATCCCTAAACTAAATAGTTTTGTGGTTATGTGAAGCCGGGAACTAATATTTCTACAATCTATCTCGAGCATCATAGAATCATCTCATATAATCTTTTCTAGGCTTAAAACTAATCAGTTCTCACTCAATTAATCCAAGCACTAGGAAGTCTTTATATTACAGCCCTAGGGCTCAATTAACATTAAACTCATTCTCATGCAATTTAATTTTGACACCCCCAGTTCACATCCAATAAAAACTTATACAGATACATAAACGGGTCATAATAGACATCATTACAATAACAATCATAGCAAGCCACATCTTGCTACAAGGAAACTATTACAATAGAACTCCTTGTGACCAAGCTACTCTTCTACGCTTCCGCTGCGCCACTATACGTAAGAGGGGTTAGCACGACAGCTAAGTAGGAGGATCTACCTAGCCGCATAAGGTGCACGTGTGTGTGGCTCAAATGCACATAATATATCACATAATGTATCATGTAATAATCAATTATCAATTTAACATGCTTAGAAGCATAACATACATGAATCTAATCTAATTAAAAACTAGTACTTATTAGGTTAAGTAAAGCTCCTAATTTTTCAAGAGTGTTTGAGGGAAATAAGGGGGTATATAGAAGAATAGTAGGTATATATGTATGAAAAAAGAAGGGTTTCTTGATATATATATATATATGTATGGAAGATATGTTATAAATAGAATGTTTTGTGTGTAGAAAGTGGAGTGAGTGTGGGTGTGTGTGTTTTAGTCTGGATTTTTGTGTATGTGTGGAAAAATGAAGGCAATGGCCCTTTTTTATAGAGTTTAGGGCAAGAAATAGGATTTTTATATTATAAGGTCAATTTATAATAAATGCATAGAAGATAAGATAGGATAAGATAAGATAGGATAAGATAGAATACAATAAGATAAAATAAGATAAGATAAGATAAGATAAGATAGAATACGATAAGATAAAATAAGATAAGATAGGATAAGATAGAATAAGAAAAGATATTTTTGTAGTTATCCAATTTGTTATGTTTGTCAAAAATCTTATCAAGATTTTAGCATTTAAGAACATTTATTAGAAGAAAATTACATTTTTGGATAAGTATATATATATACATATATATATGATAAAACAAGACCTATTATATAATAGATATACATATAAATTCAAAAATTACATGTATATCTAGCTATATTTCGAAATATAAATATATTTATGCATATGACTTTATTACAAATAAATTAATAAGCTATAATTCTTGAAAACACATGTATGTACACATATATATTTCTTGATTTGTATATGTTTCATAAATTCAATTGTTTATGATAAATATAATTATCACCTCACATAATTCACATATAAAATAAGGATCATATAAAACATGAAATATAATTAAGCATGTGCACATATCATAAGAACTAATTTTTATATAGTTGTTAGACCTAAAATCAGGATGTCACAACTCCCCCCCCCCCCCATCTGGTCCCCAGATTCTCACCTGATTGAATAACTATAGATAACATTTATGTATTTTTGACATTATGAACTTCTGACAAGCAAAAGGTAATGTCAACTTATGTGCTACTTTTCCTATCATTTCCAATATTTCAAAAGGACTGTCATATCTTGGGTTAAGCTTTTCCTTTTCCCGAATCTTAAGACTTCTTTTCCTAATTCCAAATCTTTTCGTCTCTTCTCTGTGTAACTCTAATATGAACAGAGGATTGACAAGTGGAAAGAGTGAGTCATAAATATTTGTCAACATTTGTATATTTAGGAATAGAAATATTTAGGAATAGAAATAATTTTACTAGAGGTCAAGGATAACTCACCAATCCTCAAGACTTGCTTCGAAAGATTTTCATGTTTTGGAGTTTAAAAGTGAGAATGGAATAAAAGACGGTAAATGGATTGTTATTGATACAAACGAGAATGTGTAAAACTTTGAATAACATCTCTGTCAATTGAAGTGTCAACTAAAGAAAAATATTGGCGTAACTCTTAGAGGGTTCATGCTTCCAATAAGAAGCAAAATAATTTGGAAATTCCCTATATTAAAAACTTCTCAAGAAAGAGATCAAAGGAATGTCATTTGAGAAAGTTTTCAAGAATGCCTTAGAAGCGAAAGCGGATGATTATGAAAATAAAAGACAACAAATGCTATTGAAGTCATCTTTTGTAAACAATAGGAAACAAGAAAGCTAAAGAGGAAATTTGGTTTTAAAAGGGTTTTAAAATCAAGTATGGTTTTAAACTTATGGTTTTAAAAACAATTCACATAGAGAATATAGGTTACAAGGGTTCAATTAACAAGTATATCTCCTATGGGGATTATAAAAAGTTATTCCAAGAAAAAATGAATTTTAAGAGATCTTTTGAAGAGGAATAAGTAATGATGAAGACATATGAAAGAAATTGGCTAAGAAACTTAACTATCACAAGAGAATCGTCATTTAACTCTCACACACTTCGTCTAAAATAGAAAACAATACTAAGCTCATCATTCCTAATAGCTATACCCTATATCTTTACTCCATTCCATAATTGCTCTTATTTTCCCATGGTCTATTGAAATTCCTCCTTAAACATTCTCACTTAGTAATAACTTAATTCCAAATCTAGTTCAGAATATACTGAAGTTCCTTCTACTTAATCAAATAACTCATCGATATTAGGTAGTCGTTACTTCTAATTCACATGATAAATATCAGGTTGAACCTCTAGTCTTGAAAAGAAATTAGATGACATATAGTCGAGATCGAATAACACTTTAACTGAATGGTGGCAAACTAAAAGCGTTCCTTCAATAACCGTAAGTTTAGTGGCTACTTTTTGTAAACTCTTTATTCTTGTATTCGAGATTTCCAATATTACCTGCCAGTGCTGGAACTCTTTGAGATGGCTCTTCTGGGCTTTAACAGATGGCTTCCGTACTTAAGTCATATAATCATTTGAAGCTATTACTCAAGAATATTTGATTTTCTCTCAAATTGGTCAAGTATTCATCATTTAAGGGTACAAAGTATATATTGGTCGGCCGCCCCAGCTACACCTGCCACCCTGCCATGACAAATCCTACCCAAGAGAATTCACTTGAATTATTCTCCTAAGAGTACTAATTAACTAGTAAAATATCTTAATACCCATATAGAAATGCTACATAACTATAAATTCATACAAGGCTAATCAGGCAAGTCTAGTTCCATCATCGGGATTTGGAATCATAGAGAGGAAAATTTCTTTGGGTGGGTTAGGGACTAAAATTGCTTTAGCAATACCCATAAGGTCATTACTCTTTATATATACTATTTCCCAAAGTTCGTCATTTATTTCTAATGCTACTTTTACTACTTTCCCAAAGGATAAAATGCTTAAATAGGAGCTCCAATAGATATACTTGGGATTTTAACTAGAGTCATACATACCCGTACCGACTGACAAGCATTGAGATTCTAGAGGTGGCTCTTGTGGGTTCAAGGGCATCTCCCACGCACGTAGCACTTTGCCCTGCTGGCTTCACACATATCAATTTGCCTCATAGGCTCAATACATAGCACTTTGCCTTATAGGCTCAATACTTAACATTTTGCTCCGTAGGCTCAAGAGGTAGCTCCCGTGAGCGTAGCACTTTGCCCCATAGAGCACTTAGCTCCCGGTATTTCGGCTGGCAACCGATTCTAATACCACCTGTGACATCCAATAAAAACTTATACACATACATAAACAGGTCACAATAGACATCATTACAATAACAATCATAGCAAGCTACATCTTGCTATAAGGAAACTATTACAATGGAGCTCCTTAAATCTTTTACTCAACTTGGGACTAAGCCACTCTTCTACGCTTCCGCTACGCCACTCTGATATAACTGTACGTAAGAGGGGTCAACACGACAGCTAAGTAGGAGGCTCTACTTAGCCGCATAAGGTGCATGTGTATGTGGCTCAAGTGCACATAATATATCACACAATCTGTAACGCAATAATCAATTTTCAATTTAACATGCTTAAAAACATAATATATATGAATCTAAAAAAAATAATTATTTATTATCTAGTGTTCTACGTGATTATCCTCAATCTTATATGTGATTATGTGCCATTTAAATTATAACTATGTTTTAGTAAACTATGAATTATATATATATATATACATATATATATATATATAATTTATGTGTAATCTATTAGTATCATCCTAGGAATTATTTTAATTATGATAAGATCGATATATATAAATATAAACAAATATATTCAAAATATATCTCGATATATGTTTAACAATATGAATTATTTTGAAATCAATTAATATTTTGAAATTTTGAAAATATATAAATACATAACATAAATTTCGAAATTAATGACATATATATATACATTATTTTTGAATATATATATACACACACACATATATACATAAACTAAGGTTGTTTCTAATATTATATACACTTGTTCAAAGAATACTTCCCCTAATAAATGTTAAGATAGGATAAGATCTTGTTAGGATAAAATTAGATTACATAAGATAAGGTAGGATTTTAGATAAGATTAATATGTATACAAATATGTGAATATTTAGATATTGTTTAACGTAATTCTTATTTTCTTTAAAAGAATTGTGTAATACTTACAAGAAATATGATAGTTATGTAAACAATACAATTTGTTTTACAATATATATATATATATATATACATACATAGGAAATATTTATATATGTGTGTGAATCTATAATTTGTGTATAATTTATAGGAAATTAAATATTTTCTTGCACATTAACATACATGGATATATACATATACTTATATTTCGAAAATATTTATAACATAATGTAAAATACTCTAAAATCAATATTTACATAAATATATCGATATTTTACACACATAAATATCTAATTACGATTTTTTAAAAATTTAAGAAAATATATTCACTATTTTCGAAAATATACTACTATATAACTACATATTACATATTTTAACAATTTAAAAATATATATTTCGAAATTAAAAACATAAATAAATATATATATACACATGTAATAGGATGATTATAATACACATGTCCAAAAATATCATTATCTTTAATTAATAAAATTATATACCCAACCTACTAGAAAAATCAAGATTGTAGACACTTGTATAAATCTTACTAAACTTAGGTAATATTTATAGGGTTAATCTTAAAAGAAGGACACTTGTTAGCATCATATTAAATTAGGCTAACACATAATATAATTTAGGGTACAACTCATATTATTTAGGGTAACACTTGTGTAAATTACAACCACAATTAGGTGTAAACATAATTAATGTTAAGCCTAGTTGGAAGATCACATAAATTAACAAGATAAACCCTAATAAAATAATCTTGTTTCTCGGCCAACAACTATAAATAGGAGGGGGTGATCTTCATTTCCATCATACACATACACACACACATACTAAATCCCGCCTAAAATACGCACACCCACACTCCACTCTTAACACACAAAACACTCTCTCATTATAACATATCTTCCACACACACACACACACATATAAATAAATAAATAAACCCCTCTTTTTTCATACATATATACCTATTAACCTTCTATACATCTCCTTATTTCCCTCAAACACTGTTGAAAAGGAAATTTTCAAGTTGACGTAATCAACCTAACCCATAAATTTGGTGAGGCAATAAGCTCACAAAGTGAGTGCTCATTACATTCCTTGCTGGGGCAATGAATTATATGCTATAAATATTATTATTCGTATAGCCTATTCTGTCTTATTTATGTTATTTGATCTTTCTAGAATTATATCTTACTTCTCACATTTCAACAAAATATTTCTCCAAATTATAAGTCAAGTTATATTTGAAAATATTGCATTTCTGATATAGTCAGTTATATCTGTCCCAAAATGATTTCTTGACACCTTTGGGATATCCCATTTTAATTATATTTCTATGTATCCAGGGTGTAAAAATAAGTTATTGCTTTATCAGTAGTTTGTGAACCATATCTATTCCGTTATATTTCTATCTACCCTTGGGGACGCCCTTGGGAAGTTTGGGCCCAGGTACTTATAAGAGGAATTCTATTGGGCGGAACAGACTGTCGATGGAACTTTTATATGATACCATTTTGTGAAACCAATTTCTATGTACAACCGGAAGATGATTGTAGTAGAGATTGGAGCGACGTATTGTACGGACGTGTGATACATCTTCGTTCAGTTCAAGGTCGAGGTCGCTCCTTGACTAGAGAGGCATAAGGGTTTATGTTATATTTATTTGTTTTGGGTGGTCATCTTGCTACAAGGAAACTATTACAATGGAACTCCTTAAATCTTTTACTCAACTTGTGACCAAGTCGCTCTTCTACGCTTCCGCTACGCTACTCTGATATAACAGTACAAAAGAGGGGTCAGCACAATGGCTGAGTAGGAGGCTCTACCTAGCCGCATAAGATGCATGTGTGTGTGGCTCAAGTGCGTATAATATATCACGTAATAATCAATTATCAATTTAACATGCTTAGAAGTATAATATACATCTATCGACTCTAATTAAAAGCTAGGACTTATGAGGTTAAGTAAAGCTCCTACCTTTTTAAACTATCTTCTTTGGCTAATATGTATATGTATATCAATATCTATATATATATATATATATATATATATAGAAAGAAAGATATTTGGAAAGAGTGTTTTTAAGGAATTAAGGGGATGTATAGAAGGCTAATACATATATAGGTATGTAAAAGGAAGGGTTTATATATATATATATATGGATAGAAGATATTCTATAAATATGGAGTGTTTTGTGTGTCGAGTATAAGGTGAGTGTGGGTGGGGGTGTTTTAGGTAGGATTTGTGTTGCGTGTGTAGAAAACTAAGACAATGGGCACTTTTTATAGAGTTTAGGGCAAGAAATAGGATTGTTATATACTTTAAGTCATTTTCTAATTATTATTAACTTATCATATCTTATTTTATAAAGACAAGTGTCCAAACACATGGAATAAAATAAAATAACCCTACTATATTTATTGTTATAATTAATTTAGAAATTAATTAATATATATTCTATATTTACATTTTTTATTTTATATTTATATATATTACACACAAAATTTCAATTTTTATATGTACCAATATAATTTTTTTGGTTTTTATACACATATTGCAAAAGTTTGGCTTCTATGCATGTATTTCATACGAAATGGTTTTTAGTTAGTATATAAAATCAGCGTTGAACAAGGAATGGTGAAATTTGAGAAATAGTAAAATTAGTGTTGAAATGGATGTTGATATTTGGGAAATAGTGAAATTAGTGTTGAAAGAGAGATGGTGAGATTTGGGAAATAGTAAAATTAGTGTTGAAAAAGGGATCTTGAGATTTGGGAATAGATAGAAGCTTAATTATGTTTTGCCTTTGAAATGAATAGTGTATAGACTAGCCCACTAGTAATAATTTTATAGAAGTGTCATGGAAAAGAGCAAAATATGAATTTTGAGGATAAAATTCTTTTTTTTAGGGGGGGTAGGGGGGGGCAGAGTTGTAACATCCCAATTTTTATATACATGAAATAGGTACAATAATACTTACTAAAAACTATTTCCTATAAAATACATGCATAGAAACCAAACTTTTGTAGTATATGTGTATAAAAACTGAAAAAAAATTATATTTGTACATATAAAAAAATGAAATTTTGTGTGTAATATATAAGATCAAAAATATAAATATAGAATATATATTAATTAATTTCAAAATTAATTATAATAATAAACATAATAGGGTTATTTATTTTATTCCATGTGTTGGGACGCTGGTGTTTATAAAATTTAAGATATGATTAGGTAAGTGTTCACACAAAATTTTTGTATCTGTAAAACAAACAAGTACAAGACAAGAAAAATATGTGACAAATATTTCAAATTTGAAGAAAGGATATAATTTAAAAGGAAAATAATTTCCTAGTAGATTAAATCCCCTGATTCTTCTCTCCGGATTTGTTTCCGAGGGCTTGAAGCTTATTCTCGGATGAATAGTGTGATTTCTTCCTGGATTTGCGGGATGGGAGTCACGATTTACCTTGAGGTCAAAGGTCGGCTTTGAAATCGAAGGCGTTGAAGCACTTGCGCTTTGAAGACGAAGTAGAGCCTTTGTGGATGCAGTACGTCGTCGTAGCGGTTGCTTCCAATTTGAAGACTTGAGAATTTTGAGAGCTCGTACGAAGGTTGTGTGCTCGTGAGCTTATTTCTCTGTGTATTGAAGACTTCTTGATGTCTCTGGCTCTTGAAGACTTCTTGATTTCTTTCTTTGAACCCCAAATGACCCCTATTTATAGGTGTTTATGTAGGTTTTTCGGATTGCTAGCAACTTCTTCGATATTTATCTCTTTAATATGAATTATTTTTAAAGAGAAAAATATTATTTGGGTGTCGTGATTTGATTGGTCTACGTGACCAAATGCGCCGCTTGTCATCATTTGATTGGTTTTGGACTTTCGGGCTGCAAGACTTAATTTAATTGGCCGAAACACCTCATATTGACATTTGACGATTTCTCATTCGCCGGTAAAATAAATATTAAAATATTAATTAAAATTAACTATTTAATATTGGAATTAAATTCATGAAAATTCCAAACTATAAATAGAAAATTTAATTAATAATTAATATTTTAATTTGTATTTGTTACTTTTTTTTCATTGGACGAAATTTAATCGCTAACAAATGCCCCCTACTTCAAGGTTTGGCGAAGAAAATGTCGAATATTTGCATTTGAGAGGCAGGACTTGAAGTACTCTTCTTCTTTTTCTTTCTTTTTTTTTTTTTCTTGTTTTTTGCTTCTTTAAGGAAATGATTATGGACTTTTAAGAGGTCCATTAATTTTCCCACTTGAAACTACTTTAGCCTTAATTCTCAACTTTTAGGAAATTTGGCCCATGATTCTGTTGGCAAAGTAATTGCAAAGCAATTTTTCTTGCCCGTGAAATTCAGCCCAAGATTTAGTTGGCAACATAATGGCACAAGTCATCCTTTGCCATGAAATTCTGCCCCCTTGAGTCCTTGACTTAAGAAATAATAATGGGCTTCTAAAAAAAATGTGTCCGCTCATCCCCTTTATTCAGCTTCAAATTTGGACTTGTAAGTCCCGGCCCATGATCTGGGCATCTTAATTGCAAGATTTATCGTTGCCATGAAATTCAACCCAAATTTGGCAATTCCAATTGCAAGCCTTTCCCTTGTCCATTTTTCGGCCCACAATATGTTACTTAGTTGAAACAAAGTCTTGATTCAATTGTACTCCTTGTATTTGAGTTCCAATGAGGAATTAATTCAAGTTCCATGTAAATTCTGAATGCCAGCTAGTTGTCACACGGTGATGAATGACATAAGACACTTAGCACCCTTTTCCAACTCAAACTTTGTGAGTATGAATCTTTATATATATATATATATATACACGTATATACATATACATATATTAATTTTATCTTGGAGCACGGAGGTTAATCTTAACAACAACCAGTGATTGACGAATTCCAATTAGGACTAAAATTCAACACCAATCCCTTCTCACGGCACCATGAGTTTGATGCAATTGTCTTAGATTTTATGATCACTAGCTTCCTTAATCCTTTCAGAACTCGAGTCAAACTTTTCATCCTCACTGAAACTTCCCCTATTTCCAAGGAAACCTTAAAACGTGGATTGGTTTGGTTAAAACTCAATCTTGTAATCAAGTTCAAATTAAATAACTTGAAGAGTTATTATCCCACTTGAAACCAATCACTCCGAATTTGTACCTATAAAAAGGGACTTCGATCATCACAAATTCTCATAGTATCAGCTGCGAAATCGTCTTGAGTTTTCTGAGGTGCATTCATGTTCGCGATTTGCCAATTTTTCAGGAAGAAGAGCAACACCTCGGCAAAGGTTTCATCAGCAAGTTCAATTTCATTAGAAGCTGTATATGTGCAGCTTTCGATCATCAAGAACTTGTTCAATATTGATTTCATCATGTTAAGCTTGTCCTCATTCACCCCATACGAGTCTGTCTCATGATCATTGTTACAACTACTTTTGGTTGACTTAGGAGGCCCACAATGTCTTAATTGAGGTAATACAAGAGCTTTGATCAAATTCTATTTTCAATTCTTAGAGTTGTGTTGAACATCAGGGAAGGCTAACTCCATGCCAGGCTTATGAAGCTCATCTCAATTCAACCTTATCACCAAGCAAGAGTTCAAGTATCGTGCTACATCTTTTTTTTTTTTTTTTGTCTCTCAATTCTTTGTTTCTACCTTCACCCTTTTCTTCTTATTATTTTTCACTTGTTTGCAGGGGAGTGCCGATTCAAGGAATTAATGAATTGTTCTACTTCTTCAAGTTTTTTTTTTATTCGAACTTTTGGTCTCGAACATAAAACTGTCGAAAAAGGCTCTTGATCTTTCAAACTTACGAAGCCTATGTTTTGCCTTTGTTTTTTTTCAAGCTAATTCCCTCTTTTGTTCTGAATTTTGATAGGCTTCCATGGTGTACTTGGAAGATGCCTTGTCTTCATTGGCATAAAGCACTTGACGATGGAAGCGGACCCATGTAAAAGGGTACATTCTTGGCGATCCATGGCCCCTCTGTTGGCCAATACAAGAAGGAGTGGCCGAGATTGACGAACCCATTGCACATGGAGGATTAGTCCCTAGAAGTTTCTTTGAGCAAGACATCCAAGGCGTGGACTTTGCAAGCAACTCATCACCAGCAAGCAGACGAGCTAAGCTTCTCACCAAGGTCGGCGCATCATAGAAGGTAAGGTCAAGTGCCAAGATTGACGAACACGGAGGATTGCCCTGAGAAGTTTATTTGAGCGAGACATGCAAGGTGCGGACTTTGCGAGCAACTCATCATCAGTATGCAGACGAACCAAGCTTCTCGCCAAGGTCGGCGTATCATAGAAGGCAAGGTCAAGTGGCCAAGATTGACGAACACGGAGGATTGCCCTGAGAAGTTTCTTGGAGCGAGACATCCAAGGTGTGGACTTTGCGAGCAACTCATCACCAGCAAGCAGACAAGCCAAGCTTCTCACCAACGTTTGGTCGGTGCATCATAGAAGGCAAGGTCAAGTGGGGGGACTCTATTCAACTCGCCTGGTGAATTCAAGTATGTCAAAGGCTATTGGGAGTGGACGCATGCCATCCTCAGTTGATGCGAACGCAAGTTGGCGATGATCGGGATATACGGCGCGGTGTATGCTTCCTTTGGAAAGTTGTCAATATCGTTGTGGGATTTGCGCACCCTGGCAGGCTTTCCAGTGATGGGACTTCTTTATGAGGAGGTGGTTCCCAGCGCCGCAGAATTGAATGGAGTTGATGAGAACGGGAAGAGATTCATTCCTCGCTGCTGCAAGTGCTTGTTTCACGCCTTCCATCTACTGCAAGGGAGCATCGACAGAGGTCAATGTTCTCCAGTTATCATCGGCGATTGGGTGAGCTTTTGGTGCAAGAAAGACGTGAAGTATTCCCAACTACCACCGCGGAAAGAGAAGAAGTCGGCCCGTTTGAAGCCAACTTACAATCCACCTGGCGACTTTGGTGCTCACGAAGGATGGTCCACGGCGGAAGAAGAGTTATTCTCGAAGCTTGGCATCACGGGGAGTTTGAAAGAAGACGTATATTTGGCGGCGCACTTGGCTTGCTGGCTTTGCACCTTCACCCTTGTAGTTGATGACATCAACCCAATACTTCCAAGCACCTCCAAGCACCTCCAAGGTTGTAAGTATTCCTGTGAGCAAACGAATAGCCAAACTTTTCACCACGTCTGGGCGAGAATATGTGAGATTATTGAAGAAAGTAAAGAGACCATTCCCACTGCAGAGAAGATTATCCCGTGATGAGGCATGACCCAATTCTCTACCCCGAAGTTGCAAGGATACTGTATTTTGGAGATTTGATGTCGCATTCAACTCGAAGGCTTGGTGATTGCGTCTTGGAGATTTATAGAATTGATCGCAGTCGGCTCAGAAGCTTATTAACCACAACCAGAGACTTGGAAGAACACATGAGGAGTGCAGTCAGCCTGAAGGCTTGAAGATCGCATCTTGGAGATTTGTGGATCCGATCGTTCAGCTGACCCAATAGCTTGTTGACCACATTCAGAGAGTTATGGACTTGACCGTGCAGCCAGCTCAAAGCTTGTTGACCGCATTCGGAGATTTATGGACTTGACTACGTAGCTAACTCAAAGCTTGTTGACCGCAGCTAGAGTTTGTGGAACTTCGAATGCAATCGGCCCAAAGGGTTGGTGATGTAATAACTGCACAAACAAATTATCTTAGCCAAAGATCATGACTGAACTTAGAAGATATCTAAGCTGCCTGCGTTCCCAATAAAGGGATCAAGTCATAACGTAGTTCAATGATGACAAAGATGGTTTTAAAGGGGGAGCCGTACACAGTTTATACTCATGCGGGCCAGGAGTATCCATTGCTTAGCCACCCTGGATTAGGTGAAGTATTTTTATATTTAGCCACATGCAATACCTTCAGTGGAGTATGTTAGCAGTTTAACCACATGCATTACCATTGGTGGGTACCGTGCACAGTTTATACTCATGCGGGTCAGGAGTGATGCAGTTTAGGCTCGTGCGTCAGGAGCAATCTTTTTGAGTTTGCAGACCTTTTATACTCGTGTCAAGGAGTCAATTACTTGGAACTTGATTTTGTAGACTGTTTATACTCATGTCAAGGAGTACACTTGAATTTGATTTTAACAGTTCATACTCGTGTTAAGGAGTATACTTGAATTTGACTTTAACAGTTTATACTCGTGTTAAGGAGTACACTTAAATTTGATTTTAACAGTTTATACTCGTATTAAGGAGTACATTTGAATTTGACTTTAACAGTTTATACTCATGTTAAGGAGTACATTTGAGTTTGACTTTAACATTTTATACTCGTGTTAAGGAGTACATTTGAGTTCGACTTTAACAGTTTATACTCGTGTTAAGGAGTACATTTGAGTTCGACTTTAACAGTTTATACTCGTGTTAAGGAGTACATTTGACTTTGACTTTAATTTTTTTTTATATATAAGACAGTTTATGCTCATATCCAGGAGTGTTTGCAGCTCGAAGATGAAAATTATTTGCCCCCCGCTTCTTCTTGGAATGGTACAACCATTACATGATCCTTAGGAATTCTTGGCATTTTGAAGACAAGACTCCATCTCATTGTTCCATTTGCTTTCATAATTGGGACGAGCACTGGCTTCCACCCGAATCTTGTTAACTGTACAAAACCATCTTCATTAAACTTTTTGAGCTTATTCATAACTTGACGGCGAGGCCGTGTTCTTGTCTTTTCTGCAGTACTTATATAGTATGAGTTGACAATGACTTCCACTTTATTGATATGAGAAATTTTGGTAGTACAAGAAGAAGAAGAATTTTGGCCTCCTACTTCATTAGGGGTAGCATGCATTGTTTTGACTTTTGGCTGAAAACCTCTCTTGGTGAAGAAGTCAGCTAAAGTCAGGGGGTCCCGCTTGCAACTACTTAACGATTTCTTTGATCCAACATGCTGAGTTTTGAAGCTTTTGATCGACTCATGGTGCTTGCGCTTAATTGGAGTTGGATTTCCTGACCATGTCTGATGAATTTGCTTGACGCGTTGCATTTGTTTTCTTTGGCTAATCACCAGAGTCCACTCGCCGCCATCATCAGTTTTAGTAGAAGGCTTTGTCATTGATTTAGTATTTGCATCAGCACGCATATTTTCAACCATATGAGGGTCAAAACTCCCAAATTGGATCGTTGTCGATGCCCCCATGAGTGTAGGTGACAAAACGACACTTTTCTTGACTTCAGGGATATCATTTGCACTTGCAATAGTTGTGACACTAGTAGTATTTGCATCCGCAACATCTTCACTATCAAGGATTATCTTTCCATCCTTTACTAGTGCCTTGATTTTGTCCTTAACCACAAAGCATTTTTCTATAGGGTGACTGATGACTCGATGGTATTTGCAGTACTTCGGATCGTTCACCATCCTGCTTTCTTCGGGGCGCTTTGGTTTTGTCAGCAGCTCATCCAATATGTGGGAGACATCAGAGTCTGGGAATGGGTACTCCCTCTCTTGCATCTGTTTTAGTGTTAGCCGACTTCTTTCACTTGGGATGTGTTGATTTCCTAACTTTCCTTTGCTCTTGTCATTGCCGGCAGGGATTCTGACATGGGCTGTCTTAGCGAGCATGGACTCTTTGGCGAAGGACTCATTGTAGTCATCATTCTTCTTTGTACTTCTCTTTTCTTTCCACTGATCTTTCGCAGAGAAGTTGGTTCCATGATTAGCGATGCTGAGCTCCATGTCATGGGCGCGAGTAGCTAGCTCTTCAAAGTTGCGAGGTTTGATTCCTTGGAGAATGTATAGGAGCCCCCAGTGCATTCCTTGGATGCACATCTCCACCGCAGAAATCTTGGAGAGCTTATCCTTGCAATTTAGGCTTAGCGCACGCCACCTGTTGATGTAGTCCACCACCGGCTCATCCTTCCATTGCCTTGTATTGGTGAGCTCAATCATGCTTACAGTGCGACGTGTGCTGTAAAAGCGGTTCAGGAATTCCCTCTCCATTTGGTCCCAACTGTTAACAGACTCAGGCTCAAGATCAACATACCAATCAAAAGCATTTCCTTTCAGCGAACGCACAAACTGCTTTACCAAGTGGTCGCCATAGGTTCCCGCATTGTTGCATGTTTCCACAAAATGCGTGATATGTTGCTTCGGGTTGCCCTTTCCATCGAATTGCTGAAACTTCGGAGGTTGGTAGCCTATCGACATCCTCAGTGAGTCGATGCGTCTGGTGTAGGGCTTCGAGTACATCGGATAATGCTGTGCTGGGGCACCATACTGAGCTTTTATGGTGTTGGCAATCATATCTTGCAATTGCTGCACCGACAGTGTGGCGATAGAGGTGGTTGATTGCTCAAGCCTTGGCATGTGCTCGTATTTTTTATGTGTTTCTTGAGTTTGCCCTTCATTTGTGGCTTGAACTTGAGGATTCTGATACCGGTGACTAGGCTCCCCAACATTTGAACGCTCCAACCTGCCCACAAGTTGAGCGATTTGAAAATCCTTATCCTCAATCGTCCTTTGCAGGTTGGCTATAGCCTGAGCCATCTGAGCCAATTGCTCGTCCACCGCGGTTGTCTCGGCGAAGTGGAGTGCTTTGCCAGCAGAAGCCGTCGGGCTCGGAGGGTTGGAACCATGGAAAGACTCAGAGTCGGAGACCTTGGCCTTGGTTGAGGATTGATTGGCAGCGTCTTCAGTAGGCTTTTCAATGTCATCCCTTTTGGTGAGACCAACATTATTTTTCTTGGGGGCCATCGAACTTGTTGAAAGAGTGATGTTAGGAGAAAAGAGATGAGGGGTAGGTTTGCGTCCCACCGGGCGTGCCAGAAATTTGTTCACACAAAATTTTTGTATCTGTAAAACAAACAAGTACAAGACAAGAAAAATATGTGACAAATATTTCAAATTTGAAGAAAGGATATAATTTAAAAGGAAAATAATTTCCTAGTAGACTAAATCCCCTGATTCTTCTCTCCGGAATTTGTTTCCGAGGGCTTGAAGCTTATTCTCGGATGAATAGTGTGATTCCTTCCTGGATTTGCGGGATGGGAGTCACGATTTACCTTGAGGTCAAAGGTCGGCTTTGAAATCGAAGGCGTTGAAGCACTTGCGCTTTGAAGACGAAGTAGAGCCTTTGTGGATGCAGTACGTCGTCGTAGCGGTTGCTTGCAATTTGAAGACTTGAGAATTTTGAGAGCTCGTACGAAGGTTGTGTGCTCGTGAGCTTGTTTATCTGTGTATTGAAGACTTCTTGATGTCTCTGGCTCTTGAAGACTTCTTGATTTCTTTCTTTGAACCCCAAATGACCCCTATTTATAGGTGTTTATGTAGGGTTTTCGGATTGCTAGCAACTTCTTCGATATTTATCTCTTTAATATGAATTATTTTTAAAGAGAAAAATATTATTTGGGTGTCGTGATTTGATTGGTCTACGTGACCAAATGCGCCGCTTGTCATCATTTGATTGGTTTTGGACTTTCGGGCTGCAAGACTTAATTTAATTGGCCGAAACACCTCATATTGACATTTGACGATTTCTCATTCACCGGTAAAATAAATATTAAAATATTAATTAAAATTAACTATTTAATATTGGAATTAAATTCATGAAAATTCCAAACTATAAATAGAAAATTTAATTAATAATTAATATTTTAATTTGTATTTGTCACTTTTTTTTCATTGGACGAAATTTAATCGCTAATAGTAAGATTATGATAAGATTTGGATAAGATTAGATAAGATTAGGATAAGATATGATAAGATAATAATAATTATAAAATGACTTAAAGTATATAATAATTCTATTTCTTGTCCTAAACTCTATAAAAAGGGGGCCATTGTCTTTATTTTCCACACACACAACACAAATCCCACCTAAAACACTCCCACCCACACTCACCTTACTTTCAACACACAAAACACTCCATATTTATAGAATATCTTGTACCCATATATGTATACATATAAACCATTCTTTTACATACCTATATACGTATTAGCCTTCTATACATCCCCTTAATTCCTTAAAAATACTCTTTCAAAATATCTTTCTATATATACATGTATATATATAGATATAAGTATACATATTAGCCAATGAAGATAGTTTAAAAAGGTAGGAGCTTTACTTAACCTCGTAAGTCCTAGTTTCTAATTAGATTAGATTCATGTATATTATGCTTCTAAGCATGTTGAATTGATAATTGATT
The DNA here is from genome assembly GCA_026212405.1 of Petrea volubilis. Taxonomy (NCBI): domain Eukaryota; kingdom Viridiplantae; phylum Streptophyta; class Magnoliopsida; order Lamiales; family Verbenaceae; genus Petrea; species Petrea volubilis. Next base: position 4,149,187 of record CM047879.1, read on the forward strand.
ATTACGTGATATATTATGCGCACTTGAGCCACACACACATGCACCTTTTGCGGCTAGGTAGGGCCTCCTACTCAGCTGTCGTGTTGACCCCCCTTACGTATAGTTATATTAGAATAGCGCAGTAGAAACGTAGAAGAGTGGCTTGATCACAAGTTGAGTAAAAGATTTAAGGAGCTCCATTGTAATAGTTTCCTTGTAGCAAGATGTGGCTTGCTAAGATTGTTATTATAATAATGTCTATTATGACCCGTTTATGTATGTGTATAAGTTTGCATTAGACGCGAACTGGGGGCATCACAAATGGTATCTTTTTATAGAGTTTAGGGCAAGAAATAAGATTTTTATATTTTAAGGTCAATTTATAATAAATGGATAGAAGATAAGATAAGATAAGTTATGATAAGATAGGATAAGATAAAATAGGATAAGATAGGATAAGATAAGATAAGATAAAACAAGACAAGATATTTTTGTAGTTATCCAATTTGTTATGTCTATCAAGAGTCTTATCAAGATCTTAGCATTTAAAAACATTTATTACGAGAAAATGATATTTTTGGATAAGTATATATATATATGATAAAACATGACCTATTATATAAATATATACATATAAATTCGAAAATTACATGTATATATAGCTATATTTTTGAAATATAAATATATTTATGCATATGACTTTATTACAAATAAATTAATAAGTTGTAATTCTTGAAAACACATGTATGTACATATATATATTTTCTCGATTCATATATGTATCATAAATTCAATTGTTTATGATAAATATACTTATCACCTCACATAATTCACATATAAAATAAGGATCATATAAAATATGAAATATAATTAAGCATGCACGTATATCATAAGAACTGATTTTTATATAGTTGTTCGACCTAAAATCGAGATGTGACATTAATGTCAATTGATTTCGTTTAATTAGAGCAGCAATCGCGAATCGTCTCTCAGCCTCATTAACCATTCTCAAATTCAATAATTAGGGGTTATTAAACCCTAATTAAGCATTACAACCATTAAACAAAATTCACACACCAAGCACACGAAATCATTCAAATCCAAAGGGTTTTCATAGAATAGGAAATAGAAAAAATTATACCATCCCTTACACTTGACAATTAATTTAGCTCATAATGGATTTAAAAATAAGAACAAAATTTGAAAAAAGAATACATAAAGGAGAAGAAAAAAACTCGTTTGGAGAATCCGGATGTGAACTTCCATCCCAAGGTTGTTCTTTCGTCGCCTTTCGATTCCCTTCAATCTTCTATCTTCCAAAAATTCCAAAAAATAGATGAAAAATTGAAAGAGGAATTGTCCTAAACTCTCAAAACCTAGAAAAAAAATATAATCCTCAGTTTGTGCTTTTATCTAGACTAAAAAAGGGCAGAAATTAGCCTAGAAAATCTTTCCAAATCAGAATCCTAATCAAACAAGGAAAGTTTTTAATTGTTGTCGTGGATTATGCATACGTACGCAAAATATTTTGCATACTTACGCAAATTTACATATTTATTTTTCCTTCAAGTGGCCGGAACTAGGTAGGTACTCAAAATTTCTTGCGCACATACGCATTCTTGCAGCCTGTTTCTCCTTCGAATTACTTGAATTAGGTTGCTACTTGAAATATGTTGCGTAAATACGCAGTTTTTGATTCCACTTTTCAGTGCCCTTTATGGTTTTTTTCCCATCTCCCCTACAAAATAATGATTTAGTTTGAACTTACGCGTAATACGGCTCAAATAGAGAAAAATACGTGATAAGACTGACAAAATAAACATAAAAATGAAGTATAATTATAGATTTGTCAACTCCCCCAAACTTAAATGTTGCTCGCCCTGGAGCAACTCAAAATTGGCAACACAGGGAAATAGACACAATCGAAGCTCATTCTTGGAATACCACATACCAAAGCAAAACTCCATTTTATTTCTCAGAAACTATTAACCACTATGTCATCAGTTCAATGTGCAAGCAGTCAAAATTTCATGTAAACGTTACAAATAATTATGATTATCAAGCATCTACCGTGTTATCATGTGTGTTATGATCAAGAGCAATAATCACTAACAATTCGGATTAATTTATATTCATGCAGTAGGTGCAAAAAGTGGACTCCATAAGTCGGTTTTTTATTCTTATCTCCACTAATGTAAACGACAAATCGGGGATCAATAGGGCTTTATTAAGCTTGTAGTGTAGGGCTCAGCTGAAGGATAGGAAAATATGGAAGAGGAATTAGCTCATGTACCCAAGTTACTTAAATTTGACAACTTGGAGTTTTTTTTTCAGAGCATTATTCATGCCTTCATCCCCCCACCCCTACAAACATATTCAAAAATCATTACTCTCAATATTTTTTTTCTTGTCATTATGTGTTTGAGAGTGCTAGCTCGCTCTTCTTTCATCTTTTCTTTTTTTTTTTTTGTAACTTTTTTCCTTTTCATATTTTTTTCACTTTTTATTTTTTTTGCATTTTTTTCCATTTAAAGCAAGCTAGTATATCCCGAACTCAAGTATAACATAAAATCCTCCACCTTCTATAATCCCCTCATATTTTCACATATCCCCTACACAACTCCGACAATTATCACAATTCAAGAATAGCATATAGAAAGGTTAGGGATGTATGGACATTGTGCTTTTAGGCTTGTAGTGTGGCTATCAAGAAAACTAAGCACAATGTAGGCTCAAGGGGGACACAAAGGCTATGTTTAACAAACAAGTAGGCTGTTATAACTAAAAAAATTTCAAAAATGGCCCAAGTCGTCTTCCTAATTTAACATAGTCTAGGATTTCGCCTCGAAATATTTTGCATAAATACGTAGCTTTTCATTCCACTTTTCGTTCCCTTTATGGTCTTTTTCCCATCTTGCCTACAAAACAACGATTTAGCTCAAACTTACGCATAATAAAGCTCGAATAGAGAAAAATACGCGATAAGTCCTGACAAAATAAACATAAAAATTAAGTATAATTATGGATTTATCAGATGGCCACAACACGGGGGGTGGGGGAAAATTTATCCAAGAATGTTTATTACATGTCGGCCCATGAATTGATAGATCCCGATAGAAGGCAAAATAGCCAATCCGTCGCATAGTCTATCAAGTAGAAGGCAAATGCCCTTAACTTGATTTGTTCTTCATCTATGTCTTGTGGTTTTATGTAAGAACAAACCATATGGAACTCCTTAAGGTGCTTGTGGGAATCCTCATTCTCCAATCCTCTGAACTTGGGCAAAAGATTAATTGTCTTGACTTTAGTTTCAAGGATGTGTCTAGGTTAGGTTAAGTAATACAAAGCGGTTGTTGATCCATTGGTGGTGCGGCCAATTGGGTCAAGGCATGTCGTGGCTATGCCATCTCTTTAGGTGTACTCTCTCCCTCCCTCTCTCTCTATTTTTTTTTTACCCAATAATCAAAGAAAATAAATTAAATAGTTATTCCTGACGACGACGCCAAAATTTAATGGTTGTCGAATCCACCAAAATAATTCCTACTACTCTAAACACAAATAAAATTATAAATAGGGTAAGAAAGGTCGATCCCACAGGAAATAACTTATTGACGAATTTCTAAGATAACCGGGCTTTCCAAATAAAGTAAAAGGGGTGTTTTGAATAAAAAGTGAACAAAATAAAACAAAAGCAAGGAATTAATCAAAAACAAATGGGATTTTTACAAAAATCATCCTCTAAGTATGGGGCGTTTGAGTTTTTATCCTTTATGTTTAAACTTTTCAATTTTAGTCCTTTATCTTATGAAAGTTTCAATTTTCGTCCAATTTTGGACTAAAATCGTCGTCAGGGCTGATGTATCAATAAAATTTGGGCGCTGTTTTAGTTTTGCCACCATTTTTGCTGACATGACAATCATGTTGGCACTTGGTTGTGTTTTTATTTACCACATGGCCAAATATGATTTCCACATAAATTTAGATGTCCATGTAAATTATTTGTGAAGATACAAAAAAAACTAAACAAAAAGCCACCTCATAACATTTATATCTTTTATTATATATTTTTAAAATTATTTATTTTATATAAATACTATAAATTTAGAATTTAAATATTATTATTTTTATATAAAAATATAATATAATTTTTTTTTTATCAAAACTACATATTGTAAAGTATAAAAAAATAACCTTTAAAAATCAAAATATAAAATTTTCTTCTTCTAAAAAAAATCTAAATTATATATACATATATATAAATACATATCAAAAAAATTAAGTAATTACATAATTAATAAAACTGAAAAATAAAAAATAAAACCTTTACACCTCCTTCATCATCTTCTTCTTCTTCATCCACTCACCCACTCACCCACACCAACCCCATTCTCCCCTAGCCCCCAGCACCCACCCCCTTCCCCACACCCCAATTCCCTTCATGTTCTTCTCTCTCTCTCTCATTCTTCTCTCTCTTTTCCTCATCTCTTTCTCTCTCTCGTCTTTGTTGCTCTCTCATTCTCTCTCTCTCTCTCTCTCTCTCTATATATATATATATATATATATATATATGTGTGTATGTGTGTGTGTGTGCATATATTGTATATGTGTGTGTAATTTTTAGACTTTTTTTCAATCCATGTGTCATCTATGTGACCTATATGTGTATATGTGCTTTTTTTTATTTTTTATTTTAAAATTTTACGCATGATCCTCATAGACATTTTGGAGGAAAAATCAACAAAAAATCCCAAATTATTTGCCACATTAGCACCAATAAAAAAACAATCCAGCCAATTATTATGATCCACATAGACATTTTGGAGGAAAAATCAACAAAAAATCCCAAATTATTTGCCACATTAGCACCAATAAAAAAAACAATCCAGCCAATGATCACGCCACGTTAGTTAAGAGGACGATTTTAGTTCAAAATTGAATGAAAATTGAAAATTTCATGAAATAAATGACTAAAATTAAAAAATAAAAAGGATAAAAACTCACACACCCTATACTTAGAGGACGAGGACGCTTTTTGTAAAAATTCCTTTCTCAAATAACAGTATGCTTAAATCCTAATTTTACAGGTAGCTTGAAATGCGAGCAACAGACTAGAAAACCCGTTATAATACAAAATTTATCCGAACAAAGTCAGTCAACTTGTTAGGAATTTGAGGTTCTTAATTTAAGATTACTCTATGCTCTTGAGAACATTATAAAATACCTCGAGAGGAGTCACAAACCCAGAACCCAAGTTTTATTGCCATTAAAATGTTATACGACAAATTAATAATAAAACTAAACACACACACACACAAACAAAAAGTCCATCCTGGAAAATGCTTCTAGGGACAATAAGTTGTTCCACTCCATATCAACTCCTAATCTTAACGTCATTGCTTAAGCCCCATTCTCGACGTACTTTAAAGAACTAGCTGCAATTGTGCACAAGAGTAAACACAACAAACATATGTGTTTCCCTTTGTAACTTTTCTGATATTCCAAACAATTACACATATATACATGCGGTCAACAATACTAGGCACTGTAACCCCTAATGAAAGGGCTCCATTTAGCAACGTGGCGCCCAACACAGGCAGCCATGCAAGCTTCCTCCATTTTGGCCAACGAGACACCATTGTTACAGATATTCGCAAATGCCCGCATGTGTTTCATGCCATACTGAGTCAACGAACCACAATGTGCCTCAAACAAACGAACCTGATACAATCCATGACCCCGCATGTAAGCGACATTAGAAAGTTGGGAACAGATGATTCATAAACAAGGATCTAATTAGTTGAAAGCGTAACGTACCATTGATTTCAAACAATCCCAGTCATCTGCAAGGGGCAAGCCTTTTCTCCTTATTGATTTGAGAATAGATGGACCATTCTCCGGACCAAATAAAACCAAACCAATGATTTCTATGCTGCCATCGAGATGCTTTCTGTGCAACATTGTTTCCGTTATCAGCTTGAGTAGTTCTGCCTTCTCTGTTGTATTGTCCTCCAACTTTTTGTACTGCAGCATCAAAAGCCGTAATTAATGACTAAAAAGAAACTAAAGTTTAGATGTAGAAATTTTTTTAAATGCACATGGAATAAACTCCATAAGGAGTTTTTAGCAACGCTGATATTTTGTTTCCACAATTGTTTTTCATTTCTAAGATACGCACAAATTTAGTTTTTGGATGCTGAGATGCCCGAAACAATTACAGTTTATATATATATATATATATATATATATATTACGATTATAACAACAAGAGAATGTTTTTGGATTAAAGAGATATTTCTTAAGAAGAATAGTTCTATATGAAAAGAAAGATAAGGTGGTTTTTTTATAACGACAAGGTGTTTGGACTAAAGAACATTCATCACTCACCCTCTCCCATAGGAAGAGAAGATCTGCATCTCTCTGGTTGACAACATCCATTGGCCCTTTGAAGTTGATCCTATTTGGAGGAAGTTTCTCAGTTGAGGGATCGAAACCTTGGTACAAATAGAGCTTTTCGGATTTGATGGTTGTGTTCCCATATTCCATAACGTGAGATCCAGCATTGTAGGTGTTGTAGTTAGAAGTTCTTACTTTGACCTACAAGAGTTGAAATTGCCGAAAATAAATAAATGAACAGATAAATAAACAATATGCACATTGCAAGTCTGCTTATCACAAATTTGGAAAAGTCATATGCATTAACAAGCACTTGGTTTTGATTAGTACCTTCTGAAATTGCTGCTCCACAGTTTCTCTTTTGAGGTTATTAGACTCACTGCAGGCAAGAAATACAGAGGACATAGGTCCAAGATTAATATTCATTACTTAAGCGTACAAGGACAACTACAGGATCAATTACTTAAATAAGCGTACAAGGACAACTTCAGGCCGTTATTACGCTAAGGGCACGTTCACATTTTCGATGAGTTGAAGGCTGAATGATCTATTTAGAATAATAATGGTGTTAATTAATGAATTATTAGCTATTATTTAGTAAAAGTTACTTTAACATACACAAATCCAAGGACACTCTACTACTAGATCCAGTACATTTTACTACTTGAGATGATTGTATGCATTTTCACCAAAATAACCTTACGCCTCCAAAAATAGGACAATGTTGATTATCGTTTTCCATCTCTTAGGCTAGATTACTTATCCAACATCTTTGTAATATCGTGGCTATGTCCAAATCATGGACCTTTACCATTGTAACATCCTGAATATAACAGTCAATCAAACATACCCAGTGATTATAATCTACTGGTAATAAGGAAAAGCCCTTAAGGTTAGGACTGTTTTCCAAAAAATACTCCTTGTGGTATGAAAAATCACAACAACCGCCCGGGCCCCTTTACATTTGGTTCCATGATACAGTACCTCTAATTGCAAATGGGATACGTAATAAAAACCAAAAATTAAGGGGGGTAATCGTAATTTTTTAATTCACAGGTGTTTGTGTGAAAATGGGCCAAATCTGAGAGTGCTTTTTGCAATTCACTCTACAATCTAATAAAGCAAGGATATACCTGTCCTCCATCCAAGCAACACTATACAAATCTCCTAAACACGTTATGTACTCTGGAGGGGGTGGAGGGTCCATCCCAGGACAGTATGTACCCCAGCTACTCTCTTCAGCATTCGATGCAGTCGTCACGTAGATGTTGAGATCATCAGGCATCATACCTTCAAATACACTTCCACTCTCACATGCTTCAACATATATAACCTACATAAAACACAAGAAAAAGGTCAATGGACCGGTTGCAACCAAATGACCAAAAAGCCATAGATGCCGGATTGTTAGACAAGTGCATGAATACATGCATCCTTAAACAGAGTGAAAGAATCAATTTTTCAAGAAGCAAAGAATACATAATAGAGGAACCACTGACCATCTCCTTGTATGTGCCGGAAGCATGCTTCTTTTTTAGAACATTGATGAAGTCTGTTGCATAAAGGTAAGGCATATTTGGCATCCCTGAAATTGAAAACGAAACGATTAACTCAATCTTCAAAACTTTTAGATACATAATGCTAAAACTAAAACAAAAACAGAATTAGAAAACAAAAATAAAAAGAAGATAGACACACACACACATGCATACACACGTAACAGCAGTTGCAAAAATGGCATGAAACCTTTAAATCAACTCACCTAGCACACCAGGGCCACCATGGTCAGAATAGTATATGAATATCCTGTCATCGGGCCCGCTATTAACAACTTTTCCACTTCCACCTTTTACAGCACTTTTATCACCCAGGATCACCGCGTACAAGTTCTCAGCAGTCACTTGCTCACCAGTGTAGTCCTTGAACAGTCGCCAAGATATATATACTCAATATTTATCAAGAACCAATGTCAACTTATGAATAACATATATGCCAAAATTATCCACTCCTACTTGTATGCATTGACAGGATAGTCAAGTCATGAGAAATTTTTTTAAGGTGTGTAAATGTATCACTTCCATTGGATCACCTCTTTCTGAAAAACACATCTAATTGATCCTCTAATAAAAATTTCTAGCCAAAATGGGGAAAACATATGATTTATAGGACAAGGTAGTGGTCAATGGTCACACCTCAATATCCTGGTTGTCAAATCTTCATTTGGTTCGTACAAAATTTAAAAATAAATAAATAAATAAAATTACAAAAAAAAAAAAAGAAAAGAAATAGAGGTTTGTTAGACTCATTTTCGTAAAACCCCTAGTGGTATGAAAATTACAAACAACCCCTAGATTATTAGTTTTGTATTACAAATCCAACCTACCGTTAGGAGGGTATTTGTAACATGAAACCAAAACGTAAGGGAGATATTTGTGATTTTTTGCACTGCATGAGGGTTTGTTAAAATGAGCTTAACCTAAAGAGGTCTCCCGTAACTATCCCCTAAATAAAAAGAGATCAAGTTAAACACTACTATAGACCACAAGCTTAATTAACTTCATTTTTCTGCTAAACCTTCCTATAGTACAAGAAACTCGTCTTTACTTTTATAATGAAACAACTCTTACCAGTCAGATCCTAAATATTGATCATAAGAATAGAAAAAACAATAATAATTAAGTAGAACAAAAATCAATAAGCTCCTGGCATTGCAAATAGTACAATAGTTTTTTTGATGTGTGCGAACTTCAGAGTAAACTACCTTTGGAACACCTGCATAGACATCTCCCCCGGTTGGATGGTTGATGATAACTCCTTTTCTTGGATTCAGTTCATTCATTGCAATGTCATCATACATGAAAACTACAATGTTCTCATCTTTGACACCTCCCCTTCTAAGTACTTGGTATGCATGGCAAACATCAGCCTACATTATCCACCATCATAAATACTAACAAAATAAGATTTATCACAGTACGAGCTGACAAATAGCACGTAAAACTAACATGATGCTGTCTTATACATATCCCCCATCGAAATGAATATATGAACATATGAATACAGATATATGTATATATATATGTGTGTGTGTGTGTGTGTGTGTGTGTATTTTCAATCATGATTTTGCAGAAAAGTTACGCCCTGTTTGTGTTTGATTCTTTTATTAAAGTGATGAAAGATCTGAAAACATAAGACTCTAACCTAGTGAAATTATCCAATTAGGCTGAGAAGACTGGAGACTAAAGAACAATTATCTTGGACTAAAATACATCAAGTTATACTGATACGTTTTTCGGTAATTTGACATTTACCATACGCCCAAAATCATGATACGTTAAACAATCAGCCATTTGAAATGAAAATCAAATGATAACTTTATTGTATCTCAAATGGTGACTTAATAAGTGCTATCAGAAATCTGTTTTTCCAAGAGAAAACCGAATAATGCTCTACAGAATTTTGTTGAATCTGAAATTGATGATTTTATAACTTACCCTCCAAAAACAATCTATAACATAAGTGAATGAAAACCAAAACTAAAATTTGTTTCCTCACCGGCCTGGTTCTCAGGTTAAGGGGGTCAATTATAAATACATATTGCATGTTACTTGACATATGAAAACCTTCATATAAATCCTAATTAAAGCATGTATATCATCAGCAACATCTTTACATCACATAAGAATCTAGCTATAAAATTTATTAATTAAGGAGTGATTAAGACCCAAAGCCAAAAAAAGAAAAAAAAAATTATCAACATTAATGAGCCCCACAAATTATACAAATTGTCCCATTGCAGCATCTAGGCAAAATCATAAATATTACTAACTTTAGGCTCAAACTATAGTTTCAAGAATCTAGCACAAACCATATCTAAAAACCTTCAAGAAAATTAAAAAAAAAAACCCCACAAAAAATGAGTACCCAAGTACATAAAAGAAAATGAAAACAAACTGAAAAATTTCTCGTTATATGCAAAAATCTGTAAAATTATAAGGTTTTACTTCACAACTTCACCTGATGCCGATAATTCCCAAACCCATTCGAACCCGCCACCAGCACCGCCCATCTGGTGCCCTTCTCCTCCGGTTCACGGCGGTCGAGTGGCCACCGGATTATGGGATCCCAAGGGTTCCTCCGCCGTCCTCCGGCGGCTTCAAAAGGCAGCGCCGCTGCCACCACGACCACAAGCAGCACCAGAATAGCAGACCCAGAAAAGGCCATTGTCGAATACACAGAGTGGCGTGTGTTTCTGTTTTTGATTACATTTATAATTTACACAAACATATACGCAAATCGGTGTAGTGGCAGCCATGCAATGCAGGGGAGTGACACCTATTGGGGCAGGACGGCGACGGTGGGACCTTGGCTGGAGGCTGATCAACAGGTGGAAAATCAAATGTATTAAATACTCTTTTGCTATTGCCTTATGGTGATTTTGTCTTCTAACTCAGTTTAGAATGGGCGAGTTTTGAACTAAGTGACGAAGATACCAATCACATGACATCGTAGCAAGAGCCTGTTTGGCCAAACGTATTTTAAGTCTACAAGTTCACCATATAACATGTATTGATAGTGATTATTTGTGGTAGATTTATAATTACGGGTGCGCACCGTTCGATAAATCAATCGAATGGTATTGAAATTGAAATTGAAATTGAAATTGAAATTGAAATTTTGGTACAAACTGAATATCGAATCAAAATTTTGGTTCGGTGCTCGGTATAATTTTTTTAAAAATTTCGGTATTTGGTTTGGTTCGGTTTCGCTATTGAGGTTCGGCATACCGAAACCAAACTGAACCGAATACTGAATTTATATTTATTTTGATATATTAAATTTTTTATTTATATTATTATATATATATATATACACACATATATGATCTCAAGTGTTGGTACGGAGTTGAGCATTATACTGGGATGTGATCGTGACGATTCCGGTTGTGATGATGGTTGGTGTTGAGCTTCACTTGGTGTTGTTGACTCTTTCTGTTACTTTTTTTTTTTTTTTAAATTAAGATTTTTAGTGGTTGGACTTGGATTGTTTGGATATTGATGAAGATTTCAATGTCTTCTTTTATGTTTGGAGTTGATTTGATGGACATTTTAATATTTTCCTTTATGTTGGAGTACGTTTGATGAACATTTTAATGTTTTCTTTCATATTAGTCTTTCATTTGTTGGAGCTATATAATATTGATGGATATTTCAATTTTGTGTTAAAGTTTCCTTCATTTGGGTTGTGGCTATTAGGATGTTGAATTGTAAGTCATAAGTATGATGCAGGGGGAGATTTGTCATTGTGCATATTTAAAAAAAATATCGGTATTTCGGTTGGCAACTGAACCGTACCGAGAAAAAGTTTGGCGCATACCAAACTGACCGAAATGATTCACCATTCGGTACATTGTTGTATTGAAATTTCGATTTACCAAATTTTCGGTACGATACGTACTGTACCGACTGAATGCACACCCCTATTTATAATGCTATGAGTATGTCTTCTCTATCCATCTATCTATCTATCTATATTATAAAAGTGCGAATAACTTATCAGTGTTCTATGTTTCACTACTAGAAAACAGCAAAATAGCCACAAATTTTTAGCTACGGACAAAATCTGCTGCCAACAGTTACGGATCTAGCCACAGATATTGAAACATCACGAAAGAAGCTAGCTACGGATTTTTCCATAGCTAAATACTAAAAAATTCCGTGGCTAGATAGCGAATTTGTTTTTCAATATTAATGCTTTTAGACAAAGATAAAACCGTAGCTAGAAAAATATTTTATTTTTTTTAAGAAATGGGTAGCTTAGCTATAGTTTTATTCGTGGCTAAATGAAACATTTTTTTTTATATATTCAACTTAGCCACAGATAAAACCATGGTTAGAAAAATAATTTAATTTTTCTTAATAAAAAATGGGTAGGTTAGCCACGGTTTTATCCATGCCTAAATTAAAAAAAAATTATATATTGCACTTAGCCATGGATAAAACCGTGGCTAGAAAAATAATTTTATTTTATTTTATTTTTTAAAAAATGGGTAGTTTAGCCACGGTTTTATCTGTGGTTAAATCATAAAAACAAAAATTATATATTGCACTTAGCCACAGATAAAACTGTGGCTAGAAAAATAGTTTTATTTTTTCTGAAAAAAATTGGTAGTTTAGCCATCGTTTAATCTGTAGCTAAATCAAAAGAAATTTTTTTTTATAAATTGCACTTAGCCACAGATAAAATCGTGGCTAGAAAAAATATCTTTTTTTCAAAAAAAAAAATGGGTGATTTAGTGACGGTTTTATCTGTGGCTAAATTAAAAAAAAATTAATTATTTGGGAGGATCCAAATCACATTTCAGGTGGCAAGATCATTTGGTAAGTAATTATTTTTTTCCTTGTACTTTATTTAATTAATTGAAGTAATTTTGATTTTTAGGTTATCTCATTGCTGACCTTATTTCTATATTTTAAAAAGTTTTTTACTTTATGTTTATTGTAGACAGAAAAATATGGACATTGGCCTTCTTAGGGATGGCAATGGCTCCGGGTTAGACCTGAACCCGCCCCTAATAGGGCAAGTTTTAAGACTCCTAATCGGGTCCGGGGTTGGTCCTGGGTCTTCATTTTAAAATCTGAACCCGTCTCGATTAGTAATTATATATATTTTTATTTATTATTTTATATAAATTTATATAATATACATCTATATTTAATTATGTGTGTTTTTTTTTTTTTTGGTAGGAGAGTTTCAGAGCTAATTATAACAAAGCTTGTTCCCGAGCTGCAGAGAAAGCAGAGGGAGGACCTATTCAGCGGCCCGGCAAGTTGGAGGTAACATTAAAAATAGTATTTGTTAGATATATACACTTATTAAAAAATATATACTACATAAAGCTCTAATTGCTTTTTTTTCGTTTTAGATTTGGAAGCAGACAGTCAGTGGTCCAAAGAAGGATTGGTGGTATGGTGTTGTCGGTGGACCCTCTACTGTGACTGTTGAGCCTTTCGGCTCATGGACTAACTTGAATACTTGGATTGACCCAAGACACAGGAGTTGACACAAAAAGATGAGCGAGCTAGAGGAGAAGCACAGTCAGAAGGTGGTCGAAATAGGAAGAAAAGCATAGTGGAGAGATGTCGGGCCTGTCAAAAGACCGTATCCCTAATGACGGCCAACCCTAAAACACTCATGCTTCAATTAGCTTTGCGATGTAAGAAGGGCTCTACTTCGTCTGCTTCTCTTGCTCGTGATGAAAATGAAGACGACGATGGAGATGATGTCGATGACGATGATGATAATGATGGAGACAATGATATTCATGCATTTGACTATTAGATATTGTTATATATGTATAGTTGTATGAATTGTTCTATTTAATTAGTAGGATAATATTAATTATTAATTATATATTTGATAGAATATGCTTTGTTGATTATTAGTATTATATTTATTGATAGTTTGTTGTTATTTTGGTTTGTTGGTATTTTAATTTTAAAAAAAAATTGCGGATTTTGGGTTGTATTAAAACAAAATAAATAATAATAAAAATTGCTAGATTAGTGACGAATTTTTCCGTGGCTAACTTTGTTTTTTAAAAAAATATTTATTTTAATCCGTGGCTAGATTTAACTTTTTTAAAAAATATTTATTGTAGCGATGGATTTACTTCAAAAAAAAAAAAAAACAATTTAAAAAATTGAATATAGCCACAAAATAATCCATGGCTAAATTAAAAATTAAAATAAATAATAAAATACTAGCCTCGGATATATCTGTGGCTAAATCAAAAAAATTTAAAAAAAATTAAATAATAGCCACGGATAAATCCGTGGCTCAATAAACAAATCCGTGGCTAAATTTAATTTTTTTTTAAAAAGAAAAGAGGTTGACCACGGATTTATTCATGGCCAAAATTGAAAAAAAATCCGTAACTAGAAATCCGTGGCCAATTTTAGCCATGCCATATTTGGCCACGAATTTTTTCCGTGGCCCAATCCATAGCCCATTTTTTTGGCCACCGACTTTTGTCAAAATCTGTGGCTAAATCCCTGTTTTCTAGTAATGTTTCTTCCTTTTAATGTTTAGACTAAAATAAGCTTATATAAGTGATAGTAAATAATATGTATTCGTGGTCTTTTAGTAATTTAAAAATTAAGAGTTAGAGTTCAAATTGAACACTAATTGAAATACAAACATGAATGAAGAGTTGAACTTTTAATAGAATTTTATAGTATTAAAAATTTGCCTTATAAAAAAACAAATAAAAAAGAGTTGCTCTGCAGTTTATTAAATAGAGTACTCTTTTATAATACTCTTGAAAACAATTGCAAAATAATTTCCTTTTTTAATACCTTTGAATCCGTGAGACCAATTTATTGAGTCTTTGTCATTGTGATTAGTGGAATAATTCATGAAAAAGTAGAATTACAAAGTTTTTAGACAATAGAAAATTAAAAAAAAAAAAGCTACAGAACACAACAAAGCATATTGAGTATTATGCTACCATTTATTGAAAAACCATTAGATAAATGCGTAAGTAAATAACTACAATATGGAATTAACATAGTAAAAAGTATACACGTGTCTTGTGTGAATGCGAATGATGACTTATAACTAGAAAATTATAATGATTTTTGACTAATTTCTTCGAATTGGAAGAAGTAAATATAAAATTATATTGCATTTTAGTGAATAGAAGATAATGTAGAAGTAGAAAGCTTAAAAACTATGTAAATGACAAAATAAATATAAAAAATTGCATGTGAAGAAATTATGTTCCACGAACGTCTCATTGAATGAGAATTACTTAAGGAAAAAAAATAGAGCAAGTCTCATAAAGAAAAACTACATATGCTACAAAGAGAAGTAAAAATAAAATAAATTTTTTTTCAGGATATGATGGAACCTTAAATAAAGAGAAAGTTAGCAATTTATAACAAAATATATTAATAAAATATACTGCAAAGAATCTCACAGTTTCTATATTAATTTTATAAAAAAATTAGTCGAAGCAATTTACACTCCTTTTTCCATTTATTGCATGAAATATTTATTCAAAAATTTGTATAGTTAAACAAAATTCAACAAATTAATATGAATGTTACACAATTACAATTTTAAACTAATATGTAATCATAAAAAGTTAAACATAATAATTTACTAATGAAAATAGATTCCCCCCTCCCCTTTAGAAAAAAAATGCGTTCTAACATGGTAATGATTTGGTGTAGGAGTTGTTATCTGAGGCAATGAAGAGGAGGCAATGAAAGTAGAGGTGGAGGTGGAGTTGGTAGTGGAGATTGTTGTTAAAACTAGTCGTTATAATGTGAGAAGTGGATTTAATGGCAATGGTGGAGGAGAGGACAACAACGGCAAAGAGCAGGGTGAAAGTAATATTATAGAAGTAAATGAAAACAATTAAAGATATGTAAAAACAACATATGCATGATAATGGTGGCAGATACAGAGGAATAATGTGATTAACATTGATTTCAACTTTCCTATATTAAACTTAGTGGTAATGGTGCTATATTCGAAAATACTAGTATGAAGAAGTGGAACCATAAACCTTCAAAATATAGAATATAATATACTCAATAACAAAAAAATTACTATAAACTAGAATTTTCACAAATAAAATGAGGAGTAAGAATGATAGTTAAGCTATTCTATATTTATTACTTAACGAATACAACACCAACATGTAGTACAATTAAAAATTAATTCAATCAATTTTCATTACAAGAAAGCATATATGTGAATGGACTTTAGGCAACTGATATAAAACTTTGTGGTTATCCAATATCATTTTAACATATATACACATGAAAGAAAGAAATTTTAAAATTATATTAATTTATGCATATATATTTTTTATTGGATAAGCATTTAAAAGATATTTTAAACTTACTTGAAATCAAGAGTAAAGGAAAGAACTGCTAGAAATACTTTAATGAAGAAAGGTGATAATGTGACGACCCGAAACCATTGGCTAGTTATGGGAATATGCTATGAATTCTTTTATTATAAAAATCTGAAATTTTTCCTAAAAGTCTTTATTACATAGCAAAACACCAAGTACATAATAAAAGTCCTAAATATATGATACAATTACAAAGACTCGTCTACGACTTCTTCTAGCCAAAAGCTTCAAATCATCCCTCGCTATCCTCCTCGTTGATACCTTCGTTCTCATGTCCGGCTAAAACATGAAATATTAACAACGTCAACAATCACGTTGAGTAGCAATTTCACTTAACACATAAGGTACGCGTGTGTGACTTGAACGTGCATATGTTCACATAATTGCATCAATATAAACCATATAAAATTTGAGATTCATAAGGTTCATAAATTGCACACTTTTCTACCATTTTCCACCTCGACAGGCGGCTACCTTATCTCGCCGTGCCGTAATTCAATTCCAACCAATACTCCCACTCAACCAAACACTCCAGTGGTCATATCCCGGGCATATGCCGATTTCCTACGACCCACTTCAGTACATGGAACACTCCGTCCATACAAGGTGGGATTAGGCAACGATGGATGGCGAGAACGTTTAAGACCGGCAAGCCCGTTGCCGCCCGGCCGAACTCAGCCCCATCCACCCCTATCACGTTTTGGGCCCATATACACACAATTTCCAGTATAATCAGTACAATTCCCAGCACAATACACACTGATTTTCAGCACGTCGCACGAAATTTCAGCATAGAACACAATTTCCAGCTTACACGTTTCAGGTTGCGAACAGAATTTTCAATTTGCGAAATACTCGAATTTCAGCTTAAAACATACTAAAATTACACACTGGAATTTCCAGCCTTTCAAAAATAAATTTTCAGTTTGTAAAATTCGAAATTCCAGCCTTGAAAAATAAGATTTTCAGCTGCTGGAATAGTAATTCCAGTTTTGAGGGCAGAATTTCTAGCTTTGAAAACAACTCCAATTTTCAGTTTTAAACACTGAATTTGTAACTTCTAACACATGAATAAAACCCTAAACACATATATAAACCCTATACAAGCATAAATCCTAATTTTCCAGCACATAAATTGAGCAGAAACGCCCAAATTTCCAGCACAATGGTTCATGAACATACAACATGCATTTAGCTAAATTGTCGTGAAATCCTTTCGGACTAAGATAGTAACCAACTTGTGGTTACATCCCATGTCCTAATAGGAGAATAATATGTTAACACTATAAGAAAACTAGCTCATGTATTAAGAGAAATCACTACCTTGTATTAAATATGAAGCATTCACTTCTATAAGGTACAATATCTATGAATTAAAGTAGAACCTTTACTTATGAAATTAAGTAAGGTCTCTACTTTAATTAAATATTCTTCTACCTTTTCAAGAGTGTTTTATGGGGTTATAAGTATGTAAAATGAAGGGTTTATGTATATATATATGTGGGTAGAAGATTTACTATGAATATGAAGTGTTTTGTGTGTTTAGGGTAAGGTAAGTGTGAGTGGGGTGTTTTAGGCGAGATTTTGTGTGTGTGGATGTGTTTGTGTGTGTTATGTGATGAAAATGAAGTGACAAATCTCCAATGTATCCCCTATTTATAGTAGTTGTGCTTAAGAAATAAGATTATTAAATAATTAAGTCATTTTCTAATTATTGTTATCTTTCCACCTAAGGTTACAACTAAGGGTTATAATAAATGAAATCTTCCAACTCAATACCTAATTATAGCTTAAGTGTGAGTCTAAATGCACACTTCATAATCTAGTTTAATCTAAGCCTTACATGTATAAACATATCTAGAAGAATTCTTACATGTGTGAATATTCATTTAATGCAAGGAGAATTGGGAAGCAAGTAATAATATACACCATATATTTATATTATACATATATATATATATAAAATTTCGTTCACACCCTCCTCTTTTTATATTTTTAAGATATTTTTACACAAAATATAATTTTTCCAATGTTTATGATGAAAAATATCTAAAGAAATGAAAATATAATCTTATACCTTTATGTATATGAATTTTATTTAAAATATATTCATATAAAGTGTAAGATATTTATATATATGAATCATAGTCTTATGACCTAGTATTTAAAAATAATTTTCAAAATAATTATTATAGTGTGAAATGACACATTTTAGTGAAAATGGCAATATCAAGAAAAATAATCTAACCCTTATTTATATAACTATATAAATTCGTGTATATGCATATATATATATGTATGTATGTGTGTGTGTTGGAATTTTATGCATTTTATAATTACTAAATGAAGTAGAAAATAATTCCAATAATTATGGGTTTTGTAAATAAAAATAGGTATATATTGCAAGGTATTTATTGCAATAGAAATTAATCATATAACATTTAAATAATACATATTTAAGCATCAATTAGTGCGTATATATATATATATAACTACATCATCTAAAATACAAAATGACCTAGGATATACATATAATTTCGAAAACATACATATTTATATTTACATATACTTTAACATATAAAAATACTATATATATGACTTCTTTACAAATAATACCTATTATTATAACTTTGAAAAATGTATGTATAGAATTATATATGTATATATTGATTTATATGCATATACGTCGAATCCAATGATTGGTATGCAAACATAATAGTTATCACACATTTCACATATAAGATAATAAAACATTAATTTAATCACATAGTTCACATATAAACTAATAATCACATAAAACACTAAATAATTTAATCATATAATTAACTTTTGACACACCTAGAAATACCGGGTTATTACAGATAAAAAGTCATCCTTAAGTCACTATAGATGTTAAATAATTGTATATATCAATAGTAGTATATATGCACATCTTTTTAATTATTTGCAAATATTGAAAGCAAGTAAAAGCAACTCTGAAGAAAAATTTATAAAGAGTCAAAATAACCTTAAAAACTATTAGTGTGATATATCTAATAAGAATATGATAAAGTTACCGATTTCATTTGTTTTTATTCATTCATAATATTCTTGTAAAAAAAAACTAAAATATTCTCCATATATATTGTACCGTAATCAACATTTTTTTAAAGAATGGACAAGATGTTAATGGTCACTTGCAAAGCGCGTGTTTCTTACTAGTTTATATAAAATTACAAAGTATTTTAGGAGTTAAAAAGGAGATTATGCATATATTTATGTACTTAAGGAGTTAAAAAAATGACTATATATGTTTGAAAAAATAAAAAAATAAGGTGCTAAATTCATGTACTTGATTAGTGAATTGAGTTGCAGTTCCTTGATAATTATTCATCCTTTGATTATTATTCCTAATATTGTTCCATTAATGCCCCCTCAAGTTAGGAGTAGTACCAACAACTCCTAACTTGATTAGATTAGTTTGAAACTGTTGTTTCGATTTGGCTTTCATGAGATTGTTCGCCAATTGATCTGCAAAGTGTACATCAAAAATGTTTTTTTTTTTACGGTAGTGTAAATAAAAAATGTGGATCTTCTTTTGTTGGACTTGTTTTCGAACAAAGTGAAAGTCTATGGCAATATACTTCATATAACTGTGAAAAATTAGATTTTGACATGAATAAGTGGTGCTAATATTGTCATAATAAACCATTAGAACACCTTTTAAAGGAGTGCAGAGTTCAATTTGGAGATTGGTGATCCAATTTGCTTTTGCAGCTGCTTTAACAAAGGCTCGATATTTAGCCTCAATATATGATTTGGCAACAGTTCGTTGCTTCTTTGAGGACCAACTTATTGGACTATTGCCAAAATATGCAACATAAGTTGATGTAAGAGTTCTATCATGGCACACACCTGCCCAATTGCCATCTAAGTAAATGTGAAGTTCCGAAGATAAAGTCCAATAGAGAAAAAGACCATACATCATTATTTGCTTGAGATACTGAAGAAGTTGTTTGATAGCATACCAATGTATGGTGGAAGAGCAGTGCATAAATTATGATAATTTGCTGATGGCGAAATAAGTATCGGGTCTAGTAAAAAAGAGATTAAAATTTCCCAATTGTTGGTCTATATTCTTTTGCGTCTGTTAGAGATGATCCACCATGAAGGTACAAGGGAGTAGAAATGCTCATTGGCCTTTGTTCCCCTTTGCTTCCATGCATGTTATGCTTTTTAAGTAAATTTAAGAAATACTTAGATTGAAAGAAAATGATACAATGTGAACTTTGCAGAACTTCTACTCCAAGAAAATAGTACAGATGCTCGAGATCCTTGAGCGAGAAATGTTGAGATAGAGCTACAATTGCATTTGTGATAGAAAGGGTGTTGTTACCAATGAGAACTATATCATCAATGTAGACCAAAAGATAAAGCACAATATCAGATTGATGGAATGTAAAGAGTGAACTGTTAGAGTGAGATCACTGAAATCCATAGGCAAGAAGAAAATTCCTCAATTTATTGTACCAAGCATGGGGTGCCTACTTAAGTCCATATATGGCTTTTCATTGATGACACACATGGGATGGATAATCCGAGTGTTCAAATCCTTTTAGTTGGCTCAAGAGCACTTCGTCATCAAGATTGCTTCAGAGAAAGGCATTATTCACGTCCAATTGATGTAGTGGCCACCGTCTCTGAATAGTTATCGGATAACACAATATGAATAGTTATAGGTTTGATAACATGATTGAATGTAGAATGAAACCAACACCTAGTCGTTGTGTGAACCCTTTTGCAACAAGGTGTGCTTTATACTTGTCTACTGTGCCATCGGCTTTACGCTTGACTCAAAAAAGCTATTTACAATCAACAATATTCTAACTCGGGTCACTTGAAACAAGATCCCATGTATGATCTTTCATAAAGGCATCAAATTGTTCTTTCATGGCTACTCTCCACTGTCGATCCTTTTGTGCTTGTTTTATGGTGGATGGGAGTGTAATTGTCTTTTTGTGTTTGTTTTACAATGGAATGGGAGTGTAATTTCAATAACAATAGGCCATGTAGCCCAAAAAAATTGGGTTTGAAAATATTATTTTGTGATCATGTGGTTATGTGGTTGTGCAGGGTAGGTACAGAAAGAAATGATAATTTATTGGAGCTCTCTTGAAAAGTGGGGGGTAAAGTGGGTGGGTTGTTTGTACGCAGAGGGTTTTCTGTATTGGGGGAGGTGGGGGCAATTGGGAGCTGGTAGTACGTGTGATATTTGAATCCAACTGAGTATGCGGTTGAGATGATTGAGCAGCATTGGCATTTTGTTCTAACAGCTGGAATTGATCAATATGACATGGTTGTGCATGAGGCTCATCCTTGAGAATAAGACTTGTATTTAGAGGAATAGTAATAGGTAGTGGAAGTTGTATTTCTGATGGGTCAACTCTGATTGAGATTTCGCTGGGTATATTTGAATGAGAGGCGATAGGGTGACACCATGAGAGATTGGTGGGTTTGGATCGATATGGGAAAAGATTGATGCAAAGGGAATTTGATTTCTTGAAATTTGATGTCACGTGATAAGTAGATCATTAAGGAAATGGTGTCATAACATTGGTGACTATGGTGAGTTAGAGAAAAACCAAGATATACACATGGTTTTGAACGCGAGTCAAATTTATTTTTACTATATGGTTTTAGCCAATGGTAACAAAGGCAACTAAAGGTTCGAATTGAATCATAGTTTGGAGCTTTTCAAAATGGACTTGATATGGAGATTTGTGGTGAAGATTTGGTGTAAGAAGTCGATTTATGAGATATATTGTTGTATAACAGGCAAACGTCTAGAGAGAAGGTGGAAGTGAGGCTTGATGGAGTAGAGTTCAAGTTGTTTCTATGATACGGAGATGCGTTCTTCATCAAAAGCCACATGCGGGGGTATATATGGTGGGGAATAACGGTGTAGGATACCATTTTGACTAGAAAATATTTGAGGCCTTGAAACTCACCACTACCATTAGAGCAGACACTAAGGATATTTGGTTTTTCTCAACTAGAGTTTTGAAGTTGGAGAAAATTTTGGAGGGGAAATACCAAATTTGTCCCGTAAAATTGCCATTTTTTCAATTGGGCCCCATATAGTCAATGTTCTCAAATTACGTCCCTCATTATACAAAAAATCTCAAATTATGTCCCTCAAGGTATTTTCCATTAAATAGATGATATAAATGGCACTTGACATCCATATGGCTATTAAAAGGGTCAAAAATTAATGGGTTAATTATATTTTAACCCACTTTTTTACTAGATATTTCCAAAAGAAACACTCAACGCACAAGAAATTGACAAAAAGACACCGCATCAAATTCAAAAAGTTTTCATAATTAAAAAAATTAGATAGTTAATAAATATAACTAATATAGACCACAAATTCAAAAATAAAAATTTTATGTGGTAAAATTTATACAAAAAATATATATCACATAAATTCAATTAATTTTCTTGAATAATATTAATTTATATAAACTAATAGAAAATAAAAAAAATTATTAATGAAAAATTAATATATAAAAATTACATATTATATAATATGTATTATATATATGCATAATATTTGAAAAAATAAAAATAAAAATAAAAATAAAAACCCTTACCACCCAACCCTCTCTTATATCAATCTCTCTCTGATTCTATATGTATATATGGGTGTATATATTTATATACATATATACATATTTAAAAATAAAAATAAAAAACCCTCACCCCAGTGCCCCCCCCCCCCTCTATGTCTTTTTCTCTCCTTCAATCTATATTATATATATGTACGTATATAAGTATATATATTCATACATACATATTTGGAAAAGAAAAATGAAAAACCCTCTCACCCCTAACCCCACCCCCTCCCCCAATTGTCTCAATCTCTCACCCTCTCATCTCACTTCTAACTCTCTCTTTCTCTCTCTCTATTTCTTTCGCTCTCCATCATTTTGTATGTATATGTGGGTCTATGTACATGTATATGTGTGTGTGTGTGTGTATGTATATATTTGTGATCTCTCTCTATATATATATATGTGTGTGTGTGTGTGTACAAGTGTATCTACATATATAAGGGGTTTTTTGGTTTATTGTTTGTATAGGATGTTTTTTGAAAATCTCAAGTAATATGGAGTTAACACGCAATTAATATTTTCACGTGCACTACACGTGACTTTTTCATCTATTATTTGACAAAAATCAACTCATGGGAACTAATTTGAGAAATTTCGTGTTTCATAGGACATAATTTAAGAACGCGGACTATATGAGACCCAATTGAAAAAATGGCAACTATACAGGACGGACTTGGTATTTTCCCCAAATTTTGGTGACCTCACTTTTATTTTTCATTGTGTAGAGCCAAGTGTGTTTTATAAAATGGTCAACAAAGATGACATAATTGTGCTTTTTGTCTAAAGAATGAATAGGGGATGGACCCCAAACATTAGTGTAAATAAGTTCTAGAGGTTTAGTGTTAGTTAAAGTGTTGCTAAAAAAGAAAGCTTGTAGCTTTTATTATAGTAACAAGAATTACGAACTAGAGATTATCAATTTTGGAATGCAGTAAAGAAAAAGTACTCAGAATATTATTCAAGATACATATATAAGGATGACATAATCTATGATGCCACAGGGAGAGAGTAGGTAGTGTGGCACATTTGTAGAGTACCGAGTTTGTTGGGAAGGATGTCCAGTGACTGGCCACTCCTATGGATCATGTCTATTCTAGACATATAGCAGAGGTACCCCAGTGCTTAGTGCTTTCACAACAAAAAAGAATATGGAAAAAATTCAATGAAAGATTGATTTTGCTTACAAAAGTTGGAAACTGAAATAAGACTCTTTTAAATAAGAGGAGCACATAAAATATTATGTAAATGAAAGGAATGAGTGGGAGTTTTAAGAGTAGAAGAGCTTGTGTGAGTTATTGGAATTGTATTACCATCGCCTGCAAAGATCTCTTCAGAGCTAGTGAAAGCACGAGGAGGTATTATGTTTTAAGAATTTTCTATGATATGATGGGAGGTGTCGGTATCAAGTACCCATGGATTGGCAACGGTATTAGATAGCCACGTAGCTAGCATTGCCCTAGCTTCAAGGTGGTTGTGTGATTTCGAGCGGCAAACCCGTGTCACATGTCCGAACTTATCACACAAGTGACATTGAACGCATATCTGTTGAACGATAGCAGATGGTGAACACCAGAGTTGCTAAGGAATGCCATTGATGTATTGCTAAGGATAATTGGTGTTCTGACATTGAGTTTGCTGAGTATTCCAACGATGATTGTCTCTGCTGTTTACTGTTGGTAGAGCATGCTCAGTTGTGCAACGTGAGCAGTTATTGAGATGCGTGCTTTTTTAAGATATTCATGTTTGTGGAATAGTTTGTGAAAGTTTGCTGAACAATTGTTCATACGGGAATAGTGTATCTCGTGCATGAATGGCTGTCACTACTAGAAAAATTGAATTTAGCCATGGCATGACTGTGACTAAAATCTCGGGCCAAATTAGTCATGGATTCTCTGTGGCTAATCTATACCTAAATTATGCAAAATTCTAAATATAAATCACTAAATATTTTTCAATAATAAAAAAAGAAAAGCCAAAAATTTATGCTATAGAACTATTTTCTGTAAATTTTATCTTTTATTTCATAAAAAGAAAAGACAAATATTGAGGGATAAAGTGAAAGGTAAATGTTTTTAATTTAAAAAAAATAATTGATTTCAATTATTAGTAGCCCTCGTTTAATTTACTATTATTACGCAAATAAGTCTTTTAAATTGTTATATAATTGAATGACATGATTGTGTGCTGAAAATCAATTCGAAATGACCAATGCTCGTTTCAATTATTTGACGATATTATAATGTTCTATTGAATTAAATCACAATGTAAATTCCACAATTATTTGTTTAGACTTTATCCTTTTATTATAACATCACAATATATTGCATTAAACTATATATATATATAATTAATTAATTAAGTGTGTACATATATATATGTATATGTATTCATTATAAGTTTAGTTTAACGTTTATTATAACTTGTATATATATAGGCGTGTAATTATCTAGTTTTGAAAGTTTGTAATTGATCAATTGTCATAATTTATATTATATTTTTATCTATAATTCCATAATATATGATGTTATTGATAATTTACAATATTTCAGTGTAAAATTACCAATTAGCCACGAATTGTACAATTTAGCCGCGGCCAAACCGTGGCTACTGCATTGTTCCTTCTTTTTTTTTGTTAGGCCGTGGCTAACCAAGCCACCGATCTATTTTAGCCATGGTCCAAATAGACACCGATCTGGATTAGTCAGGGTCCAGGCCGTGGCTATTCTATTATTTAACTATTCATTAGTTGTGGCTAATCCGTGGTTATTCTATTGTTTAACTATTCATTTTTTTTATCCGTTCTCGATTTGATATGTTCTTTGAATGCAAATGTGTAATTTATTTTCATAAGTATTGTATTATATATAACAAATAATAACCCTCATATAACAAACTTAATTTTTTTAACCAAAAAAAAAAACTTAAGTTTCATAATTATTTGTTTAGACTTTACCATTTTTTATATTATCACAATTAGTTTTTACTATATATATGTGTATATATATATTCCTGATCAGTTCACTTCAACGTTTATGACCACTTGTATATATATATGCACCAGTTAATTATCTGGTTTTAAGAGTTTATAATTGATCAATTGTCATAACTTATACTATATTTTTATCTCTAATTCAATGACGTGTAATGTTATTGGTAATTTACAACATTTCAATGTAAAGTTGATGTAAATCTTGATATTTTCTTAATTATACACTTGATAAAATCTTTACAATTGATGTATATTCATGCAAATGAAGAAGAAAATGAAACACATATTTGAAATATAAGATTACATGTGGCTACAACCCTTCCGATGGTCCCGATACTACTTGTCAAACATAATAAATGATTCCATTAAATTATGAAAGTTATTATAACGCCCCGGTAACCCATTGTTTTTATATAATTTACAATTAAAACATGCAATGAGAATAAACTTAAAGAAAACATAATATCAAAAGACTTGATAGAGTAATGATTTATTCCGAATACAATACCGAGCAATTATTTAGTTACAAGGTATATAAGGTCGAGTGCACAACAAACACGCAGCGGAAATAACAAACAGCTCTCTATATAATAAAAGGCTTCAAAATGTTCTTCTTCCTCGATCTCATTTAAGCTAGTCTCGAGCTTATCTAAAAAAATATCATATGAACACAATCAACATATATAGTTGAGTAGAAACATTACATAATCGCATAAGGTGATCGTGTGTAATTTGCACATAAACGCATTTTTCACTTTGCACATATAGATATAGTTTTTCAATTTCAAACCTTTCTCGTCACCTAACAGTGACCCTTATGACTCCCCCGGCCGAAATAACAACCAGCACATTACTCCCGCCTGCCTTATCCTCTAATGGTCGTACCCCAGGTGTTACGCTAAATTTTTCCTACGACCCACTCTCTTATATAGATCACTTCGTCTACATAAGGGGGATTAGGAGATTGAGGGAGTGAGAACTCTTACTGCCGGCTATCCCATTGGTATGTCCCGGCGGAACTTTATTTAGCCTATGAATCATATCATAGCATGTACACCCAAGCCTAATTAGTCTTCCACGTGGAAGAATTCATTTAAAGTATTAATAGGTGGAAAGATTGTAATTATGAATAAAATGACATAATAATTATGAAGAAAACTGACCTAATAATAAAATAATTGCTTTCTTCATCCTATAAACAAGACCAAAAGCTTCATTTTTTTTTTTCCTCATAGCAACCGGCCACTACACTCACCCTCACACTTTCTTTATTTTCTTCCAAAATCCACTAATTTCATATTTTTCCAAAACTACACTACACTATACCCTCAAAACAAAAGAAAAGAACAAAGGTAGAAACCTTACCTAATTATATAAGTAGAGGTTTTTCTTGAAGGATGTTCCATGAAGTCATGAAATTAGTATTACTACTTTGTGCATTCTTAGTTAGAATTATGTGATAGAATATGGTCTTGCAAATATTATTTCATTTTATGAAATATTATATGATCATTATGTGCTTAGATGTTCATGAAAATTTACTATATTACAAGTTTAGGATAATATAGTATATTTGACATTATATTCATCTTATTTAAAAATTTTAATATGTTTTTAGGAAAAGTATGAGTTTTTGGAAAAGATATGCCTATTTTCACACAATTATTACTTAAAGTTACCAAACTCTATTGTTTTTATATTGTACATATATATATATATATCATACGTATAGATACCAAATTGTATTGGTTTTATATTGTATATATATATATATATATCACACGTATATATATATATCATACGTAGATATATATATAGTGGCATATTGTCAATATATATATATAATTCGTACATATACATATAATCATGTTGAGTGGTTGATATTATATATATATATATGATGTACGTATATATATATAAATATAGTTATGGGTAATTATATGCTTAATCTAGATTTATGGCTTAATTAGGCGTTTAATCTAAATTGCTATTATGTTTAGTCTAAGTCTCTACTTTAATGATATGTTTAGTCTAAATATATATATAAAAATATATACACATATATATGTATGTGAGACCGTGTACATATATATATTTACATATTATTATGTTTTGACTAGATATTTGGTTTAAAATATTCTCTTCTATTAATTTCATATTAATGATATTCTTTTAAGATGTTGGAATAATATGTTGAAATATGGAAGCAAGACTTCCAAGATTATGCTATGTGCATAAATTGTGAATGTGAAACGGGCCCGAAATATATCGGAGTGGTCTGGGTGATTTCCGCTGGGACATACCAATGGGGTAGCCGGCTGTAAGAGTTCTCACTCCCTCCATCTCCTAATCCCCCCTTATGTAGACGGAGTGATCTATATAAGAGAGTGGGTAGTAGGAAAATTTTGGCGTAACACCCGGGGTACGAGCATTGGAGGATAAGTCAGGCGGGAGTAATGTGCTGGTTGTTATTTCGGCCAGGGGAGTCATAAGGGTCATTGTTAGGTGACGAGAAAGGTTTGAAATTGAAAAACTATATCTATATGTGCAAAGTGAAAAATGTGTTTATGTGCAAATTACACACGATCACCTTATGCGATTATGTAATGTTTCTACTCAACTATATATGTTGATTGTGTTCATATCATATTTTTTTAGATGAGCTCGAGACTAGCTTAAATGAGATCGAGGAAAAAGAACATTTTGAAGCCTTTTATTAGATAGAGAGTTGTTTGTTATTTCCGCTGCGTGTTTGTTGTGCACTCGACCTTATATACCATGCAACTAAATAATTGCTCGGTATTGTATTCGGAATAAATCATTACTCTATCAAGTCTTTGGATATTATGTTTTCTTTAAGTTTATTCTCATTGCATGTTTTAATTGTAAATTATATAAAAACAATGGGTTACCGGGGCGTTATAAGTGGTATCAACTGTCGGTTTTAATTTTCTTATTGGTGCAATTGTTTCTATATCATAAAATTGAAGTTTCCTTTTCCTCCCTAATTTCGAAATTAATACTAAAAATTATTTTAAAAACTATACATTTACTAGAATTAATTATTTACTTCACAATTTTAACATTTTTGAAATAATGTTATCAAAATATATATATATCTATATCAAATCCGAAAATACCCTAAAAATAATACATATAATTAGTTAAATATATTTTCTATTAGTTTAATTACCTATTTATGTCACTTTCATGTAAGATGTGGTAAAAAGAAAGACTACTTGTACAATTTCATTATTAGTATTTTACTTAACAAAATGTGTATTAATATTTACCATTCATATATAATTGTATATTAGCTATCTCTCCTACTATTATATATATATATATATATATATTTAGGAAAAATAATTTTCTAAAATCATTAAGCTTTTTAAATTGTTTTCTTATTTATAAGAATTTATAAATTGACTTTCTCTACATATAATATTTTTCAAATATTGTATTTTATTCCTTAATAATTAATAATTACTTATCTTAGACTATTATGACTTGGAAAAATATATTTTTCAAAATTAGAATTTAATTTCCTTAATTTTCGAATTTTGCTCAAATTAAAGCATAAATTGCCAATAAAATTATAAATTTCCAAATAAAAATATAAATTTCGAATTTTTAATTACCATAATATATTTCCTAAAATTATAAGTGTAAATTTCGAATTTTAATAAATTAAAACCTGATTTTCGGATTTTACTTAAAGGAAAATTGTAAATGCTAGATATTAACATATTTCATGATATTTTACAAGAAAAATCTTCTCTAATATACCATAAATAAATATTGATACATGGCTCACATTTACTTAGCCTATGAATCATATCATAGCATGTACACCCAAGCCTAATTAGTCTTCCACATGGAAGAATTCATTTAAAGTATTAATAGGTGGAAAGATTGTAATTATGAAGAAAATGACATAATAATTATGAAGAAAATGACCTAATAATAAAATAATTGCTTTCTTCATCCTATAAACAAGACCAAAAGCTTCATTTTTTTTCCTCATAGCAACCGGCCACTACACACACCTTCACACTTTCTTTATTTTCTTCCAAAATCCACTAATTTCATATTTTTCCAAAACTACACTACACTATACCCTCAAAACAAAAGAAAAGAACAAAGGTAGAAACCTTACTTAATCATATAAGTAGAGGTTTTTCTTGAAGGATGTTCCATGAAGTCATGAGATTAGTATTACTACTTTGTGCATTCTTAGTTAGAATTATGTGCTAGAATATGGTCTTGCAAATATTATTTCATTTTATGAACTATTATATGATCATTATGTGCTTAGATGTTCATGAAAATTTACTATATTATAAGTTTAGGATAATATAGTATATTTGACATTATGTTCATCTTATTTGAAAATTTTAATATGTTTTTAGGAAAAGTATGAGTTTTTGGAAAAGATATGCTATTTTCACACAATTATTACTTAAAGTTACCAAACTCTTTGTTCTTTTCTTTTGTTTTGAGGGTATAGTGTAGTGTAGTTTTGGAAAAATAGCAAATTAGTGGATTTTGGAAGAAAATAACGAAAGTGTGAGGGTGTGTGTAGTGGTCGGTTGCTATGAGGAAAAAAAAATGAAGCTTTTGGTCTTGTTTATAGGATGAAGAAAGCAATTATTTTATTATTAGGTCATTTTCTTCATAATTATTATGTCATTTTCTTCATAATTACAATCTTTCCACCTATTAATACTTTAAATGAATTCTTCCATGTGGAAGACTAATTAGGCTTGGGCTTGGGTGTACATGCTATAATATGATTCATAGGCTAAGTAAATGTGAGCCATGTATCAATATTTATTTATGGTATATTAGAGAAGATTTTTCTTGAAAAATATCATGAAATATGTTAATATCTAGCATTTACAATTTTCCTTTAAGTAAAATCCGAAAATCAGGTTTTAATTTATTAAAATTCGAAATTTACACTTATAATTTTAGGAAATATATTATGGTAATTAAAAATTTGAAATTTATATTTTTATTTGGAAATTTATAATTTTATGGCAATTTATGCTTTAATTTGAGCAAAATTCGAAAATTAAGGAAATTAAATTCTAATTTTGAAAAAAATATATTTTTCCAAGTCATAATAGTCTAAGATAAGTAATTATTAATTATTAAGGAATAAAATACAATTTTTGAAAAAATATTATATGTAGAGAAAGTAAATTTATAAATTCTTATAAATAAGAAAACAATTTAAAAAGCTTAATGATTTTAGAAAATTATTTTTCCTAAATATATATATATATATATATAATAGTAGGAGAGATAGCTAATATACAATTATATATGAATGGTAAAAATTAATACACATTTTGTTAAGTAAAATACTAAGAGTGAAATTGTACAAGTAGTCTTTCTTTTTACCACATCTTACATGAAAGTGACATGAATAGGTAATTAAACTAATAGAAAACATATTTAACTAATTATATGTATTATTTTTAGGGTATTTTCAGATGTTATATAGATATATATATATTTTGATAACATTATTTCAAAAATGTTAAAATTGTGAAGTAAATAATTAATTCTAGTAAATGTATAGTTTTTAAAATAATTTTTAGTATTAATTTCGAAATTAGGGAGGAAAAGGAAACTTTAATATTATGATATAGAAATAATTGTACCAATAAGAAAATTAAAACCGACAGTTTAGGTTTGTTAATAGTTTTCGAAAAAACAAATTGAGGAGAAATTCGCAGGTTTCAATTTCACTCTGAACAAGTCACATTTTAATAAATACATGTAATGCAATGCACATTTGTTCAAAATAAAAGGATTTACTCATAAAATAGTAAAATATTTCATAATTCCAAATTTAGAATAATGTGGTTTACCGGGTCGTCATAGTTATTCCATAATATAAAGTTAGAACTATACTTGATTGGGCCTATGAACTAAAAGAATAAATCGAGTTTGATTTAACTAGTCAAAAATCATTTGATATAACTTGTCATAAATTAATTTAAGTAACTAATTCAATAAAATAACTTGGGTTGGGTGCCGGGGGGGTTGGTTACTAGTTTTTTTTTTTTTTTTTTTTTTACGGATTATCCACGGCCTGGCTATGACTAAGCCATGGTTGAGGAAAGCCATGGTTGAAAGGATAAATTTAGCCACGCCACTTTTAACCATGGATAAAATCCGTGGCTAATTGATTTAGCCACAGATTTTTTTCCCAAATCGATGGCAAAAAATATTTTTTCTAGTAGTGTGCACTTATTTCATGATACTCAGGTCCCAAGCCACTTAGGATTTTGACTACAAATTCTTCATTGCTAATAGGGGACCCTGTTGTTGCTAATTTGTTGGCAATTGGCCGAATCTTTCTAAAATAATCAGAGATGGGTTTGGTTTCTCATGAAACTTTGGCAAGAGAATCACGAAGACTATGAATACAAGTTTGTGACTTGTTTGCGTAGGTGGTGTACATGTTTATCTTTTTCTAGTCTCAACAACTTTATCAATATATTAAAATAAAATTATCCTTTATATATACGTGTAATATGTAAATTGAAAAATTTTAACCCAAATCTGGTTTGTTCAAACCTAACAAATCATATGATAAGTGTATTGCACTTTCCAAGGAATTGGCCACTCTCCCTAAATTATCGACCATTCATAGGGTATATGTAAAACACTAGCCATACGATTAGTATTAGTTCAGCCGAGCCGGGTCTGGACTAGAATTTCCCATGTAAATTATACATTAACATTATTATCTAATGTGTAAACGTAATATGTGCTCTAATAATTACAATAGATATACTTATAAATATATATCTACTATTTATATTCATATAAATACAATAAATATGTGAAAGGCAATTAAAGCTTTTGCATTATTTCTAGTATATTAATTGCTTGTTATTATTAATAATACCATAATTATTAATATTTGTTGGAAATATCAATGTAAAAGGATATGAAAAGAACTACCAGACAACCCTTCAGTTCCCCATTTCTTTTTTTTTGTTTATTACCTTATATCTATCATTTAATTTAGTTGTTTTTATTAATATTAGTTGTTGTTATTATTATTATTATTATTATTATTATTATTATTATTATTATTATTATTACTCATTTGTATACATATATATTAAAGTAACTATATACATTGCTAAATGAATTATACTTTGAATAGATATTCATTTATACTTCCAATATATATAAAGGGAAAATATGCATTTAACTTTTGAACTTTCATAAACTAAAATATAGGCATATAAGTTTATAAACAATTAATTGATTAGTAATATTATTATCTTTTTTTATCTTTAAAAAGCTATAGCAACATTTATTTTGAAAATAAATTAAAAGACAAGTTTGAGTCTAAATGGACCAAGGTTGGGTCTAGATCTTTGATTAGGGCACAACTCTTGAGTCGAATAAATCCTTGACGGGTTGGTTCTTGGGTTCTCACAAACCCACCTTGATGTCATCCATATACGCAAACTTGATTCAATAGTCGAGCTCAATAGATTTGATTAGTAAGTTAGTCATTCTCAAACTCAACAGCACCAGTTCGGATCCTCTGCTACAAAACGGTGCTACATCTCCTCCTCCGCTCATTAATACATGTCACATGTATTGGTGAGCAGTTGAGATAAGGAAAAAGAATATTTAAAAAAAATTTCATATCATAAAGTTTTCTCTTTCCTTATCCCAACAACTTATCAATACACATGGCGTGTATTGATAAGTGGAGGAAGAGATGTAATACCATTGTGTAGTAGAGGATCCAAACTGCAACAACACTATATCAAGCATTTAGTCTGAATTTATAAGTTATGTGAGTTAAAGATCAAATTTGTGCATAAGCTTGAGCCAAAAAATCAGAAAAACTACTAATATTATTGACTATTTTTAATATTTTTCTTCTTATATATAATACTTTCTTCTAATAAATCAAAATAAATTATAATTTAAAATTGTTAATGTGATTAATTAAACAAAATATTATTATGGTAATATTAATTTAATATTAATTATCATTCATATTTGTATGAATATTATTAATGCTCTATCATTACTGTCACTATTAAATATTTTCTTGCATATAAAATAAAAAAATAATAATGATAACAAGAGAAAAAAATTATAAGTCAGTTTACAAGTATTCAAAATCTTTATTTTAATTTTAAATTGACTTTAAAAAAGCTCAAAATTGAGGCAAGCATCACTTGATTTGACTCATTAAAATTTGCACAATTTGTTTTACATCTCTACCATCAAATCGATTCTATGAAATAAAACAATATATCTATTAATTGGTTCATTATTATAATAGCTTTCTAAATTTCAATAATAATAATAGTAGTAATTTTTTGAAGAGATGTTCTCCTACAAATATTTAGAAGTCTATCTTTTTTTGTTTTTCTAGCCTCAACAATTTTATCAACATATTAAAGCAAAACTGTCCTTTTTATATTCATGTCGTGTTTAAATTATTAATTAATAATATTATCTAATTTGTAAAAATAATATGTATTGTAATCATCACAATAGACACCTATATGTACACATACATTCACATAAATGCAATAAATATATGAAAGGTAATTATAGTTATTGCTTATTTATAGGGTATGAATTGCTTATTATTATTATTATTAGTAGTAGTAGTAGTATTAATGTTTGTTGAAAGCATCAATGTTAAAAAATATAAAAATAATTATCATAGCCCTTCAATTCCTCCTTTTTACCTTTTCATCATTTTATTTTTATCATTCAATGTAGTTGCTTTTTATTAATATCAGTCATTTGTTAAGTAAACGACATCATTATCATTTTACAATGAGAAGAAACACCCTCAAAATCCACACTTTCATACTAGTATAAATTGATACAGATATAGATTTTCATTTTGGCCACACATTTCGTGTTTAGAATAGAAATTATTTAGCCCATTTCTTTCTCTATTTCATGCAAATTTCACTTGTTAGATTCACATAGGTCCCGGGACGTATACGCAGCGGAATATTAAAAATTTTATATAAACATATAACACATTATATGCTAATTATATTTGTCCCGTGACTATTGTGACGCGGATCTACTATGCAAATTAATAACCAAATCGTTTAAACAAGGTTAGTGGTTTTAATTACCTTTTAGCACTCCTGTTGTCGTAGGGAATAGAGCGTATTCAAATACGCGACTCACGTTCCCGAACTGTCACGAACCGTTCGCTCTTTCGTAGGAATCCAATTGCATTCCCTCTAAGCGTATCCACACGTTAACCGCACCACGATTTAAATCCTATGCAAGACTTGGATTTAAACCGAAATATATATATGAATTTATACTAACACTTAGTATATGGGACTATGAAAAGAAGGTGGATATATTGTAAGCTAACTTTAATCTATTGTTTATCAATTAAACAATAAACTAAAGTTATTAACCTAACCAAGAAAATAGATAGTGATTGGCTAGAGATGAGAAGAAAAGAAGACCACAAAGAACTCTTCTTTGATGTGTTTTTCACGTGAGTTTGGCCTTGGCTTTTATAGCCAATAGTGGCCGGCCAAATTTGAGTCCAATTTGGACTCAAATTTCTCCTTCTCCATTCTTTAGTATCTCTATTTCCTTGGTATCTTTGATTGCTAGAATCTATCTATTAACTATAAGATTTATCTCATAGTCTTATAGTTAAATTAAAATTCTAGAATTAAATTGAAATATTAAATTAATTCATAATTAATTCAATTCTAATTTCAATTTAATCCCCAAATTAAAATCATATTTTAATTTGGTCAATAATTGAAAACTTATTTCAATTTAGTACTTAAATTAAAATCAAATTTCAATTTAGTCCTAAATTGAAATCTTATTTCAATTAATAAATCAATTGAAATCTAATTTCAAATCAATTTCATTAATTGATTCTCAATCAATTAATTTCCAAATCAATTTCCCAAATTGATTCATATCCACCAATTTAATGAGATAAGTCAATTGAATTAGCCCTCAATTCAATTGATCTCATTAATCAATTCAATTTGATTAATCACTATTAATCAATTCATATACTTAGGTGCTTGGTCAACTATTGTGTGTGACCCCTTAGGTTCACCAATCGATTAGCGACGGGCTTGCAATCAAAGCAACATTTTAGATAATAAAATTATCTATGATTAATTAAACTCCTTTAATCAATCACCATTTTATTAGAACCCTTTCTAATTAATGGTCCCCATCCATCGTGGTCGATGTCTTGCAACAAGCCCACGAATACCTAGCCAATAGGTGAAGTATTAGTGTGACGACCTGAAACTTCTAGCTAATTATGAAAATACCCGATTTATAATTTTTGCACAAACATGCCACTTTTTTCAA
Source organism: Petrea volubilis (assembly GCA_026212405.1). Classification (NCBI taxonomy): domain Eukaryota; kingdom Viridiplantae; phylum Streptophyta; class Magnoliopsida; order Lamiales; family Verbenaceae; genus Petrea; species Petrea volubilis. The sequence goes on from CM047879.1 coordinate 4,185,518, forward strand.
AACAATAGTAAAACCAACCCATACTTTTATTCGAAAATCCAAAAGTACACATAAGTTTTATTATTACATGATCGTGACTACAAAATAACCTCGATCCTATAACATGCATAACTAGCCAAATGCTTCGAACCGCCTTCCTATGTCTCCTTCGCTAGCGACTCCGTTCGTCTCAAGATCGGCTAAAACATTACATGAAACATGTCAACAACACGTTGAGTAGAAACTTTGCATATAACATAAGGTGATCGTGTGAGGTTTGTGCACCATATCACAGAAATTTATGAACATAAATCACATAATTTCACATTTGATTTCTTCCACCTCGACGGGTGGCTACCTTATCACTTCGTGCCGATTTTTCCAACCAAACACTCCAATTCCCTACCAATCACTCCGGTGGTCATATCCCGGGCATATGCCGATTTTCCTACGACCCACTTCAGTACATAGACACTCCGTCCATGCAAGGAGGGATTAGGCAACGATGGAGGGTCGAGAACTAATTTAAGACCGGCAAGCCCGACGCCGCCGGGCTGAACTCGACCACATCCACCCCTATTCACATTGGGGCCCAACATGCACACATAAACTTCATGTATAACACATAGTTTTACAAAATTTCAGTATGCTTTCACACTGATCTTACATAAATGAACACATATTTCAACCTTTATGAACTGAAAATTCGCAGTCTGCAAATATTTGCGACGAGCAGAAAATTTCAGTTTGCAAGTATGGAATTTCTAGCCTAAAACCTGCTGGGATTTCACAAATATGTTTCTAATATTGTAAAATAAAGTTTTGGTTGATAAAATTTCGAGTTTTCAGCTTACGAGACTTGGAATTTTCAGACTGCGACGCAAAACGCTTAATTGCGCGGCTGCTGGAATTTCCAGGCCCCGAAGCCGAACTTTACAGATTTGAAAAACTGTTTTTCCAGCTTATTATACACTGGAATTACAACATATAAAACAGGTTTTGAGTTTGGAAAAATCGGATTTTTCAGTTGTGCAAAAATAAGAGTTTTCAGCCTTGTAACAAAATTTTCAGCACTGTGAATAGTGTTTCCAGCAAGTGTTGAACTAAAATTTCATCTTGACAAACACGAAATTTCAGCTTCTAACACATGATTGAAGTAATAAAAAGTATCAAACATCATAATACATAACTTAAGCATCATTTGGACCTATTGCAAGCAAAATTTCAGCATGGTTTCAAGACATTCAAGGGCAAGATGCACATAATGTCACTATAAGCATATACCCAAATTTTCTTGTATTCCCTAAGACCCAAGATGGAAACCATCTTGTGGTTACCTCTTAAGGTCTAATGGGGAAGATATGAAGCTAATACTTTCATAAAAACCTAAGCTAACTCATGCCATAGGCAAGGTTTCTACCTTCTAGTAGTAGTGGTTGTTTTTGTAGTTTAAGGGTTGTATGGAAGTAAAAGGATGAAAGTGGCTGAAATTTGTGATGAAATTGACAAGAGATGAAGGCAAGAGAGTGTAAGAGGGAGAGTGCACGTTTTTTAGGGTGTGTGTGGTGATTTTTTTGTGTTTTCTTTTGCCTAATACTTCTTATAATTAGTAGTGTAACAAATAGCATTAAAATACTATTGTGTCTTAATCTTCATCATTTCTTACTTTCCAACTAAGTGCCCAACTAACAAGCCTAATTGGGTTAAGTGGTAGTCTAGACTAATATGGGCCATACATGTATAACTACATCTAGAAGGGATTATACAAGTGTATGTACACTTGTACATTGTCATCAATTCTTGAGGGATGAAGACTTGAGGGTGATTTTCTACCAAGTATAAAACATTTTTATGTTTCTTACACCTTAAAAAAAACGTCCACCCTTAGTTCAAATCTGAAAATTTATAAGGTTTTTTCTTATTTTACATTTTTATGGAAGAAAACATCATTTAGGGGTAGAAAATGCAATTTTAGGCTTTCTTTAGGGTTTTTTTTCAAAAATCTTCTTAATCTTATTACACAAAACCAAACATATATATATCTATATGTGTATACATATATTTTCATGAATTATATAGTTTAGATGATGCTTAACTAGGACAAGAACTAATCCTAACTATACATTTGCGAAAAACGAACATGAAACACAAAGTATTAACATTATGAAAACATATACCTATAAATATAAAATAAACACATGTAATTATATCTATACATAATGGGAGTGAGAATACGGGTCCTTACATCCTCCCCTCCTTAAAGGAATTTCGTCCCCGAAATTCGGCCTGATTAGTCAAAGAGATGTGGATAGTTGCTCATCATATCTTCTAATTTTTCCCACGTAGTTTCCTCGAGGTTATGATACTTCCACAAGACTCTGACTATGGGAATGGAGCGGTTTCTCAAGGTTCGTTCTCTTACTTCAAGGATGCGAACGGGTTCCTCTACATATGTCAAGTCTTTATCAATTTCGAGGGAATCATGATTCACAACATGAGAGGGATCCGGATGATATTTCTTAAGCATCGACACATGAAATACGTCATGAACATCAGATAGACTTGAGGGTAACGCCAATTTATATGCTACTTTTCCTACTTTTTCTAGAATTTCAAAAGGTCCAACGTATCGAGGTTTTAGTTTTCCTTTCTTCCCAAACCGAAAAATTCCTTTTCGTGGTGATACTTTTAAGAATACCGAATTTCCTACTTCAAATTCCAAATCCTTTCGTCTCTTATCCGAGTAGCTTTTCTGACGACTTTGAGCGGCGGCCATTCGTTTTTGAATTGTTTCTATAGCTTCCGTAGTTTCTTGTACCAATTCAGGGCCTAGCAATTTCCTCTCACCAACCTCATCCCAACAATTTGGTGATCGACACTTTCGTCCATAAAGGGCCTCAAATGGAGCCATACCGATGGTGGATTGATAACTATTATTGTATGCGAATTCGGCTAATGCGAGATGACGATCCCAACTTCCTCCAAAATCGATGGTACAGGATCTAACCATGTCTTCTAAGATTTGGATGGTTCTTTCAGATTGTCCATCGGTTTGTGGGTGGAAGGCCGTGCTAAAGTTTAACTTAGTGTCTAGCGCGCTTTGTAACCCTTGCCAAAACTTAGAAACAAAACGCGGATCTCTGTCTGAAACAATACTGACGGGGATACCATGTAATCGGACTATTTCTTGTTTATAAATTTCAGCCATCTTGTCCAAGGAACAAGTCTTTGAAAAAGCAATAAAATGGGCACTCTTAGTAAGTCTATCCACTACAACCCAAATCGCATCATGACCCTTGGAGGTTTGGGGTAGACCCATAACGAAATCCATGGTAATGTGTTCCCACTTCCATTCGGGAACAGGTAATGGTTGCAAGAGACCAAAGGGCTTCTGGTGATCGGCTTTTATCTGTTGACATGTCAAGCATTTGGATACAAATTCCGCCACTTCTCTTTTCATTCTAGTCCACCAATACTGTTTTCTAATGTCTTTGTACATCTTATTGATTCCCGGGTGGATTGTGTATCTTGATTTGTGACTGTCTTCCAATATTTCCCTTTTGAGATTGTTATCATCGGGGATACATAGCCTATTGTGATATCTGAGGATCCCGTCATTGGACATGGCAAACTCGGCCCTTTGTCCGTTACCAACTTCTTCCATGATCATTTTAAATTTTTCATCCTTTTCTTGAGCTTCCTTGATTTTTTGTAATAATGCGGGTTGCGCTTGAACTGTGGAAAATAAAATTCCTAACTCTTTTTCCTTGGGATTCCACTCAGAAATATCCTTTAGCAACTTCCATTCCTTAGTTGCCAAACAAGAGATGGTGGCTTTTCTACTTAATGCATCGGCAACTTTGTTAACTTTTCCCGGATGGTATTGAATATTAAAGTTATAGTCGATAATCATCTCCATTCATCTCCTTTGTCTCATGTTTAATTCCTTTTGTGAAAATAAGTATTTCAAGCTCTTATGGTCCGTGAATACCTCGAAAGCTGTCCCATACAAATAATGCCTCCATTTCTTGAGTGCAAACACAATATCAGCTAATTCGAGGTCATGAATAGGGTAGTTTTCCTCATATGGTTTTAATTTTCGTGAAGCGTAGGCTACTACCTTGCCATCTTGCGTTAATACACAACCCAATCCTTCTTTAGAGGCATCAGTGTATACTTGAAATCCGTCGTTCCCATTAGGTAATACTAACACAGGAGCGGCGACTAAGCACTTCTTCAGTTTCTGAAAACTAGTCTCACAGTGTTGGTCCCAAACAAACTTGACCTTAGCCTGGGTTAACCTAGTTAGTGGTCGAGCAATTTTTGAAAACCCTTCAATAAATCTTCGGTAGTACCCTACAAGTCCTAGAAAGCTTCGAACTTCAGTGACGGTAGAGGGTTGTTTCCACTCCACAACGGCCTTTACCTTTTCCGGATCTACTGAGACTCCCTCTTTGGATATGATATGACCAAGAAAGGATACTTTTTCTAACCAAAATTCGCACTTGCTAAATTTTGCATAAAGCTGTTGGTCCCTTAGAGTTTGCAGAACTATGCGCAAATGTTTCTCATGCTCCGTTTTGGTCTTTGAGTATACCAAGATGTCGTCTATAAAGATTACAACGAACCGATCCAAGTAAGGTTGGAATACTCAATTCATCAAGTCCATGAATATAGCAGGTGCATTGGTTAGTCCAAAAGGCATTACTACGAATTCATAATGTCCGTAGCGACTATTAAGGGCTGTTTTGGCTATGTCTTTTTCTTGGATTCGGACTTGGTAATATCCTGATTTCAAGTCTAACTTAGAGTACACGGAAGCTCCTTGCAGTTGGTCAAATAACTCTTCAATGTTCGGTAGTGGATATTTGTTTTTAACGGTAACTTGGTTTAGAGATCGATAGTCAATGCAAAGTCGCAAGGTATTATCCTTCTTTTTGACAAATAAAACTGGGGCTCCCCATGGTGAAGAACTAGGCCGAATAAATCCCTGATCAAGTAATTCTTGTAATTGAGTCTTAAGTTCCTTTAATTCGACGGGGGCCATTCTGTACGGGGTTTTGGAAATCGGGGTTGTTCCTGGTACTAGGTCAATGGTAAATTCAATTTCTCTATGTGGAGGTAGTCCGGGTAGATCATTGGGAAACACATCCACAAATTCGTTTACCACCGGAACATCCTCAATTTTCTTTTTATCCTCTTGTTTATTCAATACATACGCTAAAAATGCATCATTTCCTTTTCGAAGTAGTCGATGAGCTTTCATGGCAGAAATAATTGGTATGGAAGGGGAGAATTTATTTCCTCTTATTTCAACTACAGGTTGATCTGGCATACATAATCGCACTATCTTATGGTGACAATCTATTTGGGCATAGTGAGATGCTAGCCAGTCCATTCCTAATATCACATCGAATTCGTTTATAGGCAATAAAACTAAGTCAGCCCTCATGGATTTTCCGCCAACTACTAACTCACAATTCTTATATACCAAATCAGTTTTCCATGAGGTTCCCATAGGTGTGCTTACTTCTAATTCATAAGGCAAAACTTCAGGTTCAAGCATTAAACTAGAAACAAAATTACGTGATATATAAAAATGCGTTGAACCAGGATCTATCAAAACTTTAGCTAAGTGTTGGTAAACCGGAAGTGTACCTTCCACTACTGTTGGTTCGGATGTCCTTTCTTGATTAATGGCAAACACCTTGCCTTGCACTCGTGGTTTTTCCCCACGCTTCCCATTCTCCTTGGCAACTCGTTCCCGTGAACGTCCCATTTGCGGGCAATCCCTGATGAAATGCTCACTACTTCCGCACCGGTTACATTTCCTTGCCTTAATCCAACACTGACTCTCAGTGTGATTTGGTTTTCCACAGTAGGTACATGAAATGTTCCGTTGGGGTAGGGGGGTGTTAAGATTCATCCGGGGTCCTGAAATATTAGTCTTAGCAACCTTATTGCTTCCTCCGAAGTTTCTCCCGGCTTGGCTCCCTAAAGGGGATGGTCTCACAAATTGCCCACGTTTAACCTTTAACTGCTCGATAGTGCTCTCTACTTTCAGGGCGGTTTCCACTGCCGCCGTATACGTTTGCACCTGTACCGGTGCCATCTTGTCTTGTATCTCCATCCTTAAACCACCAATGAATTTCCATATTTTTCTTTCTTCACTTTCAACGAAATAAGGGGCAAACCTGGCTAACCGGGTAAACATTGCCTCATATCGGGCCACACTTAACTCTCGTTGTTCTAAGTTTAAAAATTCTCTTTCTCGTTTTTCTTGTATAACCCGAGGAACATACTGCTTGTTGAATTCTTGGACAAAATTCGCCCACGTACGCGGAACCCTTGTTTCTTCCCACTTTTGAGTAACACGTTTCCACCAATGTCGTGCGTCTTCTTCCAACCGGAATGCAGCCAAAGTGACCTTCCGTTCTTCTTCGCAGTCCATGACTTCAAAAATTTTCTCGATAGCTTCTAGCCAATTAGTGGCTTTGACGTCGTCCGGTTCTCCTTTGAAACTCGGAGGTCCTAACTTAAGAAAGTTAGCAATGGCATCGTTAGTCGTTTCTGTATGATTGTGATTATTATTATGTTGATTTTCAAGAATCATAGTGATTCTCTCAACGATAGCCGTAAGTTGACCCTCCGGATTCCCGTTATTACCGCGTGTTCGTCTATTCGACATCTACATCATAAAAATTCAGTTTAGTAATATAAACAAAACCCATTTATTTCTATTTACAGAAGACTTACACAACCTATCTACATAGAAGTTACTCATATGGCAAATGCAAAAACATACACGGCAAACGCAAAACATACATCCTACCAAACTTTACACGAGCACCGATTACACTAGACAACCACTACGGTGCTCTCAAGACACTTAATTTACTCAAGCTCATAGGGAGCATGGCTAGTACCCTCTCCGGAGTTTATAATCACTAACTCCGGGGGTGGCTTAGGAATTAAATTCTCTTCGATGATTCCAACAAGTTTCCTACTCATGCTATACAAAATCTCGAGCACACTTTGGTAATGCTGATGTGTTTGGTAGATGTGATTCTGGGCTCCCTCCAAACTAAGACGGGTGTGGTAAAGATCCTCCTGAAGCTTTTCATAGTTTTCTTCCAGCAACCTTAGTTCTACTAAAAGTTCATCAACTTGGGGCGGGCGCACTCGGACGGAGGACACTCGGGCAGCCCCGCACGGATAGCGCGACCTACGGTTAGAGGATTCTGCAGAATAGGCCATCTGCTACACAACAAGTTCAAACATTAGACAATTCATAATCAAAATTCCTAACGTCCCAAAAACCGTGCTCTGATACCACCTGTGACGACCCGAAACTTCTAGCTAATTATGAAATTACCCGATTTATAATTTTTGCACAAACATGCCACTTTTTTCAAAATAATAGTAAAACCAACCCATACTTTTATTCGAAAATCCAAAAGTACACATAAGTTTTATTATTACATGATCGTGACTACAAAATAACCTCGATCCTATAACATGCATAACTAGCCAAATGCTTCGAACCGCCTTCCTATGTCTCCTTCGCTAGCGACTCCGTTCGTCTCAAGATCGGCTAAAACATTACATGAAACATGTCAACAACACGTTGAGTAGAAACTTTGCATATAACATAAGGTGATCGTGTGAGGTTTGTGCACCATATCACAGAAATTTATGAACATAAATCACATAATTTCACATTTGATTTCTTCCACCTCGACGGGTGGCTACCTTATCACTTCGTGCCGATTTTTCCAACCAAACACTCCAATTCCCTACCAATCACTCCGGTGGTCATATCCCGGGCATATGCCGATTTTCCTACGACCCACTTCAGTACATAGACACTCCGTCCATGCAAGGAGGGATTAGGCAACGATGGAGGGTCGAGAACTAATTTAAGACCGGCAAGCCCGACGCCGCCGGGCTGAACTCGACCACATCCACCCCTATTCACATTGGGGCCCAACATGCACACATAAACTTCATGTATAACACATAGTTTTACAAAATTTCAGTATGCTTTCACACTGATCTTACATAAATGAACACATATTTCAACCTTTATGAACTGAAAATTCGCAGTCTGCAAATATTTGCGACGAGCAGAAAATTTCAGTTTGCAAGTATGGAATTTCTAGCCTAAAACCTGCTGGGATTTCACAAATATGTTTCTAATATTGTAAAATAAAGTTTTGGTTAGTAACATTTCGAGTTTTCAGCTTACGAGACTTGGAATTTTCAGACTGCGACGCAAAACGCTTAATTGTGCAGCTGCTAGAATTTCCAGGCCCCGAAGCCGAACTTTACAGATTTGAAAAAACTGTTTTTCCAGCTTATTATACACTGGCATTACAACATATAAAACAGGTTTTGAGTTTGGAAAAATCGGATTTTTCAGTTGTACAAAATATAAGAATTTGCAGCCTTGTAACAAAATTTTCAGCACTGTGAATAGTGTTTCCAGCAAGTGTTGAACTAAAATTTCATCTTGACAAACACGAAATTTCAGCTTCTAACACATGATTGAAGTAATAAAAAGTATCAAACATCATAATACATAACTTAAGCATCATTTGGACCTATTGCAAGCAAAATTTCAGCATGGTTTCAAGACATTCAAGGGCAAGATGCACATAATGTCACTATAAGCATATACCCAAATTTTCTTGTATTCCCTAAGACCCAAGATGGAAACCATCTTGTGGTTACCTCTTAAGGTCTAATGGGGAAGATATGAAGCTAATACTTTCATAAAAACCTAAGCTAACTCATGCCATAGGCAAGGTTTCTACCTTCTAGTAGTAGTGGTTGTTTTTGTAGTTTAAGGGTTGTATGGAAGTAAAAGGATGAAAGTGGCTGAAATTTGTGATGATATTGACAAGAGATGAAGGCAAGAGAGTGTAAGAGGGAGAGTGCACGTTTTTTAGGGTGTGTGTGGTGATTTTTTTGTGTTTTCTTTTGCCTAATACTTCTTCTAATTAGTAGTGTAACAAATAGCATTAAAATACTATTGTGTCTTAATCTTCATCATTTCTTACTTTCCAACTAAGTGCCCAACTAACAAGCCTAATTGGGTCAAGTGGTAGTCTAGACTAATATGGGCCATACATGTATAACTACATCTAGAAGGGATTATACAAGTGTATGTACACTTGTACATTGTCATCAATTCTTGAGGGATGAAGACTTGAGGGTGATTTTCTACCAAGTATAAAACATTTTTATGTTTCTTACACCTTAAAAAAAACGTCCACCCTTAGTTCAAATCTGAAAATTTATAAGTTGTTTTCTTATTTTACATTTTTATGGAAGAAAACATCATTTAGGGGTAGAAAATGCAATTTTAGGCTTTCTTTAGGGTTTTTTTCAAAAATCTTCTAAATGTTATTACACAAAACCAAACATATATATATCTATATGTGTATACATATATTTTCATGAATTATATAGTTTAGATGATGCTTAACTAGGACAAGAACTAATCCTAACTTATACATTTGCGAAAAACGAACATGAAACACAAAGTATTAACATTATGAAAACATATACCTATAAATATAAAATAAACACATGTAATTATATCTATACATAATGGGAGTGAGAATACGGGTCCTTACAATTAGCGCGAGCCTTTCTACTTTTGACTTACCGTGCAAATACGGTCCCTTCGTTGTCTAGTTTTTCGATTGAGGTTTGGGACATGGGATTTGGGAAATCCTATTAACCTCAATTCTCATAATTCCATTTAAATAGTCCATTTGACAATTGACTTAGAAAACTCATTTCCTAATCATTGTCCTCCACCTTGCGCATGGATTTAAGTGGACTAATTACAATAGAATATATGAAAACTCACTCGCTCAACTAGGCGAGCAACGAATCGTTTATTGATTTTCACTAGTCTCCATATATGGGAGACCTATACCCAATATAGGAGTACTAAGACTCGCCATGGAGTCGACGCCTATATCAAAGTATAAATGCCCATATACAAGACTACTATGAAATCTCAAGTCTAAGGACTAGTTAAAGCACATCATAAGTTTGGAAACTTTCCTAATTCTTTTATTCCCATTTAGGAGTTTCCATGTGGGATCCTCAGTGAACTCATTCCCTAATGAGCACCCATTTATGCATACGAGTGTCACTACACTCGATGTCCATGAAACAAGACATCCTCCCATTTGAGATACGTCATAAATGCAAGTCTTTTAGTGAGTCAGGTCGATACCCCAGTCTCTATTAGACTCAATGACTTGGAGTAATTTTGATCACGCCTTAGAGACTTGTTTCAAGACTTCCATCTCTATGTGAAGCCAAGTCCCATAGCTTAAATGTGATCATGGAGATTCAACCACATATATTAAATATAAATAATATAACTAATGCTATGTGATGAAGATGACCATAAAGTGTAAAACTTCCAATTTATTATTTAATCAAATAGATTGTTTGATACAAAGAGTAATTAACAAGCTAAAATATATTGGCTTGCTGGGCACTACTCTAACATTACTTGTACAGTTTAATTGACAAAAAAGTAATACTATAATAAAAAATAAAAATAAGTTAATAAACAAATTTCAACTATTACTTAAAAACTATTGAAGAGAATATGACTTTTTTGTTTTTTTGCTTCATTTATAATGTAGGTAAATAATATAAATTTTATTCTGCATTAGAGTTACTTTTATTAGTCTAACACAGTTAGCTATCTAGATTTTTCTTTAATATCAACAAATTGTTATCTATATATATATATATATATAATTTAGAAATCTTGAAACTATTCACGTAAGCGCATACGTGAATAGTCTCATTTAATTCTATTTTGTGAGGTATGAAATTCAAATATTATTTATATGAATTTAAAAAAGTGTATTTATTGTTCATGTTTATCCAAGAGAATCCAACAATTATCAAGTATTTAAATAAGATGGATTAAAATTTAATTAAGATAAAATAATAAAACTAATATTTTATTTACAATATTTATTAATAATAACTAAAGTTTTTGATTCTACATAAATTTTTAAAAAATTGATTCCCTTAATCAATATTGAGCTCAAATATATTTTATAATTATAATTTTTTTTTAAAATATATTTATCGGTATCTATTGTAAGAAGCTAATTTATTTTTATCAATTTTTTTATAACAGAAATTTACGAAAAATATACACATAAAAATATCTAAATACTAGTGTTGTTAATAATTTAAAAACCTTTATACTTTCTTAATCATAATTTTTCCTACAATCTGTTAGTATAACAAAAGAACTTGGACACGGATTTAGGTTGTCTTCCGTCTCAAGCAATGTATAATTTAAAATTTTGAAGAAGCCAACGTTTTGAAAACTAGATCGGATCGGCCAATCTAACAAGTTCAACCGGTAACCAGTGGTTGATCCGGTCCGAGTGACCCCCTAGAACCATCCTTCAATTGACCCAGTTCAAACCGGTGAGAACGGGTCAAAAACCGGTTTAACCGACATTGATTCAACTAATGAACAGGCGGTTCAACTTTTTTTTTTATTTTTTTTTATTGTGCTTCCTCCCTATTGAATTAGTTTATATTCACAATTACCTGCTGTCCTCAACAGCAACATCGGATTTGAAGAGAAAAACTTGGAAAATAAGCAAACAGTAATTTACCAAACAAGAGAAATTCAGCAGTCCATGATCTATAATTGTGTCGAAAATGTGAAGTGTGAGTGGTATTACTGTGTCAAGAGTTCCCGCGGGTAAATCGAGGTTAAAGATAATAGAAGGAAAGAGAAATGGTTGAAAGGAAAGAAAAGAGGAAATGAAAGGAAGAAAATAATAAAAGGAATGAGAGAAATGGTTGAAAGAACGAGATGATTGTAGAATCTTCTCCGTCAAATGGTGACCCCGTGAGCCATGAACCAAGAAGGGAGAGGACGGGGATGGGTCATGGGTGCGTGGGAAGGGGGTGCAATTAATATTATATGATATCTCCTTTTTTATTGCATTCTTCTTCAATTCAAACTTTTTAACATTACCAATTTTCAATTGGGGTTATTTCAATTTGTAGGTTCTTAAAGCTATATTTATTTGTTTTAATCATTATTAGGATCAATATTAAACAATTTTATTAAAATATTTTTATTTAAATTTTTTCTTTAAAAGAACTTGGAAAAATGACAAAAATATGAGAGAGAAGTTTTTGTGATCTATTTACGTACAATTGAAATTTTCTCCATATTTTTTTTGATATTTATAATATTATATTTTCTTTGTATATGAAATTAAAAATAATTATTATGTCGCGTGACATCATACCGGTTGAACCGCTCCAACCAGTAACCAGTAAGGCTACCTGTTCTATGTGCGGTCTGGTTTTGAAAATATTGACAGAAGAATATGTAACCTGCCTATGAATTTGAGCATGAGCAATTAAAAAGTGCAAGCCTGCACTTGTCACTATTATTATTATTATTATTATTATTATTATTATTATTATTATTATTATTATTATTATTATTATTATCATTATTATTATTATTATTATTATTATTATTATTATTGTTGTTGTTATTATTATTATCATTATTATTATTATTATTATTATTATTGTTGTTGTTGTTGTTGTTGTTGTTGCTGTTGTTGTTGTTGTCGATAGTTTCGCATAGGCCTTGAGATACTAATGCAGTAGAAATATTAAAAATTTAATACATAACTATTATGTATAAACACACCCCGTTGCTTGCGACATGGATCTTATGCAAATAACAAACACATTTATTTAAAGTTCAAATAAAATTATACTTATGAGCCTTCTGTTTGATGTAAGGAATTATCATATTCAAATACGAGTTACTCTTCAGTTCCCGAATTGATTTCAATCATCAGAACCGCATACACGAACTTCTCATCCACCCGAACATATCCATGTGAATAGAAGTCCAAACGTTCTCCCTCTAAAGATAGTTTACACGAATGGATCTCCTTAGATTCTCGATTTTACGTTGGAATCGAATCGAAAAACCATATAGGTGTATATGAAACTATATTTGTTCTAACTTTTCGAATAATTGCCAAACTCTTTTTAGGAATAACCGAGAAATGTTGATATATTTCTAATTGTCTTTTAATTTTATGATCAGCGATTGATCAAAAACTATGAACATATTCATAAAATCATGTTAGGGAAGATAAACGTATCATGATTGTCACACAATCATTCTCGTGTGAAATGCTATGAATTAAGAAAACTAGTTTTTTTTCTCATTAACCATTGCCACCATCCCTCTATATACACGTATATATATACATTATATGATATATAATCTCGTACATATGATATATAATCTATCTATATCCATGTATATATAAATTATGATATATATTGTCTCTCTCTCTCTCTCTCTCTCTTTCTATATATATATATATATATATTCATAGACCCCCACTTGATTTCTAATTTGATAATGACAATAATCTATATTCTTATGTTAATCATAAATCAACTAAATCTCTATTTAATTGATTTAATCAATTAATTCTTTATTAATTGATTTTTCTATCAATTTCACTAAATTGAATTAACCCATCAAATCATTTAATGGGCTTGGGCCTAATTCTAGGGTTATCAATGGGTCTAAGTTTGATCCATTAAAGATCAAAATCCATCAATTAAATTATCACTTTAATTTTATTCTAGGGTTGTCAATGGGTCAGATCTAGAGCAAATCAATGAGATCCGAATCCAAATCCAATTACAAGTACCGACAATCAAATCCGACCGTAAATTATATAGGATCTTCATTCATTATTCCGAATCCAAAATAAATCCGAGATTTGATAAAAAGATCAGATCAGATTCGATTTCAATAAAAAATATTGAAGAATTTACAATTAAAAATAAAATTAAAGAAAGTAGAAAAGTGTTTTACAATATGTATGAAAATTGTATAATGTTTTGTTAAAAAATACCTTGAAAATAATAAACAGTATATTATTAATTATAATGGTACATATATTACATTCAATTAAAGTATCTTTACTACTATTATATTATATGATTAATTTAATAAAATATTTCATAAAAATTTGGATTTGGACCTTTAACGGATCAAACTACTTGATTCCACATCCAATCCATTTTTTTTGAATTACGGATATTTATTATCGGATTTGATCCATCGAATAATTTAATTGGTTGAATATACTAAAGTTCGAATCAGACTCGGATCGGATTTGGATTAAAATCCGCTCCATTAACAACCCTGCTTTATTCAATCAAACTGACTATTTAATTTGATTGAGTCCATCAATTAATTGAATATATTCTATTGATTAAAATGATATCCAATTAATCAATGGATTGGGTTATCAAACCCAATTAAATTAATTCTTTAATTTAATTTAATTAAATTAACACATCGATTCAATTAAGTCCATCAATTAATTAATTAACTTAACTAATCGAACACACTTTCCATCTCAATCAATTACATCAACACTTTGATTTAATCTCTATTAATCGCTTCATATACGTTTAAGAGTTTATCTATTCATTTATCTATTCATATACGTTTAAGAGTTTATCTCTATTAATCACTTTTGAATTAGAACTCTTTCTAATCCAATAGTATCCATCTATTGTGGTCGATGTCTAGCAACAAGCCCACAACGCCTAGTCAATAGGTGAAGTATAATGTGTGAACATGTCTGCTTATGATTATGATGCAAATATATTTCCTCTATTATCTAGTCTCCCTAATTAAGGTTTAGGATATGGGATTTATCAAAAATCCTTTTAACCTCAATTCTATGACTTTTATTTATAATTGATCTTTTCGACAATCGATCTAGAAAAATCATTTCTAATCCACTACAGGAAAAAAGGCATTTTCCGATGGAATTTCCACCGAAAAAAGCACCCCCGGAGGGCGAAATATTCCGCTGGAATCTTATCTGGAGGAATTCCGGCGGAATCTTCTGCCAAATTCCGTCCGGCGAAAAATTGGGGGAATATTCTGTCGAATCCGGAGGATTATTTCCCCGATTTTCCGCCAGATGGCAACCTCCACCGCTGTTGCCGCCGGTGTACTCGCCGCCGCACCGCCTCCGCCGCCCCCCAGACACGAACCATTGCCGCCACCGGACCCGCGCCACCGCTCCGCCGCTGCCAACTGCCACCGTTGGAATAGTATCCCAAAATATTCAAATGTTTGCAACTGCGGGGATTTGAACTCGTAACCTCGAGGTTGAATGACAAGCACTCCACCACCAGGCTATTTCTTGAAGTTGTAATAAGTTTTGTTTTGTTTTATACTTATTATATATTTGTTTCATTATTCTTATTTTAATTAATATATAAATATATGTATACCTTTAAATATATTTTAAATAATTAAAAGATAGTATAAATAATAATAGTTAAAATATAGCATTGATACTATATAAAAATATGTATTATATATACAATATAAACATATATATATATAACATATAAACATATATACCTACAAATATATTATAAATAATTAAAGATAGTATAAATAATAATAGTTAAAAGATAGCATTGATACTATATAAAAATATGTATTATATATACTATATAAACATATACATATATACAATATAAACATATGTATACCTATAAATATATTATAAATAATTAAAGATAGTATAAATAATAATAGTTAAAAGATAGCATTGATACTATATCAAAATATGTATTAATACTATATCAAAATATGTATTATATATACTATATAAACATATATATATATATACCATATAAACGTATGTATACCTATAAATATATGATAAATAATTAAAGATAGTACAAATAATAATAGTTAAAAGATAGCATTGATACTACATAAAAATATGTATTATATATACTATATAAACATATATATATATATACCATATAAACATACGTATACCTATAAATATATGATAAATAATTAAAGATAGTATAAATAATAATAGTTAAAGGATAGCATTGATACTATATAAAAATATGTATTATATATACTGTATAAGCATATGTATACCAATAAATATATTATAAATAATTAAAAGATAGTATAAGTAACAATAGATAAAATATAGTATTGATACTATATAAACATATGTCTACCAATAAATATATTATAAACATATGTATACCAATAAACTTATGTAGTATATATACTATATAAACATATGTATACCAATTATTAAAATTAAATATATATATATATATATATTATGTTACTTTTGCAAAAAAAAAAGTTGCAAAAAAATATATATAAATAATAATCGTTAATAAGGATATGTATTTATATATAGAATTTTGTAAAAAAAGAATTGTAACAAAATAAAATTACCATTGCATGTAATGGGGTTAGAACCTTGGACCTTTGAGATGAGAGAGTTATTGCTTTACCATTAGGTTATGCTTAAACTTAACTATAAGTTTTTTAATTTATAATAAATACGTAAATTGCCCAAATTTTAGGGGAAAAAAAAAATTCCAGCGGAATGTTTCGGCCGGAATTTTTTTTTGGAAAAATTTAAAATTTTTGGCATCTAATGGGATTTGAACCTTAGACCTTTCAGATGAGAGACTTTTAGACATACCATTAGGCTATGCTTAATTTTGTTAAACATTTTGTAATCTAGAATAAATATCTTATTCAACCGAAATTTAAAACATAAAAAAAAGAAAACCGGTGGAAATTTCCGCCAGAATTCCACGGGATTTTTTTTAATTTTTTTTTAATTTTTCGGGGGAAAATTCCTCCAAAATTATCCGGAGAATAATTTCTGCCGGATTTCCGTCGGAAAAAAAAATCAGGTGGAAATCCGACGGAATTTTCCCCCCGAAAAATGCCTGTTTTCCTACAGTGATCATTGTCTCTACTGTGGCTATAAATTTGCGTAGACTAGTTAAAATAGAACACATAGGAGATTCACTCACTCTACGAGGTGAGTAAATAGATTCGTTATCGACTCTCACAAACCTTCACACATGGAAAATCTATACCAACATAGGTGTCTTAAGACCCACCATGGGGTTGGTACCTATATCAAAATATAAATTTTCATGTACAAGATTACTAAGGAGCCTCAAGTCTAAGAACTAATTAATGCACACCATAAGCTAAGAAACAATCCTAATTCAATATGCAACTAATGCTTCCATTTAGGTGTTTTTTGGTGGGATCATGAGTGAACTCATTCTCTAATGAGCACTTACTTATACATATGAATATCTCTACATTTGATATCTATGAAACAAGACATCATCCCATTTGAGGTATATCATAAGTACAAGTCTCAATTTGAGTCATGTTAATATCCTTGGTATGTGTTAGACTATTCGAATTGGAGTGATTTTGATCATGCCTTATAGACTTGTTTCAAAACCCCCATCCGTATGCGAGGCCAAATTTCATAACCTTATGTGATTTAGGAGCTTCAACCATATGTGTATAGATTATACTTGAGTATAACTTACACATTATGATGAAGATGTCCAAAAAGTATAAATTTTCATTTCTATTATTAATTGAAAAGACTATTTGTTACGCAAAGTATATGAAAACATCGCCAATCCCATTGGCTTGTCGGGCACGACTCTAACAATTATTGTTGTTGTTATTATTATTATTATTATTTGAAATATAGAACCTACATATTAGTGAAATATCATTGCATAAATAGTTCAAAATTAATGATTGAACAAAGAACTAAAATGAAAAGAAAAAAAAAAGTGAAAGGGTAGATGATATCTAAAAACCTTTGTATATTTATGTATATTGCTCAACAGACTAACAAGCATTTTCTAGTATTATTAAAGACAAAAACAAAAAGAAGGAACAAAAATCAAATAAAAAGCATACATTGTAGAACAGGTTATGTAAGACCAAATGCAAAAGAAAAAAGAAAGCATCTCTTATTAACTCAAAAGCACCACAAATTGCTAGAAAAAAGAGACCATGATATGGATCACCAAAAATCACTCTTAAAAGGACAAAAACAGCATAGGAACAAAATAATGAGGTGCCCTAACTTCCAACTCAAATTTCATGATCTGATCTGTGCCATGGATAGTAGTGGAAAGCCTTGTGGACAAATGAACTCCGGCTAATCAATCTTCCCAGAATAGTGATTCCACAATTCATCTACCAAAATGTCGAGGTAAGCATTAATCGTTATGTTTGCTACTTAATATTTAAGCTATGTCCTAAGTTCCAAGATAAAAGAAGCCAATCAAAGTGCATCTTCAAGAGCTTCATCAAGCTTTAGTTCTATTCCCCTGTGTTAAAGAACCTCCAAGAAAATAGAAAACATTTCTAGCCCATATGACAGACATCTTAGTCACGCGACTAAAATAAATACGGGCAAAATACATAACACATGAAATGCTTTGAACCACTGTTTTCCAAATCGGGTTGGGCATATATAGAACTGGTGGCATTATTGGTTACCGACTCGGCCTATCCGATTGA
>CM047879.1:4204492-4307996 GCA_026212405.1 Petrea volubilis
ATCTCTCTTCTCTCTCATGCCGTGCTATTAAAAGATCTTATCAGCTTTATGTAAAAAAATTTCAATTATATATTTTTATTTATTTTATCTTCTAGTATTTGATAAATACTAGAAAATTTATTCATATAAAAATTAATATATATTATATTGATTTATCAAAATTTATATATATGTCGTTAAAAAATTATATGTATACTTATTTATTTTACACAAAAATCAAGTGTGCCCATCTAACCAGCATTAGTTAAAAGCGATCTTACTAGCATCTTATAAACTCAGTAGTTTTTTACCAAGACACTTCAAAATTTTATTTTGAAAAATCTAAAAAGTAATATGCTATTAAATCTGCAAATAAAATCAATATTAATATTAAGGTGCAAATATAATTATGCAAACTAATTACTATTTGATGTTTTTTTCTTTTTTTTTCAGTTAATTAATTTAATATGTGATGTTGGACAGCTGGAAGTTGGCAAATAGGAAGTACAGGGGTTGTCGATTGTCGTTGTGTCAACCCCGTGTGATCCCAAAACAAAAACAAAAAAAAAAAAAAAAAAGAAAAAGAAAAATAAAAATGAGAAATGTGTTCATATTGACGGATAGTATGTACTCTTATCCCAGACGGAACGAATAAATTTATTCGCTTTATCATCAATTTTCTTTCTCTTATCTTTTGAGACGTTTTTCATATAAAAGACAGGGGACATATTTAATATTGAATTTTGCACATAAAATATTTACTGTTTTAAATGGCTGGATCTCCATATTTTGATATTTATAAGTGTGTTTATTTTGATTTGATAATTTTCTTAATTAAATTTTTTAAAAATATGCATGTTTGATTTGTATGTGTAACATGATATTAGGGATACAAAAATTTAATTTTGCCCCATAGAATGCTATTTTTTAGTAATTTCATGTCAATTTTAGATATAAGATGAACAATATATAATAACCAATTGAAATATATAATTTAAAATGTAAAAAACTCACCTCCTGGGTGAGATTGTTATACCGTATCATATGGCATTCCTAATGCAAATCGGATTACAATTGATCGGCTCATAAGACATTCGATGAGAAATCAAATGCGCTTAAAGATAAATTTCAAGGGGTCCAAATACCTTATAAGCATGTATCAAAGATGTCCAAGATTTTATAGTCTTTAGGTGCGAGATAATGCCTCACAAAATCGGAATTTCATATAATTTGTTCTAAAATCAAGTTTTAAGCCATAGTCGAAAAGGTATAAATTCCAGAATTTCCATATCATGTTTGTTTTTATATAACAACTCTTAAAAGTAATAATCGAAATCCTACTTTTATGTTGAAAATTAGTTTTTTTTTTTCAAAAGATTTTTTAAAATATAAATTTTGCTAAATATTAAATTTCGGACTGATGAAACAATTGGATGTAGTGAAAAGTCATAGATGTGTAATGGTCTATTCGCATTAACTTTGATCTATTCAATACCTTAAAAAAAAATGATCTTTTCGAAATTTAATATATCTGGTAAGTCAAACTCCGTGTTGGCTTTGATCAATTCAGGAGCTAATTAAGCTATGCCAAATTGTCACATAGAACATTTATTTCTCTCTGATTACATAAACAAATGAATTAGACCTTCCAAAAGTTAGGTGCCAGCAAAATCTAATTTATTTGGGAGTTAACTACTAATTCTTTTTTTTTTTTTTTGAGAAAAAAAAAAAGAATTTATAAATTTTAGGCGTATTCGCGTCAAAAACTCGTAAGTACTTGATTTGTTCTTTGGATTTTAGGAAATCCGTTTAAATTTGTGTATATTTATTATATATATATATATATATATAAAGGCACATCATTCATAGAATTTCGTTAAAAATTTATCACAAATCTCTTACATTGATTAATATTTGGTCAATAGGAGGTGGTTCTCTACACTTCATGATTTCTGAATATTCAAATATCTCAACTGCTCGTAGCATTTATAAGTTCAAGAAACATAACATAAGATGCCAATTTCTAAATGTTTGAGGTAATTTCATCCACGTACGTCTCTTTATATACAAATAATTTTATTCGGCGGTCAAAATACACTCAGTCCACGGCACCAAAACCAAATTAGTAAATTACCAACGCGAATCGACGCTTCGGAAGGTGCATGGAATGTTTGCACTTTTGTGCATAGAATTAGTTTGGCTTTGACGAAGAGCAATCGACTGCGAAGACTTGTATTTATTTACTATATATATCCCATGCTGTGTACGTATATTATAATTTATGATATTATATAAAAATATAAAAATAAAATATTTTATTTATGTAAAATAATATTTACCCTAAATAATTTTCAATACAATTCAATAGTTAAATAAATAATATTTTACTCATATTTGAGTGCCAAAAAATTCATATCAAAAATTAAAAAAAAATTAAAATCTAAATATGTGATCAAAACTAAAGTAATAAATAAAATTTTTAGATATATTAAAGTTATGAATGATAAATTATGGGCTACTCTAAGTTAATAGATCACAAAATAATAGATTATTATCCACATTGGACTATGTGACATATATATTTTTTTACGCACCTAAATATATATGGATGTGAATCATCGTAAATAAATTAAACTCAAGATTTAATTTACAAAAAGAATAGTAATAGTAATAATAATACATAAATTAATTAATAATTAAATTATGAAATACCAAATACTCTTGATGTAATTTGAATGTTGTCAATCTCCTTCTACAATTTCAAAGAAACATTTTGCCCAAAACTTGCGTCAAATGTATTATAGATGTGTGAATATTTACATCTCCTAATTTCATATCTTTTTTTTTTTTTGATAAATAATTTCCTTTCATATATCAATTCATCTTTTGATGAATATTTTAATTGTAAAATCTATTACTAAGTGGGAAAAAAAATCGTAGAAATTTGGGAGCGTGTAATTTGGTATATTAGTGGGTAAGTAAATGGATGGGTGGGATGCAAATCCAAAAGGAAACAAATAACAATAAATAAATAAATAAAATTTGAATATGTCAGCAATTAAATACAACAAACAAAAAGATAAAAATACGGCAATGAAACAAAAAAAATAGTTGGATAATAAAACTTCCACAGAGCATTAAACTATATAAAAAGAAATAATAAGGATAAAAATATTAAAAAATAAATTGTAGATAGTATATATAAAAGAAATGATAGAGATAAAAAGATGAAAAATAAATCATCAATATATATGTGTCCACATTTTAATCCTTTTAAAATTATAATTTAATTTATGGTGATATGAGATATCATATTAAAGCTATTTTTTCAAGTTTGAGTTATATAAGTTTTAATTGAATTTTTTTTTTTTTTGACGAGAAATTTATAATAAATGACATTATGTTGAGATTTTATATGCCTAGTATTTCTTAAATCATAACTAATTTAATGCCATTACGTAATATTTTAATTAGAATTCTCATTATCTATATATGTTTTTATTAAAATTACTATTATATTTTATGTCCTTAATGTGTGGGTGTGTGTGTGTGTGACAGTGTGAGAGATATCGAGTGAGGGGGATGAAGAGAGTTAACTATGGATAGTTGGTGGATTTGAATGATTATGAGAGATAAATTAACAATTAATGTAAACAGTCGAATAATAAATTCTTAACAATTAAAATTAATTCAAAATTCTAAGAATTGAGAATTTAGTCAAAATTGCATATTACATTAAAGATATGTAAAATAACGTTTACTTTCAATGATTATGAGAGATAATTAAGAAATTTACAATTAATGCCAACCAATTAAATAATTCATTTTCAATAATTCAAAATAATTCAAAATTTTAAGAATTGAGAATTTGGTCAAAATTGCACATTGTGGTCAAAAAACTTCCTTCAAATGTAAGTAATATTTCAGTTAGAACTTTTTTTTTACCTATACTAGCAAACACCACACACTTATACGTGTGTGTAAAATATAAAAATATATCTTTCAATTTAGTACTTCACTTTTTTAGGATGAAAATATAAATATATTATTAAATTTCTTTTATAAGAATATTTTTTTAAAGAATAATTTGAAATAATTTAAAATAAAATAATTATATTAAATAAAATACATGAAAAAATAAACATAAAAACAAAAAAATCAAGTAATTATAATTAGAGAAAGTGGTTTGTGGGTTGAGAATATGAGTTTTTTTAAATTGGATATAATATTACAATATTAACCTTTTTTATTTGTTTATTTATGAATGTGTTTACTAATTAAAAGGAAAATTGACACATCAAAATGGTATCCAAATTGAATTGATTTCATGTGAATTTCAATTTTAGCCATAATTTTGACATATCTCTATTTATTCCATATAAAATTGAAGGGTAATTTTATAAAATCACATAATAACAGCCATTTGTGAGACAAAAACTGGCTTTTTTTTTATAATAGTATATATATGTTTTTTATTGAAAAATTATTGCAACTTTATGTCCTTTTATTGTGTGTGTGTTGCGAGAGGGAGAGAGAGACAGAGAGAGAGAGACTGCAAAAAACTATTAAAATATCAATATAAAGGTTGGTGGATTTCAATGATTAGGAGGATAATTAAGAAAGTTATAATTAATACCAACCAATCAAATAATTCATGTTAAATAATTAAAAAATTCTAAGAATTGAGAATTTGGTCAAAATTGCACATTGTGGTCAAAAGGACCCTTTAAATATATAATCCAACTAGCATGTACCCCGTGCTACGCACGTATTTCATAATTTATTACTGCGTAAAAAGATAAAATAAGATATTCTATTTATGTAAAATAACATTTACTCTAAATAATTTTCAATGCAGTTCAATAGTTAAATAAGTAATATTTTTCTTATATTTGAAGTTTTTAATTATTTTAAAAGATAAAGGTATTGTCATGCAAAAAAAAATCTAAATATGTTATCAAAACTAAAGTAATAAATAATTTTTGTAGATATATTAAAGTATGAATGATAAATTATGAGCTATTCTACCAAAAAAAAAAAAAGATTAAATTATGAGCTACTCTAAGTTAATATATTACAAAATAATGGGATTATTATGCACATGGAATACGTGACACTATTTTATTTTTTTTTTGATTATCAAAATCAATTAGTGGTTTATTATATATACATTGTGGTTTATTAGACGTAAAACATTTTATAATGTACATATGAAAAGTTTATACATCTAATGAACCACATAATGATATAGTACAATCCATAAGGAGGCAAACAACAATATATAGAAAGTTTATACATCTCATTAATTAATTTCTTTTTCTTGGTCCCCCTCAATTAGGGGTCATATATCAATAAGTCAAAATAAATAAACACCATTGTAACCATGTAATTATATCTCAAAATAATAAGTATTATTTGTGCCAATATTATATCTCATAAAAAAATCATAGTTACATGACTCATAGAAATACATACATCTATACATCTATAAAAGAATTTTGATGAAAAAAAGTGTAACTAAGATGAAGATAACTAAAAATAAATTAGAGGAATTAAGAATTATGCAAAAAAGAATCAAAAAATTCCTAAAATATAATATTAAAGAAAAAGAAAAAACTACTAAATTCTTAGGAGGGAAAATTCTACATAGTGTCAAATAACAACCATAGTAAAATTGAAAAAAACAAAAATAGTGAAAATATTAGATATATCAACTTTTACCAAATATTTTTTATAGAAAAAAAGAAAGAAGAAGAAAAATTGCAAACCTAAAAAACGAAAATAGGTGAAAATATTAGATGTGTCAAACTTTACCAAATAAATTTTTATACAAAAAAAAAAGAAAAAAAGAAGAAGAATACAAACCAATAAATTCGTTTAAATTTTTAAAACGTAAAAAAATCAAATACAATAAACGTCAAATAAACTAATGATAAAGTAAAATGAAAGCAAATTAAATGAAAATCAAAAGTACAAATCTATAAGTACAGAAATGATATTCAATATGAATAATTCCCACAATTTGAACATAAAATGGTGCTAAAGTACTTGTAAGATGGAGAATGATACCGAAATAAATATATATATATATATAAAACTATGAGAACACAATAGTAATTGGATAACAAAGATAAAATAAATCATAAAGTTGAATAAATAATAAGAAAAAAAATAGTAAAATGTAGAAAAAGACGACAATTCAAGATCCATAAAAAATAAAATTACATACCTATAAAATCGAAAGGAGAAAAAGAATGGATGATAAGTGAGGGAATGTGAATTTTTGTACATTGTTGAAGAATTATAATGGATTTGAAGAAGTCTTATTAAGGTTGTTTTGAAAAGAGGGGGGGGGGGGGAGTGGGGAAAGAAACAACATATTTAGGGAATAGTTATAGATTAATTAATAATTAATACACATTAAGACACCTAATAAATTCAAATTTTGAATTTTAGGAAACCAAGAGACTCCATTGTACCCCGTGCTACGTATTTCATAATTTATTGCTGCGTAAAAAGATAACAATAAGATATTCTATTTATGTAAAATAACATTTACTCTAAATAATTTTCAATGCAATTCAATAGTTAAATAAGTAATATTTTTCTTATATTTGAAGTTTTTAATTATTTTAAAGATAAGGTATTGTCATGCAAAAAAAAAAATCTAAATATGTTATCAAAACTAAAGTAATAAATAAAGTTTTTAGAGATATTGAAGTATGAATAATAAATTATGATCTACTCTAAGTTAATATATTACAAAATAATGGATTATTATGCATATTGGAATATGTGACACTATTTTTTTTTTATTATCAAATCAATTAGTGGTTATTATATATACATTTTGTGGTTTATTAGACGTAAACATTTTATAATGTACATATGAAACGTTTATACATCTAATGAACCACATATGATATAGTACAATCCATAAGGAGGCAAACAACAATATATAGAAAGTTTATACATCTCATTAATTAATTTCTTTTTTCTTGGTCCCCTCAATTTAGGGGTCATATATCAATAAGTAAAAAATAATAAACACCATTGTAACCATGTAATTATATCTCAAAATATAAGTATTATTTGTGCCAATATTATATCTCATAAAAAAATCATAGTTACATGACTCATAGAAATACATACATCTATACATCTATAAAGAAATTTTGATGAAAAAAAGTGTAACTAAGATGAAGATAACTAAAAATAAATTAGAGGAATTAAGAATTGTGCAAAAAAGAATCAAAAATTCCTAAAATATATATTAAAAGAAAAAGAAAAAACTACTAAATTCTTAGGGAGGAAAATTCTACATAGTGTCAAATAACAACCATAGTAAAATTGAAAAAAAAACAAAATAAGTGAAAATATTAGATATATCAACTTTTACCAAATATATTTTTATAGAAAAAAATAAAGAAGAAGAAAAATGCAAACCTAAAAAACGAAATAGGTGAAAATATTAGATGTGTCAACTTTACCAAATAAATTTTGATACAAAAAAAAAAAAGAAAAAAAGAAGAAGAATACAAACCAATAAATTCGTTTAAATTTTTAAAACGTAAAAAAAATCAAATACAATAACGTCAAATAAACTAATGATAAAGTAAAATGAAAGCAAATTAAATGAAAATCAAAAGTACAAATCTATAAGTAAGAAATGATATTCAATATGAATAATTCCACAATTTGAACATAAAATGGTGCTAAAGTACTTGTAAGATGGAGAATGATACGAAATAAATATATATATATAAAACTATGAGAAACAAATAGTAATTGGATAACAAAGATAAAATAAATCATAAAGTTGAATAAATAATAAGAAAAAAAATAGTAAAAATGTAGAAAAAGACGACAATTCAAGATCCATAAAAAATAAAATTACATACCTATAAAATCGAAAGGAGAAAAAGAATGGATGATAAGTGAGGGAATGTGGATTTTTGTACATTGTTGAAGAATTATAATGGATTTGAAGAAGTCTTATTAAGGTTGTTTTGAAAAGGGGGGGGGGGGGGGGAGTGGGGAAAGAAACAACATATTTTAGGGAATAGTTATAGATTAATTAATAATTAATACACATTAAGACACCTAATAAATTCAAATTTTGAATTTTTAGGAAACCAAGAGACTCCATTGTACCCCGTGCTACGTATTTCATAATTTATTGCTGCGTAAAAAGATAAAAATAAGATATTCTATTTATGTAAAAAAACATTTACTCTAAATAATTTTCAATGCAATTCAATAGTTAAATAAGTAATATTTTTCTTCTATTTGAAGTTTTTAATTATTTTAAAAGATAAAGGTATTGTCATGCAAAAAAAAAATCTAAATATGTTATCAAAACTAAAGTAATAATAAAGTTTTTAGAGATATTGAAGTATGAATGATAAATTATGATCTACTCTAAGTTAATATATTACAAAATAATGGATTATTATGCATATTGGAATATGTGACACTATTTTTTTTTTATTATCAAAATCAATTTGTGGTTTATTATATATACATTTTGTGGTTTATTAGACGTAAACATTTTATAATGTACATATGAAACGTTTATACATCTAATGAACCACATAATGATATAGTACAATCCATAAGGAGGCAAACAACAATATATAGAAAGTTTATACATCTCATTAATTAATTTCTTTTTTCTTGGTCCCCTCAATTTAGGGGTCATATATCAATAAGTAAAAATAAATAAACACCATTGTAACCATGTACTTATATCTCAAAATAATAAGTATTATTTGTGCCAATATTATATCTCATAAAAAAATCATAGTTACATGACTCATAGAAATACATACATCTATACATCTATAAAGAAATTTTGATGAAAAAAAGTGTAACTAAGATGAAGATAACTAAAAATAAATTAGAGGAATTAAGAATTGTGCAAAAAAGAATCAAAAATTCCTAAAATATAATATTAAAAGAAAAAGAAAAAACTACTAAATTCTTAGGGAGGAAAATTCTACATAGTGTCAAATAACAACCATAGTAAAATTGAAAAAAAACAAAAATAAGTGAAAATATTAGATATATCAACTTTTACCAAATATATTTTTATAGAAAAAAATAAAGAAGAAGAAAAATGCAAACCTAAAAAACGAAAATAGGTGAAAATATTAGATGTGTCAACTTTACCAAATAAATTTTGATACAAAAAAAAAAAGAAAAAAAAGAAGAAGAATACAAACCAATAAATTCGTTTAAATTTTTAAAACGTAAAAAAATCAAATACAATAAACGTCAAATAAACTAATGATAAAGTAAAATGAAAGCAAATTAAATGAAAATCAAAAGTACAAATCTATAAGTAAGAAATGATATTCAATATGAATAATTCCACAATTTGAACATAAAATGGTGCTAAAGTACTTGTAAGATGGAGAATGATACCGAAATAAATATATATATATAAAACTATGAGAAACAAATAGTAATTGGATAACAAAGATAAAATAAATCATAAAGTTGAATAAATAATAAGAAAAAAAATAGTAAAAATGTAGAAAAAGACGACAATTCAAGATCCATAAAAAATAAAATTACATACCTATAAATCGAAAGGAGAAAAAGAATGGATGATAAGTGAGGGAATGTGGATTTTTGTACATTGTTGAAGAATTATAATGGATTTGAAGAAGTCTTATTAAGGTTGTTTTGAAAAGGGGGGGGGAGTGGGGAAAGAAACAACATATTTTAGGGAATAGTTATAGATTAATTAATAATTAATACACATTAAGACACCTAATAAATTCAAATTTGAATTTTTAGGAAACCAAGAGACTCCATTGTACCCCGTGCTACGTATTTCATAATTTATTGCTGCGTAAAAAGATAAAAATAAGATATTCTATTTATGTAAAATAACATTTACTCTAAATAATTTTCAATGCAATTCAATAGTTAAATAAGTAATATTTTTCTTCTATTTGAAGTTTTTAATTATTTTAAAAGATAAAGGTATTGTCATGCAAAAAAAAAATCTAAATATGTTATCAAAACTAAAGTAATAAATAAAGTTTTTAGAGATATTGAAGTATGAATGATAAATTATGATCTACTCTAAGTTAATATATTACAAAATAATGGATTATTATGCATATTGGAATATGTGACACTATTTTTTTTATTATTATCAAAATCAATTTGTGGTTTATTATATATACATTTTGTGGTTTATTAGACGTAAACATTTTATAATGTACATATGAAACGTTTATACATCTAATGAACCACATAATGATATAGTACAATCCATAAGGAGGCAAACAAC
Source organism: Petrea volubilis (assembly GCA_026212405.1). NCBI lineage: Eukaryota > Viridiplantae > Streptophyta > Magnoliopsida > Lamiales > Verbenaceae > Petrea > Petrea volubilis. Next base: position 4,214,778 of record CM047879.1, read on the forward strand.
AATATATAGAAAGTTTATACATCTCATTAATTAATTTCTTTTTTCTTGGTCCCCTCAATTTAGGGGTCATATATCAATAAGTAAAAAATAAATAAACACCATTGTAACCATGTAATTATATCTCAAAATAATAAGTATTATTTGTGCCAATATTATATCTCATAAAAAAATCATAGTTACATGACTCATAGAAATACATACATCTATACATCTATAAAGAAATTTTGATGAAAAAAAGTGTAACTAAGATGAAGATAACTAAAAATAAATTAGAGGAATTAAGAATTGTGCAAAAAAGAATCAAAAATTCCTAAAATATAATATTAAAAGAAAAAGAAAAAACTACTAAATTCTTAGGGAGAAAAATTCTACATAGTGTCAAATAACAACCATAGTAAAATTGAAAAAAACAAAAATAAGTGAAAATATTAGATATATCAACTTTTACCAAATATATTTTTATAGAAAAAAATAAAGAAGAAGAAAAATGCAAACCTAAAAAACGAAAATAGGTGAAAATATTAGATGTGTCAACTTTACCAAATAAATTTTGATACAAAAAAAAAAAAGAAAAAAAAGAAGAAGAATACAAACCAATAAATTCGTTTAAATTTTTAAAACGTAAAAAAATCAAATACAATAAACGTCAAATAAACTAATGATAAAGTAAAATGAAAGCAAATTAAATGAAAATCAAAAGTACAAATCTATAAGTAAGAAATGATATTCAATATGAATAATTCCACAATTTGAACATAAATGGTGCTAAAGTACTTGTAAGATGGAGAATGATACCGAAATAAATATATATATATAAAACTATGAGAAACAAATAGTAATTGGATAACAAAGATAAAATAAATCATAAAGTTGAATAAATAATAAGAAAAAAAATAGTAAAAATGTAGAAAAAGACGACAATTCAAGATCCATAAAAAATAAAATTACATACCTATAAAATCGAAAGGAGAAAAAGAATGGATGATAAGTGAGGGAATGTGGATTTTTGTACATTGTTGAAGAATTATAATGGATTTGAAGAAGTCTTATTAAGGTTGTTTTGAAAAGGGGGGGGGAGTGGGGAAAGAAACAACATATTTTAGGGAATAGTTATAGATTAATTAATAATTAATACACATTAAGACACCTAATAAATTCAAATTTTGAATTTTTAGGAAACCAAGAGACTCCATTGTACCCCGTGCTACGTATTTCATAATTTATTGCTGCGTAAAAAGATAAAAATAAGATATTCTATTTATGTAAAATAACATTTACTCTAAATAATTTTCAATGCAATTCAATAGTTAAATAAGTAATATTTTTCTTATATTTGAAGTTTTTAATTATTTTAAAAGATAAAGGTATTGTCATGCAAAAAAAAAAATCTAAATATGTTATCAAAACTAAAGTAATAAATAAAGTTTTTAGAGATATTGAAATATGAATGATAAATTATGATCTACTCTAAGTTAATATATTACAAAATAATGGATTATTATGCATATTGGAATATGTGACACTATTTTTTTTTTTATCATCAAAATCAATTAGTGGTTTATTATATATACATTTTGTGGTTTATTAGACGTAAACATTTTATAATGTACATATGAAAAGTTTATACATCTAATGAACCACATAAATGATATAGTACAATCCATAAGGAGGCAAACAACAATATATAGAAAGTTTATACATCTCATTAATTAATTTCTTTTTTCTTGGTCCCCTCAATTTAGGGGTCATATATCAATAAGTAAAATATAAATAAACACCATCGTAACCATGTAATTATATCTCAAAATAATAAGTATTATTTGTGCCAATATTATATCTCATAAAAAAATCATAGTTACATGACTCATAGAAATACATACATCTATACATCTATAAAGAAATTTTGATGAAAAAAAGTGTAACTAAGATGAAGATAATTAAAAATAAATTAGAGGAATTAAGAATTGTGCAAAAAAGAATCAAAAATTCCTAAAATATAATATTAAAAGAAAAAGAAAAAACTACTAAATTCTTAGGGAGGAAAATTCTACATAGTGTCAAATAACAACCATAGTAAAATTGAAAAAAACAAAAATAAGTGAAAATATTAGATATATCAACTTTTACCAAATATATTTTTATAGAAAAAAAGAAAGAAGAAGAAAAATGCAAACCTAAAAAACGAAAATAGGTGAAAATATTAGATGTGTCAACTTTACCAAATAAATTTTTATACAAAAAAAAAAGAAAAAAAAGAAGAAGAATACAAACCAATAAATTCGTTTAAATTTTTAAAACGTAAAAAAATCAAATACAATAAACGTCAAATAAACTAATGATAAAGTAAAATGAAAGCAAATTAAATGAAAATCAAAAGTACAAATCTATAAGTAAAAAATGATATTCAATATGAATAATTCCACAATTTGAACATAAAATGGTGCTAAAGTACTTGTAAGATGGAGAATGATACCGAAATAAATATATATATATAAAACTATGAGAAACAAATAGTAATTGGATAACAAAGATAAAATAAATCATAAAGTTGAATAAATAATAAGAAAAAAAATAGTAAAAATGTAGAAAAAGACGACAATTCAAGATCCATAAAAAATAAAATTACATACCTATAAAATCGAAAGGAGAAAAAGAATGGATGATAAGTGAGGGAATGTGGATTTTTGTACATTGTTGAAGAATTATAATGGATTTGAAGAAGTCTTATTAAGGTTGTTTTGAAGGGGGGGGGGGGAAAGTGGGGAAAGAAACAACATATTTTAGGGAATAGTTATAGATTAATTAATAATTAATACACATTAAGACACCTAATAAATTCAAATTTTGAATTTTTAGGAAACCAAGAGACTCCATTGTACCCCGTGCTACGCACGTATTTCATAATTTATTGCTGCGTAAAAAGATAAAAATAAGATATTCTATTTATGTAAAATAACATTTACTCTAAATAATTTTCAATGCAATTCAATAGTTAAATAAGTAATATTTTTCTTATATTTGAAGTTTTTAATTATTTTAAAAGATAAAGGTATTGTCATGCAAAAAAAAAATCTAAATATGTTATCAAAACTAAAGTAATAAATAAATTTTTTAGAGATATTGAAGTATGAATGATAAATTATGAGCTACTCTAAGTTAATATATTACAAAATAATGTATTATTATGCATATTGGAATATGTGACACTATTTTTTTTTATTATCAAAATCAATTAGTGGTTTATTATATATACATTTTGTGGTTTATTAGACGTAAACATTTTATAATGTACATATGAAAAGTTTATACATCTAATGAACCACATAATGATATAGTACAATCCATAAGGAGGCAAACAACAATATATAGAAAGTTTATACATCTCATTAATTAATTTCTTTTTTCTTGGTCCCCTCAATTTAGGGGTCATATATCAATAAGTAAAAAATAAATAAACACCATTGTAACCATGTAATTATATCTCAAAATAATAAGTATTATTTGTGCCAATATTATATCTCATTGAAAAATCATAGTTACATGACTCATAGAAATACATACATCTATACATCTATAAAGAAATTTTGATGAAAAAAAGTGTAACTAAGATGAAGATAACTAAAAATAAATTAGAGGAAGTAAGAATTGTGCAAAAAAGAATCAAAAATTCCTAAAATGTAATATTAAAAGAAAAAGAAAAAACTACTAAATTTTTAGGGAGAAAAATTCTACATAGTGTCAAATAACAACCATAGTAAAATTGAAAAAAACAAAAATAAGTGAAAATATTAGATATATCAACTTTTACCAAATATATTTTTATAGAAAAAAAGAAAGAAGAAGAAAAATGCAAACCTAAAAAACGAAAATAGGTGAAAATATTAGATGTATCAACTTTACCAAATAAATTTTTATACAAAAAAAAAAGAAAAAAAAGAAGAAGTATACAAACCAATAAATTCATATAAATTTTTAAAACGTAAAAAAATCAAATACAATAAACGTCAAATAAACTAATGATAAAGTAAAATGAAAGCAAATTAAATGAAAATCAAAAGCACGAATCTATAAATAAGAAATGATATTCAATATGAATAATTCCACGATTTGAATATAAAATGGTGCTAAAGTACTTGTAAAATGGAGAATGATACCGAAATAAATAAATAAATATATATATATATATATATATATATATATAAAACTATGAGAAACAAATAGTAATCGGATAACAAAGATAAAATAAATCATAAAGTTGAATAAATAATAAGAAAAAAATAGTAAAAATGTAGAAAAAGACGACAATTCAAGATCCATAAAAAATAAAATTACATACCTATAAAATCGAAAGGAGAAAAAGAATGGATGATAAGTGAAGGAATGTGGATTTTTGTACATTGTTGAAGAATTATAATGGATTTGAAGAAGTTTTATTAAGGTTGTTTTGAGAGGGGGGGGGGGGAGTGGGGAAAGAAACAACATATTTTAGGAAATAGTTATAGATTAATTAATAATTAATACACATTAAGACACCTAATAAATTCAAATTTTGAATTTTTAGGAAACCAAGAGACTCCATAGATAACTAATGACAATTTTTTTAATTAAAAAAATTCAAAATTCTAGAAATTTAGGATTTGGTCAAAATCAAAAGATTTTGGGTCAAATACCTTTCTCAAATATATAATAGTATAGATATCAATACTATTATATATTTGAGTAAGGTGCTTGACTCAAATTCCTCCAATTTTGACAAAATTCTAATTTTCTAGAATTTTGATTTTTTTAAATAAAAAATATATTTTCAATGAAATTATTATGATATTTAATTTAATACAAGATTCTCAAAGGGTATACAATCAAAAAAATAAATAAATAAAAAATATATTTTCAATGAAATTTTTATGATATTTAATTCTTAAAGCTATTTTTTCAAGTTTGAGTTATATAAGTTTTAATTGAATTTTTTTTCTAATTTTTGACGAGAAATTTATAATAAATAACATTATGTTGACATTTATATTCCTATTATTTCTTAAATCATAACTAATTTAATGGCATCACGTAATATTTTAATTAGAATTCTCATTATCTATATATGTTTTTATTAAAAGTTACTATTATATTTTATGTCCTTAATGTGTGTGTGTGTGTGTGTGTGACAGTGTGAGAGAGATCGTGTGAGGGGGGAGGAGAGAGTTAACTATGGATAGTTGGTGGATTTGAATAATTATGAGAGATAAATTAACAATTAATGTAAACCAATCGAATAATAAATTCTTAACAATTAAAATTAATTCAAAATTCTAAGAATTGAGAATTTAGTCAAAATTGCATATTACATTAAAGACATGTAAAATAACGTTTACTTTAAAAAATAAAAATAAAATATACTATTCATGTAAAATAACGTTTACTTTAAAAAAAAATTCAATGTAGTTCAATAATTGAAAAAATAATAATATTTTACTCATATTTAAAGCTTTTAAATTAAAAAAAGAAAAGAAAAGAAAAGAAAAGTATTATCCTTCCGAAAAATCATAGCAAAAATATAAAAAAAGTTAAAATCTAAATATTGATCCAAACTAAAGTTATAAATCATTAATCCACATTGACAATAATAATAATAATAATGTAAAAAAATAATAGTTAAATTGTGAAACATCAATTACTTTTGATATATTTTGAATGTTGTGAATTTTCTTCTACAATCTCCAATAAAACCTTTCATCTTGAACTTGTGTTAGATATATGTAAATATTTTGAATCTCGTTTCATATCTTAATTCATCTTAATTATGATGAATATTTTAATAATAGAAAGCCTTATTTAGTGGAAATGAAAAACCGTAAAAAAATGAGAGGACGTAATTGAATATGTTAGTGGGTAAATAAGCAAATGAGTGGGATAAGGAAGTTTTTAATTATTGCTATTATTATTTAACAAAATTAACCAAATCGCAGTCAAAAACCACTGTCACACACACACACACACACACACACATATATATATATATATAAGATTATAAGTATAAATAGATAGATAGATAATAAGTTTATAAAAATTATAAGAATAATAAGCATATCGGCTTGTAATTATAATAATCTGTAATGTACACATAAAAAGTTTACATCTAATAAAACCACAAAATGATATAATAGAATCCAAAATGAAGCAAAAAAATATATATAATTTGAATATTTCGACAGTTTAATACCGAAAAAAGATTGAAGATAAAGATACTACAACGAACAAAGAAAAACTACATAGAAAATTTTTGCATAGTGTTAAACTATATAAAAACAAACGATAAAGATAAAAAGATGAAAAAATATATTATAGATAATATTGTGTTCACAATTTAACTTTTTTAATCCGTTTAAAAATATAATTTAATTGTGTGATATGATATTTCATATTAAAGATATTTTTTCAAGTTTGAATTATATAAGTTTTAATTAAATGCTTTTTTTAATTTTTGAGGAGAAATTTACCATGAATGACATTGTATTGACATTCACATTCCGAATAGTTCTTAAATCATAACTAATTTGTTTGCATTATGTAATATTTTAGTTAGAATTTTTTTTATCTATATATTTTTTTTATTGAAAGCTACTATTAAAATTTTATTTCCCTATGTGTGTGTGTGAGAGAGAGAGAGAGACGCAGAGAGAGATTACAAAAAACTATTAAAATATCAATACAAAGGTTGGTGGATTTCAATGATTATGAGAGATAATTAAGAAATTTATAATTAATGCCAACCAATTAAATAATTCAAAATTTTAAGAATTGAGAATTTGGTCCAAATTGCGCATTGTGGTCAAAAAACTTCCTTCAAGTATACGTAATATTTCAGTTAGAACTTTTTTTATCTATACTAGCAACACCGCACACTCTACGTGTGTGTAAAATATAAAAAATATATCTTTCAATTTAGTACTTCAATTTTTTAGGATGAAAATATAAATATATTATTAAATTTCTTTTATAAGAATATTTTTTAAAGAATAATTTGAAATAATTTATTAAATTATAATAATTTAAAAATAAAATAATTATATGAAATAAAATTACATGAAAAAATAAACACAAAAACAAAAACAAAATCAAGTAGTTATAATTAGAGAAAGTGGTTTGCGGGTTGAGAACATGATTTTTTAAATTGGATGTAATATTACAATATTAATCTTTTTATTTGCTTATTTATTGAATATGTTTACTAATTAAAAGGATAAAATTGACACATCAAAAATTGGTATCCGAATTGAATTGATTACATGTGATTTTTCAATTTTAGCCACAATTTTGACATATCTCTTTATTCCACATAAAATTGAAGGGTAAATTTTGTAAAATCACATAAATAACCACCATTTGTGAGACAAAAATGGTTTTCTTTTTATAATAGTATATATATGTTTTTATTGAAAAATATTATTGCAATTTTATGTCATTTTATTTGTGTGTGTGTGTGTGTGAGAGAGAGAGAGAGAGAGAGAGACTAAAAAAAACTATTAAAATATCAATATAAAGGTTGGTCGATTTCAATGATTAGGAGAGATAATTAAGAAAGTTATAATTAATACCAACCAATCAAATAATTCATGTTAAATAATTCAAAATTCTAAGAATTGAGACTTTGGTCAAAATTGCACATTATGATCAAAAGGACCCTTTAAATATATAATCAATATCAATACTATTATATATTTGAGGAAGGTGTTTGACTCAAATTCCTTTAATTTTGACCAAATTCTAATTTTCTAGAATTTTGATTTTTTTTAAATAAAAAATATATTTTCAATGAAATTATTATGATATTTAATTTAATACAAGATTCTCAAAAGGCACCCAATCAAAAAAATAAATAAATAAAACCTGCTGATTACAAGACATTAAAAAAAACAAAAAATATATTTTCAATGAAATTATTATGACATTTAATTTAATACAAGATTCTCAAAAGGTACACAATAAAAAAAGGTTGATGACAAGGCAATAAAAAAAATGATGATTTTCTTTTTTTTCATAAACTTTTGGAAAAGGCACACAATCAAAAAAGAATCTGATGAATTTTTTTTAACCTTTTCACTAGAATACCAATAGCCACATTTTCAAAGATATTAAAAAGAACTTGAATAACTTCAAGCCATTTTTATATTTTCTATTTTTTGCAACTCTGCCTGTTGGTACCTTTTGAGGTAAGTTTCCAAACCATTTTTACGTTTCTATTTGTTTCCTTTTTTACGTTTCCTATTTTTTTTCGGTACAATGGTTTTTATGTTTCCTATTTTTTTCCTTTTACGTTTCCTTTTTCTTTTTTTTTGTACAATGGTATCGTTTTTTCGTTAAAATGTGAATATAATTTTTTCAAGTTGGGGACGTGCCACCTTTTCTCACCCTTGATGACCACTTCTCTTAATATGAAAATTGACGATAATGGTAAAAAAAATATATTATACAAATAAGTAATTATACTTCTTATCTCATTCAAATTCATGTTAATGCGTATGAATAAAATATTTGACCATTAGGATGTTTAGCATTCCTTTTTAACAAAGATAATAAGGATTATATCAATAAAGAAGATTAAGATGTTGTTTCCCTCCTACTACAACCAGTGAGAGAGAGAGAGAAGAGAGAGAGAGAGAGAGAGAGAGAGAGAGAGAGAGAGAGTATATGATTCTAGAATTTCTTTATTCTTTTTTTATAGCAATATATCTATATCATTTTTTGCTTTGGCACCTACAAAATTCATGTCTTCTTGAGTGAATAATATGTGTATTATTTAGTTGATATACTACACAACAAGGCAAAATAACAAGAATAAAGAATCAATGTTACAGTTAACATTTTTATCGTATGGTTTTATTTTGATGAAATACGATGCTTATTATTATTATTATTATTATTATTGTTCCCCGCCCCGCCCCCCCCCCCCCCCCCGGCCCCTCCACACACACACACACACACACACACATATATATATATATATAGAGAGAGAGAGAGAGGGCATATTATAGTCGTCCATATATATCCATAATACTATAAGTAACAACACAAATAATTTCCTCTCATCCTATATTTTGGAGCTGACCTCGCAAGGAGGAATGATTGTGTTTCACATAATCTCTAGATACTTCTTATTCGAGGCATTTTGAGGGTTGATGTGTAATATTCAAAAGAAATATCTGAAAATTATGCTTGAGGTTTAGTAAAATTTTGAAATTATTAAACACACAATAATTTTTAACTGATTAATGATAATACATAGCATTCCTTTTAAACAAAGATAATAAGGATTATAGTAATAAAGAAAATTAAGAAAAAGAAAAATAGACTAGCTCCATATTTGTGAGTTTTCTTTCCTTTTTTCATTTTTAATGTATTTTGGATTCTAATAACCAGACGAATTTTTAATATTATATTTATATGAACTTTTGCATAATTTCCAGGTATAGATTAGAAAATTGTGGTCAAAGATTTCATCTTACACTTATAAATTACAATCCAAATGGACCATGCCGATCAATCTATGAACATGGAAATGCAATTACAACTATGCCACGAATGAACCCAAGAATATATGGTAAATTTGTTATACGTATGTGCATGCTCTTTATTTTGTGTTATATTTCAATGTTTAACACGCATATATGTAACAATATATATATATATATATACACACACACATATATATATATTGGAGATCAAGCAATTGAAAATCCTAATTCAGAAGATGAGATTTTGGTACAAAGTAGCATTCTAGTGGAAAAATAATAATGTTTCCAGTGAGAACCTCCCATCCTCACATGCTCCAGTGGTTCAAGGTAATGTTTTATATGTTCTATATTTCCAAATCATTGAATTCTTTATAATACTCATGCATATAAATGAAAATTCTTTTGACTTACATTGTGAATATTAGTTGAATTAGAAACATTGTACTTTGGCATTTTATTTTATAGTTCAATCCATAATGTAGTAATATTGTAACAAAATTAAAAATTATATTTTTCATTATAACTTTTAAACTATTATGAGATTATTAGTATGCACGAAAGGAATAGACATTCCCGTGTTCATTCTTAAGGACATGCTAGATATAACTTAGAGTTAGGAATATTCACTTCCAGAGGAATCACTTCCGTATGTAAGAAAATCATTTCTTACATATCAATTGCCACCTTAGATTTGTCATTTAGGGAATCTCTAATTGTGGTTAAATATTATTATTATTACTATTATTATTATTATTATTATTATTATTATTTATATATTTTAATCAACAATTATAGAACTACCAGTTATACAATGGCCAACACGAAATCGTTCAACTGGAAGATCAACTTTGGGTGAAAGAAATGTTGTTTACCCATTTTGTGGTGCAATCATGTGGTTGGAAGAAAAGGTCGTCAATAGCTCAAAAATTAATCCAAAATTTGGGTTATGTTGTCCAAATTTGGGTTATACTAGGTTCTTTGAAGATCGGGGTGTACAAAAGTTGGTCTCACTAATACATTCAAGTAGATCTACTATATCGACATTGTTGAGAATTTCAAATGAAAAGAGAATTTGATTACAAGATTATCTGCATGAGGAGGATTTAAGTGTATTTATTTTTGTATTATCTTTCACTACTTAATATGTGAATATATCACACTTGAAAATAATAGTGCAACTACATGCAGGTGAAATTTTTCCGCATTGTTGCACGTATTAAAAAAATTGAAACTGACAAGATATGGTATGCAATGTGTAATTATTGTCAAAGTAGTTGCTAGTCTTATTATGGACAAATGGTATGTACCAATTGCAATGATGTCGTTCATGCAACTATCAAGTAAGTTTTGCTCCTAATGTCGATGTATTTAATCATTTCTATAGTTTCTTTTATTATTATTATTCAGATATGTTTCTCTTTAAATGTAGGTTTTGTGTTCATTTAAAGATAAAAGATGTTAGTGGTGTGCTTGATGTAAAACTAATAAACAAGCAGGTTGAATATATGTTTCGGAATCAAGCTATATATTTCAAAAGTTTACAACAGAAGGTATCATTACAATTTTATTTCGTGTAAAATAATATCATAAGTATACTAACATAAACTATAACATTGTTAGGACAATGCTGCAAGATTATTATAGGATCACATCAACTCTGTCCTAAGTCGTGCATTCACATTTATCATTCCTGTACCACCAAAATTTGCAAGGCCAAATATCCATTGCACGATGAATTTCATTTTAGGTGTTGATTGGTTTGAGGAGCGTTTCCATCTTCTTAATAGATTATTGCATTTGCGAACATAAAATGTAAAGTTTATTGAATTCAATGATGATAAAATCATAAAATTATTTTTTCAAAAAGGAACTATTAGTTATAAATTTGCCTATTATATGTATCATTTGTTTTAAACATTGGTATGTTCAAAGTTTTTAATGAATTATTTAACAAATTATTCGATATTTGTTATTAGATAATTATATTTATTTTTTTTTGTTTGTAAATTCATCTTAAGAAGATAATGGTGTTTCCATCAACTGATTCGTAAGATTTATATTAGTTTTGATCGTTGTTATGTATCAAAATTTTACACGTTAGATTATTTGATATTGAACTTGCAATTACTCAATTTTCCTAAATTTTTATTAAAACAATGAAGATGATTTTGGCTATTTTAGTAAAACAAAGCCTCATTTTCCATTTTCATATCAAGAGTGTTTATGTTGTTTGATCAAAAGAATTATTTTCGTATTCACATAATTTAAAAAATATATTCTGCATAGAATTCAATGCAATATGAATTATTAATATGACATTTAATTTAAATTTTTAATTGATATCATTCATTCCGTGCATAGCACGGGTTACATACTAGTAGTATAGATTTGAAGAAGATCTTTTGACCAAATTCTCAATTTCTTAGAATTTTAAATTAGTTTTAATTGTTTATAATGAATTATTTGATTGGTTTGCATTAATTTTTAATTTCTCTCTCTTAATTATTCAACTCCACAAACAATGTATATTTAATAATTTTTGAATCCTCTATAAACTCTCTCTCTCTCTCTCTCTCTCTCACACACACACACACACACACAAGAATATAAAAATAGAATAAGTAATAATTTCAAATAATTACATAATGACATATGTAGATGACGAAAATTTTAATTAAAATATTACATAATACCATACAATTGTTTTAACTTAAAAAATATTAGAAAAGTCAATAAACATAATGTCATTTGTAGTAAACTTCTCCTAAAAAAATTAGTAATTAAAAACTTTCACCTAAAACTTATGTAACTCAAACTTTAAAAATAATATGATATATCGTATCATAATTCCAAAAGATGTAAAAGAATTAAAATGTGGACATAATATCATTTACAATTTTTTTTTTCTTCTTTTTATGTCTGACGTTTCTTTGCATATAGTTTAACGCTACATGAAAATTTTATTACCTAACTTCTCTTTGTGCATTATCGTACTTGTGTCTTCAAATTTTCTTGGGTATTAGATTGTTCTTTTTTACAAGAATTTATTAATTGTTCTTTATTAATTCCTTTTAGATTTTATTATTTTACTTTGTGGTTTATTAGTTATAAATTTTTCACATATACATTACAGATTGTTATAATTACAACCAATATGTTTATTATTCTTACAATACTTATAAAATTGTTAAATTTGATGGATAATTTTTAAATGGTGATATTGATGATTTTTTTTTATCAAATAATTGTATTAGTTAATTGGATTTCTCATATTTTTGTTTTTCATCATGTTTCGAAATATTTTTCGTTTGGAAAGTGTAAATTTGAATACAGACACAATACTATTTTGTTTTTATTTTGCATCTTAATGTTGCTTTTTTCCTCCAATTTTTATTTTTCTTTATTTGTTCTACAATTCTCTTTTTTGTTTTATGAGTCACTCTACTAATAACAAATGGGAATAAAATACATTGATTTAAATAATAGTAAGATACAAACTAAGTAGATTAAATATATTATTTTCTCATTCTTTGGTTTGAATGGTGTGCCTATTAAGAGACATTGGAAGTTTCATAGTTAAGTTTCAGAAAATATTTTTCTTTATTATACCTTTATTAAGTTGGAATCTATAGTCTACATTTATTAAGCTAGAATATACAGTCTACACTCAAAAATTAACCTGCAATTTGAAAATAAATATATTTAAAATATTAATAGGTTTTTATGATAATATTAATACATAGTCACTTTTTCATTTGGTCAAAATATAATTATTTTTTATATTTGTGATATATTTACTTTTTTTATCTTATATTTTATAAATTTATTGTGATCAAATTTAATGTATATTAATAAGTTCTCGATGTCTTAACGATATAATACTTTTAAACTAATACCGGGCGTAGCACGGATTTTAGGCTAGTATATAATAATATAGATATGTCATTGACGGAACCAACCACTTTGATTATTTATATTATTATTATGTAAAGGGAGCGGTTGATCTAATAAATATTATGTTCTTTCAAAATTTTTGATTTATGACTTCTATTTTCTTTTCTTTTATTTTTGTTTTATCTCTCTCCCAACCTTTCATAAAAATTGAAGGAGAAAACTCAAAACTTTCATATTGAACCAATGTTCGTAGAAGCAAAGTATTTCCCAAATGCATGAATATGCATCCATTCCTCACGATTAGGACAAGTGTTTCTCAGGATTCTGGACAGGGACTCTATAAAAATATCATATTGAGTGTGGGATATTATTTATGTGTGTTTAATTATGTTTGGTGGGTTCATAATTAAATTGTCTTGATCTAAGATATATTAGGGTTGTTGGTTGTAAGCCAGAAACTTGACATTTTATGCCCATCTAGGAGAGAATTGCAGCGACGATGTTTCTTGGCTTAGAATAACACATAACATTAGGTAGAATTTTCTTCCATTTTTTGATGAATCAGTATTAGTAATTTATATTCAAATCATTATCTAATTATCTATTTGGAATCCTGTGTCAACTCGATTCATGAGAATCATATTTTGTATTTCTTGTTATGAATTGTTTGGGTGTTGAAATATTTTAACTAAATATTTCAACAAGTTGGCATATATTTACACATAATGTTGGAATTTTATTCCAGATTGGACTTTTATTAATTAAATATTTTGTTTTTATAATATAAGACGGTCTGAATTAATAAGTTTAATAGGATTTGACTTATAAGACCTGATTTGTTTGACCCACTATTGTTAAGTCCTTAATTTTAACTGATGTAGTCTAACAGTTGATGTAGGCTCATCTTAGAGAGCCTTTAATGGGAGGACTCTAGGGTTGCATTATATATTTGGCTAGGTCCCCTCTCCACTTCATATTCTGATAATCGCTTGTCTCATTAAAAGCTATCAATATTGGTGAGAGATGGAGATAAAGAACTAGCCGAGAATGTTTGTCTAAAAATTCATATTGATCGACTATCAATCATTGCTGTAAGGTACGTTAATTTAAATTTATATATAGTGTTCTAAATTTATGGTGTATTGATTATGCGATTACAAATATTTTTTATAGTTGGTATCAGAGCAGGATACTTATGAATTTAGAACCCTATGTCTTATTAGTTACTTATATTTATTGAATTTTTGGTTTGGCTATTGTGTAGTCTTTAGTCGATTTTATATGTTACAAGTGTATCTTTAAATCAATTATTTCAAAGTTCTGATATAAATGGTGTTGAACAACGGTGGCTTGTACTGAAAACATATTTATCGTACAAAATATTGTTAGACATGAATTAGGAACTTGTCTTGTACTTGGTGGTCATTGATTGATATGCTAATGTGTTAAATATGCTAAACAGATCCATAAAGATATATTACATGCTTTGCAAAATCCCATTAAGTCACATAGTTATTTGATGATGCACAAAGCACATATGTTTCTTGGATTTTAAAATGCCATTTATATATATTTACCAAGAAGTGTGTCTTTAGATATCGATTTGTAAAGATAAATTGATGATATCAATTCGTAAGTCAACAGGAATGATATCAAAGTGTTTTATAATGGTAGCGGGGATGCAATTACATCCCCAAGTTAAACCTTTTCTCAATTAACGTTGGTGTAAGTGATGTCTTACTTGGACGTGTGTTGTATTATATAATAAGTGTGTATGCGTATAGGTTATGCACTATAAGTGTATAATCACATGATTTAAATCAATGTACTCTTGTGTGTATATTAAACATTTCTGCATTATATATGGACAAGTTGATTCCATCAGCATATGTATCTACAATTATCAAATTATAGGTGCATGATTTTATTTGGTCATGTGCATAATACTTACCTGATTCTAGCACAGTAGTTTATAATTTGATAATGTTTTGTTCACCTTTTATCAGTTGTGAATATGATCTGTACTTTTTAACTCTTGTTATAAAATTTAGTCATCTAATTTTGTTTGACTTATTTAACTAATAGTTAAGCATATTATATTTTATACAATTTCAATGCAATAAATTATATTTGTAACTTTCTAAAAGTACATATTGTTTTCGTATTTAATTTTGTGGGAGTCTTGCATATATATTGTGTATGTACAACTTGGGCAATTATTTTAAACTCAGTCATGTGCTATTTTTATGGGCTGAGATAAATAGTTAAGCCAAAGTGTTCTATTTATTGAGACTTGTAAAATTTTTGACATTTATTGTTTGAGTTGATTAAATTATCATGCATTCTCACCAGCCCAAAGGGGGTAAATTATGTGTGATAATTTTAATTTGTTGGCACAGAACATATTGTTAGAGTACAATGGTCTAGAAAGTTCGTCTCCCAAAGGAGCCCCAATTTTTGAATATCAGGGTAGTCCTATACCGTTCTTGCATGGAGGAACCTATCATGTGTGATTACTCTGCCCAAAAAGGAGTTGTCATGACATATTGGACTCTCAGAGGAATAAAATTATATTGTTTCAAGCTTTTTCCAGTTAATTGCCTATTGATAATAATTTCTTGCATTCTTGTTGATTTGGACTATGACTATGAATTTGAGTAGCGGTAGTGTAAGAACATGTTGATGGAGATGTGTTGATCTAGAGGGTTTGTTCTCCAAAAAGAGTCAACTTTTCAAAAATCAGTATATTCTCCTGCTCGTTCTTGCACATAGAGGATCGATTGTGGATGACATACTCTGCCCAAAGGAGAGTTTTGTCATGGTATATCTAGCTCCTCTAATGAATAAGCTTATTGTTTTGAGTTTATTCTAACTAATTGCCCCCACAATACATGACTATTATGAAATTCATGTTAATTGCATTTATGGAAAAAAATAGCCTTTGGGCGTGGCATACTCTGCCCAAAGGGGAGTTTGCTATTGCGTAAGATATCTCAATCTTGTTAGCTGATATTACGTTTGGGCATGTTTTATATATTAGCACATTTGAGTTTGTTTTATTTATTATTCCCCATGTGGAATAAGATTGTCTATATTTGGATATTTGCCTTTATTTTAAATTACTCAACAAGAGTAAGTTTATTTCAAACTTTAAAAGGCAATATCAAATGGGTATTATGTATTGTTGACCATGAGATTTATCGATACAAATAGAGCCTTGCCTTTAATAAAATCTCTAAACTTGCGGCTTTGATAAAGTGCTTTGTTTTGCATAATAAGAATCATCACTTGAGTCTTCTAATTATTGAAAAATCCACTGTATAAGCAAAAGAGTAATGATTTGACTATTTTGGGAATCGGCTACATCTATTCGATTTGACCACAAGATTGGATTTGTGTGTCAAAGGACTCTATTTTTCCGTGATCTTAATGTCATAAATATCACTTTTGATTTTGAGGTAAGAAGTATTTTTATGTTGAATGATTTTAGACATTTTAAGAGTTTAAACTAAATTTTAAGGTTTGATATTTCTATCCTCGATATGAATGATGTCCATTGTTAATCTATTCTCCCAATTAAAGTTTGATTTTGTGAAAATCATTCTCATGGCTAATGAGATTTTGAACATAAGAATTTGTGTTCATATGTATGAATGGAATCATAGCAGATATTAATCTTTTATAAGTAGAGAGTATGATTTTTCTACAATAAAGCGGGATTATAAAAGTTACATAAGCCCATTCATTATTTAATAAAATAAGATATATATTATACGTTTGATGTTTGTAAAGGTCTAATAGGCTAAAAGCCTTTAGATAGCGGGGCTTGTTTAGTCCATATTTAAGTGAAATATTTGAATGAAACTACCACCATTGATAGCTTTGAATCCATTATGTTGTGAATAAATTCAATTTTTACACATATGTATTGATAGTATGAAAATTTAATTTATTTCAATTTGATAAAATTTGATTTGTTTCTTTTGACCATGAGAAATAACAAAAGAACTTATTTGTTAATTTTTCAAAGTATTTGTCATTTGTACTATGTAATCATTTCAATGAATACTATAGAGTCCTTTCTCTTGATAAATACTTCATTATTTCATGACACATATTAATGAGATTCTTTCATATGGTGATGAAAGGCTTAGGTCACTTGAGAGAGGGAATAATCATATTGTTAATTGAAATTAGCATTTTCAATTAGTCTTGTAAAGATTGTTCAAAATTTTGACCAAATTATTCATTATGGTGCTATTCATATTCTCATCTTCTAGGTATATTCTTTAATATTTTTTCAGAGTTTTTCTCATAATGTTTAAAAGGAACTACACATGGTTCGTGTGAGTTCTTACACTCAGTGTATTTCGATATAGTTATCTTAGAATTGCAAGATGTTTTCTTAAAAAAGACTTTGATATATTTGTTAAAGTCCTTTTCAAAGTGTGAAGTATTATCATGATTATGAATATTTGGGGGCATATCTGAAATTCCGCACTTATCTTAAAAGTGTGCCTGTTATTAAACTTCACTTACTAGCTTGATAGTTCTAAGTAATTGGTATGAATAACATTTGGTGTCATATCTTGAGGGACTTCTCTGAGTGTGTTTATATTCTTGATTTTCCCCCTTATACTGAAGAAAAGTGAAGTTTATGTATTTAATAGAGAAGCTTATTAGAAATCTCAATGAGAGATTTCAAATTGGGAACTATTGCGCAATCTTTGAAAATATTGATCCTATATATTACTGCTAGTGCTTCATATGAAAGCAATTTAGAAATTCAAATTCTTTTTTATATACCCAAATCTATGGATTCAAGACTTGAATGAGAAAATTCTTAGCCCAACTTATTACTTTCTTAATATAGATCTAATTGATATAGTCACTTTCAACATCACATTAGGATCTAATACTTGAAGATCTTATTTAGCAGATATCTTTTTTTTTTTTTAATTTTGGAGAAAGATATTTTGCGTTTCTTGATTGTTATGAAAGTGATTGTTATTGAATTGTTTAACTGATCTTGGGAAACTAATATATAGTTCCTAGTTTTCAGTTAGATATTTAAGTTGAGAATACATGGACTTTGTTGTAATCCATGTCTCATAATGATGTGTGTGGGTTTATAGGTGTGGATCGTTATTGTAAAGAAAATTATTCAAAAGGGGGTGTATGTTGATAGAGATAAATCCTTACTCTCTCGATTCTAAATAAATTTCTTTATAATATGAGGAGCTTAAAAATTCCCCACTTATAATTTTTTGTAGCATTCAAGTTTCCTTTTGGTTGTAAATTTTGACTGAAAATTTAACTATGGAACTTCCTGTTTTAGATAGATTAGAATATTAAATGGTCAATGTATTTTTGATATGAGAATATTTCTCATATTCGGCATTGATCATTAACTTGCTGACTGATTGTTTTTAGTTAGTCCATGAACCAAGTACAATAATATTTTATTATTTTCATGGAATACTTGGAAAATAAACTCTTTCTTGATAGTATGACTTGCCCATAAGATTTTGACACTGTTTGGAATTTCTCAAATTGCCTACAGTTGGTTATCGTTAGTGGGTTTAATAATTGAATCGTTTGATTTGGATATGCTTTTCTAATTGGCAGGGGGTGTATTGTTGCACATTTTCTTGATTCAATCTTTATAAGTTTAAATTAGTATAGATGAGACCCATTTGTGATTGATTCTTCTATTTCTAAATTGCTTATTTTGGAATTATTAAATATTTAACTTGAGTGAAATAAGTAATTGTTGGGGAGATTATTGTGAAGAATTTTAAACTCTCCAATAAATCAAGTCTAATGTTTGTCTGTCAGGACTAATAAACTACATGTGTAGATTGTGATGAAAGTTGTCTCACAATATATTTTTGATTGATGATTCCGTCTATTCTTGGTTGAGGATTTGCTTATAGTGTGATCATGTGATTATTCATCCTCAAATATATCAATATATGAAGTTAAATTTCTCACTTGTACAGACTTGATCAATGATAAGCAACATTGTTGTAGAGCACATAGTTTTTGGCTCGTTGTTGATAAGTTGATGGTTTGATCAATATCCATCAAGTGGGATATACATAATTTTAACATGCATATGCAATCAAGCCTTAGTATATTAAAATAGTGGGAGCTATTTTACTTGGCTCAGAGATTATTATTTAATCCATTTTGTTACAAGGTTAAGTTGGATGATGTGCATCAAGATATAAAGCTCTTGGATTAATCCAAATTTGTGTGCACACATTTTGATATCTTAAGGCTATGTGTTAGCTTTAAAAGGTGGGTATGTCTCATAAATGGCACCATATTGTTATTCAATTACCAATCGAGACATACATGACTTCCTAAGAAGTCGTTATGTTTTTTTTAGAGTTTCATATTGTTCTAGAAACTCGTCTCTTACAAGAAAACGACATTAGATATTCTTGGAGTTTCATATTATTCTCGAGACTCATATCTTACAAGAAATCCATATTAATTTTCTTGAAGTTTCATATTGTTTTAGAAACTCATATTTTGCAAGAAAATCAAATTTTCTTGGGAATTCATATTGGTACAGAAAATTCATATCTTAGAAGAAAATTAAAGGTCCAACAATGACATAGCATATGTTTGGACCATGTTGTGATGCTATTTCTTACTACACTACCATGTCTGAATCCATGTTGATGGAATAGCTGGTGTTTGTGACCATGGAAGTTCTTGTGCCAATTAAGGATGCAATCATTGTCATGATCCAATATTGGTACTTTTCATTGGACCGGATTGCAGAAGTCTTGTCCCCTTGCCGTATTATTGTTTTCAAAATGTGGCCACAATCAGAAACTTGTAATTTAACCTTGAGAATTATTTTCTCAAATAAATTTTTATAGGAGATAAAACGTCAATTAATATTTGTCCAAGTGGGAGAATGTTGGAATTTTATTCTAATTTGAACTTCTATTAATTGAATATTTTGTTTTTATAAAATAAAATGAGCTAAATTAATACGGTTAATAGGACTTGACTTATAAGATTTGATTTGTTTGACCCACTATTTTTAGGGCTTTAATTTTAACAGATGTTGTCCGATTATTGGTATAGGCACATGCTAGAAAAGCTTGTGATGGGAGGACGCTAGGATTACATTATATATTTGGCTATGTCCTCTCTCCACTCTATATTCTGATAATCACTTATCCAATTGAAAGCTGTCAACATTGGTGACTATGGAGAGGAATAACTAGCCAAGGATGTTTGTCTAATCATCCATATTGATCGACTATTAATCATTGGTATAAGGTGTGCTAATTTAAATTTATATATAGAGTTTAAATTCATGGTGTATACTATTACAAATTTTTCTTACACATAAAACTTTAGAGGTGATTATAGAATTATTTTAAAATGAAACGTGAATAAGTTTTTATTATTTAAATATTAGTGATAGTAATCAAACTTCGGATTCTTTATAAATCACAAATAAGGAGATTTCTTCGTATAATTTTCCTTTGTTGGATCTAGCAGGTTCGTAATAATTCCATGGTTAAGATGTAAAATTTTTGCACACTCCTTTTGCAGCAGCTGATAAATTTACTTTAAAAAATTTACAAAAACTACAGGACATCTTGCTAGCTCTAATTAAACATGTTTAAGATGTTTTAACAAATTATTATATGCTCAAGCCAACGCATCTTCGTTCTTGGAGGAGCTTAGGTAAGTCATTAAAATTTTGTGGTACTAAAATTCTTGATCAATTTTCCTAGAATACTTAAATTTAAATTTAAGTCAACAAACCATATCTAATCGAAGAAGAATAAACAATATTTAAATTTAGTCTCATCATTTTATTCTTTTTGTTTTTTAGTTTTTTTTCCCCTTTTAATCTGGAGTTCTAGAAAGAGATCGAAAAGGAAGAAAGTCGTAGATGTCTGCCTTCTTAGGAGTTTAATTTATCGAAGAAGCCAAGAAATTTAAGAAGTTATAAAATTCAAGTTCTCACTTAAATTTCAAAAAGGTAGGCCTACATATGTTCACATTTTCACGAGGAAATGGTGAAAAGAAAAAGGTCTGACCATTTTGAAGAATTACATGATGAAAGTGATTTTGGGCTTGAGTCCTCATAGTTTAGATCACTATTCGGATCGTTTTATGATTCCCTTAATTTTGATGAGAATACATTTTATTTTAAGAATATCGGTAAATATCTTTTTGGCCTATTATATATGACAGGTTGCTCACATATGAAAGTGATTTTGGGCTTGAGTTTAATTACTTTATAAGTTTGTTGGAAACACATCCTAGTTTGGTGTAGTTGACCTAAGGTAGCTAGGATCTTATATCTTTTATGTTAAATTTCATAACATTCCTGTGTTTTAGTGAAACAGTTAGCTAAAAACTCCTATGATCGGAAAATAGCCTAAAACCCTCTATGATCGGAAATTAAAGATTTAAATTAGATGAATATTTAGAAATTAGATGATCCAAATTAGATGAATCTTTTTGGCCTATTATAATGATCCAAATTAGATGAATCTTTAGAAATTAAAGATCTAATTGTCCAATTAACATCATATCCAAAAATTACAAAAATCATTAAATTACGTAAGAACAAAAATAAATAGGTTACATAATTAAAAAATATAAATAATAATTAATTAATAAATTAAAATAGGTTAACAAAATAAGAATAATAAAACAAGTATATAATAAGTTGATACCTCCTTATTTTTTTGAAAAGAACTTATAAACTCCTTTCCATAAAATTTTATCAAACACTCTGCCACATCTTATAAATTCTCAAACATCTTATTAGATATTTTAAAAAATTTATAAGTTTAGCCAAACACACTCTTATTTGTCATTCGTACCAAAAACCATAATCAATGGAAAAATAGTTGTCGATGAGTACATATATAGTAACTTAGGTCAGTCCACACATTCTCGTAGTGGACACTAACGTGTGCAATACAATTATTGCAAACACAACTTAGTGATGTGTAGTACAATTATTTCAAAAAGTCTAGGTCGAGTGTGGTCCCAAAAAAAAATTAGCTCTTTCATTGGGATGAACGAGTGTTTGTTGTGTGTGTTGTTTGGGGGCGGGGGCGGGGGGGGGGGGGGGGGGGGGGGGGTGGTTGTTTGCCTACATTCTTTGATAGTTGGTTCAAGATTTGGTTGATGCTTATTTGCATTCTCCTACATACAATTTGGGGTGATATTTTCATTCAGGTGTAAAACTTCGCGAAATATGTCTTCGACATGCGTGTTTTTGGTCGATCCACATGAGCTTTTTCTAAGATGACACAAGAAGTGTGGAAGTAAAAGAAATCGTACCTTCCTAAACAAGCTCCTAATAATCTGGAAACCATTTTTATTTTATACCTTTTTGTTTTTTTAACTTTTAAAAATATTCCACTTTTGAAAAAGCTTTCTAAAATGCCCTCGAACGGGATTTCAAACCTCGGCCTAAGTATTCATGTGGGCCAGTGTGTTTTGTTTAAAAACAGAGTTTGAATTTTTAAAGAAATATCAGTAAAACCCCTCCCAAAGTATTTTTGATCAATTTAGTACTTTCTACATATAAAATCTATCTAAAATCATGTTTAAAACATTAAAACTCCCAATCATCCTTGATATGTTGTCTAAATTAAGTAGTAAAGTTTTAATATTACTCAATAATTTTCTTAAATTCATAAAGTTAAATCAAGTAACCCCCCCCCCCCCCCCCCGCGCGCACGCATAAAGTTGGTATCAGAACCATAAAGATCAATAAAAATTTATAAAAACTTACAGAGCCATAAAAATTCATGGAATATTTAGAATTACTAAACTTTCAATTATAAATCTTTTAATAACTAAAGAATTATTTACTTATTTATATGATTTAAATTATAAAGATTTCAGTGATTATTTAAATTTTGATCTCTTATCTTGCGATTTTTCTTGTGATGAAACTGATTAGCAGTTACTTTCACCATAAAGAGTCGACTATTCCAATATACAGAAGGATTTCCATACTTTGATAGAAAATACAAGTGATATCTAAAGTTAGAGAAGATTGTCAAGGAACATGATAATCCTAAACTAAAGAAACATTTCAATAGAAAGTTAAATTGTTGTAAAAATATTGGAGCTGTAATGATTCTACTTAGCAATGCCTAGTTATACAAAGCATAGGCTTCTAGTAGAATTGAATAAATATAAAAAAGAGCTGGATTTTATCTTATCAAGGGGTCCAGTTTGTCATAGAATAAATTCTTTTAGAATTTGTTATTTGTATACAAAAATAAAACAAATAAATGAAGGTCTTGATGTGATTAGTCAAGCATGAAAACAAATAAACATCTTAAACGAGGGATACAAAGTATAAATCTAATTTTGAGTTTAAATATAATTCTTGAAAAATATAATCGTGAATATAAACACATTAAAGCAGAAGAGAATAAAACAAAAATACAAAGCTGCAAACAAAAGATAAAAGATACCCAACACAATGCTCAAATACATTGGGATAGATACAAAAAATACAAATGGATAAAATAAATAAAATATTGAAGAATTACATATAGGAATGAATAAAATACTTGAATTACTATGTGTTCTAAGTCAAGAACTTAAAGAATTAAAAACAGAAGTTCAAATCTTAAAGATTTGTAATTCAAACATTGAAGACTTGATAAAGAATACATGTCTAAAGAAAAATAAATTCGACAAGAAAATAAAAGAAAGAGAAATTATAATTAAACCCTTAAAAACTGTTAAAGAAACTGTACATTCAAATTCCTTTGATGCATATATGATTAATATTGAATTACCTAAAATCGTAGCTGATGAAGAAACCCTTAAAAAAGACGATAAAGGTAAAGATATAGCTACATCATCTAATCCACCTAAAGAATAAAATTCTGAATCTGAGACAGATAAAGATGAATGAAATTAATGAATTAATTGATCAATTTGAAAAAAATAGATCTTTCTGAAATAGAAAATATGAAGTGTTAGTAAACACAAATAATACAACTGGAGGCCCAAGTGGTACACTAAAATTAAAAAATATGGATTTAGATGAATCAGATATGATGCATATTCCTAAATATAAAAGACAATATTATGATCATATAAAAAAAGATAAATATCACAAACAATTATATAATTCACTCCAGATAATAATTATAGTGAACCTATAAATCATGGAGGTTCTAAATTAAATATAGACTGTAAAGAAGACACTAAAAAAACCATAATTTCATGGGCAAACACTATGAAAGTTTTCTTTTTATATAACGCGGATGGTACATGGACTTCAAATAGACAAATAGATTATTTAATCACTACCTTTGATGGATTTTTTTTTCAACTGGTGGCAAGGATTAACTAAAAAAACTAAAGCTTTAATAAAAATAAATGTACAGACTAAATTAATAGATAATACAGATAAAGGAATTGAAATTTTGGTTGCCTATTTCTCTAGTGAATTTCTAGGAGAAAATTGGCAAGAACCTGATAAAAAAAGTTTTAAACAAAAAGAAGAAGCAAGAACTAATTTAATAAACCTTAGAATTTGTAGTATGAAGAATCTAAAACAATATGCATGTGAATTTAAAGAATATTATTATACACAATACTATAGTAATGAAGATCAGAGTGTATATCTCAATATGTACTTTTTAAAACTTCCACATCTTTGGAATAAATAAATAATGAATAAATGGAAGGAAAAAAATAAAGAGTCAAACTCAACTCTAGGAAGAAGGATTAGTTTACTTTTTTTTGAATTAAGTAACTTGTAAAGATCTCAAGATTTATATAGAAGAACTAAAATTTTTCACCTTTATATTGTAATGAATTTGAGGTTCCCAGTCAATGGGGATGCAATAAAGAAAGATTTAATAAAAAGAAGAGAAGGTTTCATAAAAAGAAGTTTAATAAATATAATAATTTTTAAAAGAAAAATACAAAACCAAAAAGAAAATATTTTAAAAGAAACCCTAACTATAAAAAAAATAAAAACCTTTCACAATGCCAATGTTGGAATTGTGGAGAGATTGGACATAAATCACCAGAGTGTAAAAAACCTAAAAAGATTCGGAGCATAGAAGCCGAATTCATAGAACTTCAAGATGAATTATCTGAAGTTTCTGATAAAAAGAACTGTTTAGATAAAGAAATATATATTGAAGAAAATGAATATTCCGGTAATTCCGAAAATGAATATTGAAATTATAGAAGCTGAAGATTTAGATAAAGAAATAGAAGTTTATGACGACTCAGAATGTCATGTTCAACGGATAACCTTTAATCAAGAAACTTGAGCAAAAATAAAAGAATTAAAACAGATATCAGTGAGTTGTACATGAGAGGGAACGTATGTGGCTGTTGACTATCTCATCACAAGAAAAATGACAGTCTACATGATATGGTTTGTTCGTTTGTGGAAAACTTGATTATTGGCTATATGTAACGTGGCTTGACTATCATAGTAAAGTTGAATTGAAGAATTTTGTGTCACTCCAATACTAGTCAAAATTCCTTTCGAGTATTTAAGTTTACACGTTGTCATAGCCACGATTTATACTATCCTTTTGCAGAAGACTTGGACACAATATGTTGTTTATTTGTCATACTAGATATGGGGGAGTTTATTGAGGCCTCTTTCATAGCTACTACATGACTTCCATTTGGCAAACCAATAAGACAACTTGAAATTTCTTGCACATAAGCTCTTCAAGTTGTCTATCATATGATTGGATGCCATTGTGTTAATTATCCAATGAATATAATTATATATAATAGTCATCTTCTCATTTGTGTTTGATTTTTGTTTATTCAACATCTTGATTAAGGTTTCCCATTGATTGTTGCTAAGTCCAGAAACCGCTTTATCTGTGTTGATTGCAAATACTGCTAAAGTGCTTCATCGTGTTGTTTGGGTTGCATTTGTGCTCAACACACTGCCATGTCCTCAGCCTCCACTCCTTTCAACTTTCTATTGTTGATGTTGTCCTCTACCATGTCTAATTGTTCTCCCATCGCCACGGGAACGATCGTCCCACAAATTGGGAAAACCTATAAGTAGAAAGAAATGTCGTGCATCATGTCCTATTCAATTATATAGTTTGGACAGATCGTGCTTTTTTCGTTTGGTTCATTTTGTCCCTTTGCCTAAAAGTTGGTCTGAACTGAGAGGCCTATAACTACATCCATCCTTAGTACAAGCAATAGTCTTTACTCTTTCTTTTTGAACTAAGACGGAGTATACCTTGTTCAATGTTGTTAAAGGATCAGTAGCCAACAAATTCGAGCAAACTATTCCTTGAACTATATCGTCCAACCTCATGGGGAATTGGTTGTGTCACCTTTTAAGTTGCTGTCTAATGTTACACTTGAATCCTCCACACATATACGTTAGAATTGGCTCGTAAATTGCCAATTCATCCCATAGTGTCTTCGTCTTTCCATAGTAAGCCACCATGGACATCCCATATTGCTTACACTCTGCAAGTTCAAATTTTAAGTGTCGAATTCAAAGGCTATTCACGACAAAATATCCCTTGTTAAGTTCCTTCCATTGGTATGATATGGTTGAATGCAAAGTTGGTTCGATCGTATTGAAAGTTCATGAAATTAATATGAATTGAAAAGTTTCTTAGTCCTCCAAATCAAAGGATCCATCTTTTAATTTTTCAATAGTCCTATCAATAAAGTTCCATTTCCTTCTAGTCCATAACGAGGTTCAAAAGGCACAAGCCTATTCCTCAAAATTTTTGTCTCGCAATTGAAGTTGAGTGATAGCGTTGCTTGGATTATGATCACTAGAATTCAAATCATGCGGTGATGGAGTCTTTTACACATGATTAGGTTTTGATATTTCTGATTTTTTTGCCATGGCTTTGGTACCTTGACAAAAAAGTGGAAATAATAGGGTAAAAAATGAAAGAAGTTCACTTCTTCTGATTGATAATTTAATATATACAAAAAGTATACAAGCAAAAGAAACCTAACTTTCTAAACAAGTTCTTAAAAATCTGTTGACAAATATTACAAGATTTTTAAGGTATACATTGAATATTGTCTTGTTATATTACACCTAATATGAATATATTAGTGTAGCGTAAAGAAATATGATAGAACACCTTTTTTCTCTGCAAAGCAATTTTGATTCTTGTTCTCTTATTAGTTTGGAACAAAGCGATTGTCCTGACATTCATTAAATGGAAACTATTTCTACACTTACCCAACTTGAAGTCAGTTTATGTTTTGTCACCTAAGTTTGTAATTTTTCTCACCTAAGTTTGTTTTTCCGTCTTTTGTTATCATGTGGGGTAAGAGAAAATGGAACTTACGAACTGTTTGTAGTGGGGAAACTAAAATCACATGCACACAACGGAAACTTCTAAAATCATTTCAGGGGAAACTAAAATCACATTCACACAACGGAGACTTCTGAAATCATTTCAGGGGAAACTAAAATCACGTTCACACAACGGAGACTTCTGAAATCATTTCAGGGGCAACAAGAATATGACAGGATTGTAACATGATTGGTCAAAATAAGAGTTGGAAAAAGATATTACCTCTCATGTGAACTAGTGGACGGTAGTCGCACGCTCATTGTGTGTGCCAAAATTAGTATTTTAAATTAAATAAAATTTAAAATATATTGATTGCAAAGAAAAGATAAGTCTGCTAACTTCAATTTATGATAAAAGAAATTCACGCAAATAGTAAATCTATATTTATGATTTTTTTTTTCCCAATTAATTGGTTTAAACACAAGTTATTTTCGAAATACTAAGTCGCAACTGATATATATATATATATATATATATATATAATGGGGAAGAAAAATAGAAATCCAAATTATAATACTTTTTAAATTGTGACATTTGAACTTTTTTGTCGCTGGTTTCCATTTAAACTACACAATTTTTTAACTTCACCATATAGGAGCAATTTTCGGCTAAAATAGTTATCGAAACTAAGTCGCGTGTCTGGCACGTGATATGAATGAGGAAATTTGTTTTCATTTCGTATATAGGAAAATGGTTTGTTAAAATGTTGTTGGTAGGATTCAAACCCGGGCCACCATAACTATAAACACAATCCTCATCCAGCACTTTACCAACTAGCATATATATGCAATATGAGACAAATTATAAGCTTGTTTAAAAAATAGTCGTTATTCCTTTTATTTTTGTGATTTTAAAATTGATATTAAAATGTGTTTTCTTGAATTTATACATGCAATAAAATTAATATATATATATACATGTCTTGTATTACATAATCATGTTCGTTGGTCAAGTGGTGAATGAGTGTGCTTGTAATAATGGTGGCCTAAGTTTGAATCCTATCTACGACATTTTTATAAACCATTTTCCTAAACATGAAATGACCGAAATGTCCTTATTAAAATCACGTGTCAAGCATGTGATATTATTTCAAATACTTTTTTGGTCGGAAAGTGCTCGTAGGTGGTAAAGTCTAAAAATTATATAGTTTATTATCAGGCACATGATATAATTCCAATGATTTTTTTGGTCAAAAATTGCTCGCAAGTGGTAAAATCTAAAAATTTCATAGTTTAGATGATAATTAGGGACCAAAAAAAGTATAAGTGAAAAAGTTTAAAAAGTATCATAACTCGAATGGCAAATTTTTTTTTCCCCTATGTATAATTTATAGTTTACCGGGACAACTTGGAAAATTAGTCAATCAAAACAGTGGTAATAACAACATTGTGTACTTCTACAAAAAGTAGGCATGTTAATTCTACCTTTGATGGTACACCATTCGTAATACGCTGGGCCGGGCTATTATTTATTATCCCGATTTTTTAAAATTTTTGCACATAAATTAAGGAAAAGGTAATAGTGTACATTATGTGACAAATTTACACCTATTAATTATTCGGTGAAATAAGTGGTAAGATAATTAGGGAGCCTATGTGTGTTATTTATATAAAGGTAAAAGTAGCCTATGTGTGTTATTTATATAAAGGTAAAAGTAAATTACATATTGTATTGATTTTGTTAAAAGACTGATATTTTTAAACAAAAACATGATGCTGAAACAATAGATTGTATCAAATGGACGTGGCATTCCCTAAGGACTAGGCGTGTCAATTTGGGCTTGGTAGTAAATTTTTTAAGGAGTAGCCCATCAAAGATGGTCAATATCTTTTTTTGTTGTTTTTGTTTTCATAGTTTGATAGCTTCACTATGGGTAGTGGATAATATCGAACTACAATAAAAGAAGGATGTTTTATACAAATGGATTTGTTAAAGCTGAATTTGATTAAATACCTATAAAATCTTTGATTTTTATTAAAACAAAAATTAAATTGCCCTTTCGTTATGTAAAATTTGAAGGCAAATAAGTAACTTCCATGCTAATCGGGCCACCAAAATCAGCACCAAATGGGTGTAATAAGATCTCTGAAACCCCATGAACTATTTAGCGGGGTTTTGCTAAATATTGGTCTATCAAATTTGACGAACAAATAATGCGTAAATATCCTGTCCATCACCTCATAATTCCCTATCAAACAGAGCTTTAGAATACTTTTATGCAATAATCAATAAAAATATAAATATATAATTTATTGTCAATTTGTTGGGAATAGCCAAATACATGAAGGAAAGAAAGGAATCACTCAAGCGATATATCTGGGAATTGTGATTCTTAATGGAATAAGTACTCCCAACATTAAATTATACCAAGCATGTCATCAAAAATGAACATGCAAACAACCATTCTATACTGACATTATTCCTCATATCAACCATGCCATAAGAAGTTGAACCAATTAAGGTTAATTATTAATTTGGATAAAATGCAAAATATCCCATGTGATTTACCAAAATAGCAAAAAGACACCCTGTGAAGAAACAATAGGTAAAGAAATTTTTTTTTTTTTTTTTTTTAAAGCCCGTTTGCGCCATGGTGATTTTCTCGCGCCTTACAGTATAAGTAGGATTTGTCTTTTTTGTTTCGCTCTGAAAGGACATTTGTACCCTTTCAAGAATAACCATTTGATTTAAATTAATTGAAATCAATGGTTCGTAATAAATTTTAAATAAATATTGAGAAGGAATAAATCAACTTTATAAACTATTAAAATATTAATCCTAATATGCACCATATTTATATTATTTCCTCTATGTTATTTTTAAAAAAATCTTAATGGTTAAGTAATTAATGATTTACTTATTTCTTTCAATATTACTTATATTCTTCACTAGAGAATTTCTTAAATCATTGAATATATAATATGTTTTAACTAGTTAAGAATAAATAATTATTAATGCTATAAGTTGTAAAGCATCAATTTAAATTTTGGAGTTGTTTACGGCATTTCTTGCACAAAAATCATAACATTAATTTTTTTTTTGCCATTATCATTCTCCCAAGAACTATAAGTCGGTTTTTTTCTTTCTAATCTTTATAAAATGTTTTAAGAGATACACATGTCTTCAGTCGTGTAAAAAATCTTAAATTGTGAGACCAAATATTAAAATAGAAGGTATGAAGAGATAACAAAAATAAAAATAAAAACTAATAAATATGATAATACCTATATTTTTTCAATTTCTCAATATATTTTGAGTATCGAATGACTACTTCAGCATTTTTAAATTGTTCTTGGTAAATAAAATATTTGAACACTTTCTTAATTATACTATATATTTGTTCAAGTTTAATCCAATTATTTAACTTGCTAAAAATTAAATTATATTGTATATAATTTTCAATGCAACAATGCCTTCCTAAAGAAAATAATTAGTGCTAGAAGGAAAAAAAAACAATTAAGTGAAGATTTTAAAAAGTTAATATTGAAGGTTAAAGAACAATAAATAAATTAAGAAGTGAAGAATAACCATTAGATAAAGAACAAAAAAAATAACAATATAACTATTTTAACTTGGGTTGGATTATCTTAGTTCGACTTGGATAGGATTTTGAGTCACCTAAATTTTATTTTTGGGGGGTTCTTCAGGCAGACTTGAACCCAGCCCAAACTCGACCTTATTTTTTAGGTCAATTTTCAGATCCGGCCTAATTCGACCAAAATCCAAAAACATCTAACATAACTTGATTTTTTTTTTCGGATCAGTTGTGTACGATTCATTGGGTTGGATTGGATTTTGACTATATTGGTTGAAACCAAAGTTTAAGACTAATTTGATCATCTACGGCTGATGTTAAATTACAAAATTCAATAGTTTGTGATGTGGCAATACACCCATTCCCCACGTGACAATCAGCTCTGACGCCTGGAGAGACCTAGCAACGAGAACCCTCAAGACCGACCAGACAATGACCTCAAGGCAATATGGACGGTCTCTCTACATTGAAAAGACCATTGGCATCCTTGAAGTAGTCATGGATTCAACCTTGAAGTAGTCCCCTACCTCTCCTTGGCGTGGTTCCATACCTCTCCTCGGCTTGGTACCCTCTCGCAAAGGTCTTTGACACACAGTTACGCCCAAGCATCTCCACTACCACCTATCAAATGAATATTCCCTAGTATGGAAAGCCGGAGAGCATCCACCTTAGTCCTAATTCTATCCACTCCAACCGGTTACTATAAATACAAGGTTTTCACGGTGTACTAGGATACGAAGTCTCTCTCTATACTTACTCATTCTACAGTACATTACCTACCTTCCGATGTTCTGCTCAATCCCATAATTGACTTAAGTATCAGAAGATTTTCATTAGAGACGTTTTCTATTAGGCTCACATGTATTACTTCCTCATAGATTGAAGGCCAAACCAACATTCCTATCTCAGCTCTTACTCGATTAGGCTTTCCAGAATTCAGATCGAGAAAGAAGTTTCATCAGTTTGAATTCAATTATATATATAACATCTAATACACAAAGTAACAAATATATATATATATATATATATATATATATCATAGATCCAATGAACCACCCAACCGCCCCAATAGCTAACTAGCCTCCCAACCCCATTTGCCCTCCCTTGTTATCCTAGCACAACTACAACCTCACCAAGCGCACTATTATTGCCCTTAAACCACCTTGCAGCGCAAAGCCATCACAATATAGATTCATAATATATATTTGGCTGTCGGGCACATTCTATGCATGTGCAAATATATATATATATATATATATATATATATTAGTTAAATATTTAAATTTTGAATGTAAGATTAAAATATTTATTGAATTTTTCATGAATATATATTTGTAATTATTTATAATGTATTTTAATAAATTTATCATAGAAAAATAGCTCAAAATAATATATATATATATATATAAGATTAACAAATAAATAAAAAAGAAAATATTTTTTTTGTAAAAAGAGATAAAATTAGCTTGCAAAAAAATACATATATTGATTGAGAGACGAGAAGAAGAAAAGAAAGAAATTAGAAATACGTAAATAGTAGGCAAGAAATTAAAAAGATGTAAATAGTGGGTGAGGAGATAGAAAATAAATGAGATATGTAAGAGACCAAAGAGAGCATAAGATACAAATGGTGGTTATTAGATCCCATAGGTGCTTTCTTAATAGTACACACACACACACACACACACACACTCATACTATTATATCAAGGAGTAATACCATTTAGTAATTACTTTTGATCCACTTGTGTTTTGGGTCTATCAATTGGGGTTCTCTAAAATAAGTTCACCCTGTACAAGTTTATATTAAGTAGGCCTCTCACTAAGTGTCACGTTTCAATTTTTATCTTTAAAATAGGTTTAAAAATTGAATTTTGACTAGCTACGTATAGCTTTTTTTTTTGTTGGTAGAAACCTATAGCTATTTACCTCTATCTCTAAAACCAAGATGATTTCTCTTTCCATTTATTGGATATCCTATTATCTTTTATGTTTTCTCTACCTGAGTTTTTTTTTCTTTTTCTATCTATCTTCTCTCTCTCTCCGCTATTCAATTTAATCATATATTTTCTCTTTTCTAATTATATAATTAAATCATATTGTTTTTTTTAATAATTATATATATGTTTTTATAAAACACAAAAACAAAAATTTAGTCATTCTATGTTTGACAATATAAATGTGCTCTTTATTTTATTTTTTATTTTAAAATAAAAATGCACTTTAATATATGGTATAGATACGAGAATACAATTAGTGTAATGAAAAAAATATTTGAAATAATTAATTTTAAATTAGAAGATAATCATACTTTACATTACACGCTTAAATTTGTCCAGTGTACTATATAGTGATTTCATATAATGGTTATTTATGTTTGAACCCAATAGGTATTTTTTTTATTATTTTGTATATATAGAAATATAAGCCTTTTCAATTAATTTCTCCACTCTTCAAATCAAGAATACATTAATGATGTAAATTGTAACTTTGATGATCAAAATGAAATATCAATTAGGATATGGTGGAAGCTTATTTTTGTGGACAAATAAAATTGAAATACATCTAGTAAAATTTAATTAAAAGATATAGAAGTGGGAAACAGTATAAATTTATTTTTCTATATTATAAGTAATTTAAAAAAATTATTAATGTCTCAGAAAGATAATATTTACAATAGTATAAATTAACTAAAAATGAGATTAAAACTCAAAAAATTAAAATGTAAAATAAAATCCACTCCACTTTAAAATTAATTATTTTATAAGTATGGGAAAAAATCTATTTTTTTTCAAAAAAATATGAAATATTATAATTTTATAGTATTTCATAATTTTAATTCTATTTTATTAAAATTTTTAAGAAAGAGTGAAAAATTAAAATGATTGAAAAAATGAAAACGTATATAGTTGATGAGAGATAAGTTTTGTAAAATGCAACAAACTTTTGAAATAATTTATTTGAAATTTACTAGAAAGTTATAATTTTAAGTCTCATTCTTCAATTTGTATGGTGTATTATTTAGTGATTCCATAAAATGCTTATTTTTGTTAAAATCTAATAGATTAATTTTTCTTTTCATTTACTATATATACGAATATAAGTTTCTTTTTAGTTATTTTCACTACTATTAAAATCAGGAATATGTTAAGAGTGACATGCATTGTAACTTTAAAAATTAACATCGATATATTAATTGAGATACAATGAAATTTATTTTGGTGGGCACATAAAATTAAAATATGTCTAATAAAATTATAAAAAGAAAACGAAAGATATGAATGAGTGGAATGGTTAAAATTGGTTAATAAATTACCTTACATGTATACAAAACTTAATGTTGCAGATAATTACTAGGTAATAGGTTATTCAAACTTAAGCAACATGTTGTAGGTAATTGCAACATGTTGTACAAGTACGAGATACTGATCTCATTTTAATAAATTACTAGGGTACCTAATGTTAACCTAATACTATGGGTACAATATTTTTTTTTGCTTTCCCTCTTTTCTCTCCCGTCACCCGTTCTTTTTATTTTCTCTCACTTTTTCTCTCCCTCTCCCACTTCCCCCTCTCATCCTCTTTTATCTCCCAATACTCTTCATAATATCAATTTCTTTAAATTCCTTCGTAATTGTTTTCTTAGTTCTCTATGTTAAATTATTTTGTTTTTATTTATTACTAATTTTATAAATATATTAAAAATAAGTAAAAATATTTTGATAGGATAGATACTACCAAAAACATTTAATATGTCATTAAATTAAATTCATTTTTTATTATACATACACATTGAGTATGCTAATATTACTAATTTATATTATTATATAAAACACTAGCTCCCTCTAAAACTGTTTTGATATCTTTGGTCTGTCGTTTGTGTTTATCTTCTATCTCCTCCCTACTCTTCCACATATTTTTACTTCCTCAAATTTCTCTCTTTTCTCTCTCATCTCTTGGCCCCCTTCAACATATTTTAACTCGTTTTGTATTTATTTTCTTCATTTCATTTAATTAAAAATTATTATTTACCCATATAATTAATTTAATCAACATGTTGAAAATAGTTAAAAAATTATACTCATACAAACAAAATAATAAGAAATGTTTACAATTTATACTATATAAATTTAAGAATATAATTACGTTTTATTATTTGCTTTATGTGCACACGTATCGAATTACGTTTTATTATTTGCTTTATTTGCACACGGATCGAGTGTGTCAAAACGACAAGTACACATAATGCGGTAGACCCTTAGAATAATAATTTTTGATTTGACAAATTTTGTGGTTTGTAATTTTATTTTTGTACTCTCACATGTTCTTTTTACTTTAGCTCCCATCTTTCCCTCTTCCTCTCTCCCATCTATATCCTCTCCCAACAATATCATTGGGTTTTTTTTTTTCACTACAAGAAAACAGGCCTTTAGTGATTGAATTTCAGTGACTGACCATATCGGTTACAACTAGTTACAGTTTTGTGACTGATTAATCATAAAAATTTAGATAATATTTATTGATGGAATGTTAGTGACCGATATTGTGACTGAAGTATTTTCAGTCACTATTCTATTACTATATCATGTGACGGACATTGATTTAGTCACTAAACAGTCATTAAAAATTCATCATGATTGATGTCGGTCACTCATCAATCACAAGCTTATGTCAGTCACTAATCAATTACTTATGGTGACCAATTATGTCGTCACTGCTTCGTCAAAAAAATGTTGGTCACAAATACAGCACAAAATTGTCAAATTTTAATCCGTTACCATATCATCGCATTTTGTGACCAATAGCATAGTCACAGGGCAATCTCTATAAGCAGTAGTTTACAGATATGTCACCAATTTGTTTACCAGTCCGTAGTCAACATTTGTGACAAATATCTACTACCAAAGTTGCTACTAATTTATTGCAATCTCTAATCACTCACATTTTTTATCCATATAATTCAATCAAAATAATTAGTAATTGCTTGATTCAATAGTATAAAAAAAACTATAAATGAAAAGAAATATTTGAAAAAAAAACTTTTCAAGACATTAATAAATACTCATAATTCGTATGTGGGAAATTGATAAATTAAATACTCTATTTTGCTATAATTTAAATTTGAGAAAATTTTCACGTGAGACATCTAATATAGTCACTTATAAATAAAGCATATGACCTAATTGTTTTCCTATTTGTTGAATTATTGTGAATAATTGCTATTGAACTAAATTTTCTTAAATTTGTAATATGGATATATATTTGAAATTTATTCATTACAATGAATTTCTTAATATAATTGATGGTATACTATAGATTGAATTTGAAATTCTCAAGCATCCTACAATTTAATAATATCTACATTCATAAGTTCTTTCAACATTAATATATTAATGGTTCCATAGAAACACATGATTCAAAATCACCAAAAAAAAGAAAAAGAAAAAAACGTCAAGGAAAAATGAGAAAAGGAAATAGTGCTCACATAAATTTTGTACATGGCAAAGTACCTTTTGAGTTTGTGAGTATATTTTAATTACATAAGAACAATATTTAGTTCTCTAATTGAAAAAATGTAAGAAAATTAAAAATAATCTTTTTAGGAAGATAAAAATATTTTTTGGAAAATATATAATTTACATAACAAGTAGGAAAGATACTAAATAAAGAAATAGATTTTATTAAAGAAATAAATTAATAATATTTCAAAATAATGATTTTTATGATTATGTTCATAAAATTTTATTAAAAAATGCATCTTCCAGTGGAAATAATCTACCGGATAATTTCAGCTAAAAGTTTTGCCGAAAATTCAAAAAATAACAAATTAAAAAAAATCTGATGAAATTCTGGCGAAAAATTTCTGCTAGAATCCAAAAACAATTTAAAAAAATTCTAGCGGAATTTTGACGGAATTCAAAAAAAAAAGTTCCGGCTAAAATTGTTTTGCCGGAATTCAAAAACAATAAAAAAATATATTAAAATGTAATTATATAGGAAAAACAAAGATATACAAACATGTTAAATAGCTACATGATAGAGCATTTCTCTTACAAAGGTAGAGGTCCAATGTTCAACCCCATTTGGATGCAAAAATAATTTTACTTTTTTTAAAATTCTTTTTTTGCTAAATTATATATGTAAATACATATGGTTATTAATTATTATTATTTATACTATCTTTTAATTATTTATAATATATTTATTAAATTTATGAAAATTATAAAATAAAAGGGTATCTTACTTAATATATAGTGTGTATGTATTTAATTTATTGGTCAAAGGTTGAACCCCATTTGGACAAAAAAATAATTTTATTTTTTTAAAATTCTTTTTTTACTAATTTGTTTTATGCAAATACATATCTTTATTAACTATTATTATTTATACTATCTTTTAATTATTTATAATATATTTATTAAATTTATGAAAATTATAAAATAAAAGGGTATCTTACTTAATATATAGTGTGTATGTATTTAATTTATTGGTCAAAGGTTGAACCCCATTTGGACAAAAAAATAATTTTATTTTTTTAAAATTCTTTTTTTACTAATTTTTTTATGCAAATATATATCTTTATTAACTATTATTATTTATCCTATCTTTTTATTATTTATAATATATTTATTAAATTTATGGAAATTATAAAATAAAAGGGGGGTCTTAATTAATATATAGGGTATTTATATATGTATGTATATATATATATATATATATTTATATGTATATTTAACTTATTGGTCCAAGGTTGAACCCCATTTTGATGAAAAAATAATTTTATTTTTTTTTAAATTCGCTTTTTGCTAATTCTATATGTAAATAAATATCTTTAATAACTATAGTTATTTATACTATCTTTTAATTATTTATAATATATTTATTAAATTTTTGAAAATTATAAAATAAAAGGGGGGGGGGGGGTCTTACGTAATATATATATATATATATCTATAGTGTGTGTGTGTGTGTGTATGTATATATGATTTATTGGTCCAAGGTTGAACCCCATTTGGATGAAAAAATAATTTTATTTTTTTTAAAATCCTTTTTTGGCTAATTTTATATGTAAATACATATCTTGATTAACTATTATCATTTGTACTATCTTTTAATTATTTATAATATATTTATTAAATTTATGAAAATTATAAAATCCGGGGGGGGGGGGGTCTTACTTAATATATAGTGTATATATATTTAATTTATTGAGATTTATTTCAAAAGTTTTTTTTAATTAGAATATTTTCATATGTTTTACCACTAACAACTGAATACATAAATGAAAGAAAGATACATGTTAGAGTAGATGGTATATTTGTTATTTAAAATAATATAAATAATATATTAAAAAATTAAAATAAGTTAAAAAAATAAGAATATGCAAATTCATGTACAAAAGAATTTTGAAGTTTTATTAAAATTGAAAGAGGAATGTTAAATATTACATGTACATGCACTATAAGTCGTTATAACAAATTTTTTCCAAAAATTCAACTATCATCAAAATTAAATAAAAAAATTACAAACAAATTCAACTTTTAAAAGATGTATGAACAAAATAGTTTGGTCGAAATGCTACTAGCTGTGATAAGTATTTAAAGCCTCAAACGAACATTAATAAGAATAAATTACAAAAACAAATTACAACCAAGAATAAATTTCAAAAATTAAGAATAAATTACAAAAAAATAAATATCTCACAATTACAAAAAATAAATTAAAATTAATTAATAAATTAAAATAAGAACAATCAAACAAATATACAAGTACAAAACAAAAAGAAATACAACACAACTTCTCTGTAGTAGCTTGGTGGTGAATGGTTAGTCATCCAACCTTGGGGTCATGAGTTTGAATCCCCTCCACTATAAAAATTTTGCACATTTTGGAAGATATTATTTCATAAGCGGGCGGAGTGGCGAAGGCTACCGGAGCTCTCAAGCAGGGCGGCGACTGCCCGGCAGCAATCCGGCAAAGCTCTTAGCCGGGCCGATGACCGAGCAGCGGTGGTCTGGTGGCAGGTCAACGGCAAGTCGGTGGAGCTCTTAGGTGGGGCGATAGCAAGTCAGCGGTAGTCTGACAGAAATTTCGTTAGTATTAATCCGACGGAAAATTCGGCTGGACACCCACCGAATTTTTTCATTAGATTTAATGTCCGGTGTATTTCTAGCAAGAAATGCCATTCCAGGGTTTTTTTTCCCAACCGACATGTTTTCGATGAAAATTCCGTCAGATTTTGCCTATTTTCCTGTAGTGTTGGTCACTGGGTTGTAATTGATAAATTGGTCACAAGTAGTGACTGGACATTAGCGTCCGACAACTTGATGAGTGATTGTGACCGATGAACTATAAACTGTCATTATCACCAAAAAAAAATTGTTACTGAAATTTTAAAATATGTGACTGATGTTTCAGTCACTAAATTGTGACTGACCACAAAATCACTCACAAAAAAAATTTGTTACGAGGCTTTTTCCGATGACACATTCGGTCATCAATCAGTCACTAACCCACGTTTTGTGATCGATTTTTCTTATTCAGTGACCGTAAAATCAGTCACAAAGCCCCATTTTTTTATTGTTTTCTTACTTGTTATTTTAAATTATTTTATTTTTACTTATCACTAATTTCATAAATTTATTAAAAATAATTAAAATTATTTTGATAGTATAGATTCTACCAAAATTATAGTATATTATAAAATTATATTATTTTTCAATTATGTACATGCATTGAGTGTGACAAATTAATATTACTAGATATATAAATCTTCTAATCACATTTATACATAGATATATATAGATATATATTAATAAATTAATAAATTTTTGATATATTTAGTGTACATGTATAGTTAGAGAGAGAGAGAGAGAGAGAGAGAGAGAGAGAGGGTAGGGTAGGGGGGAACAGAGTTTAGGCTTCGAGGAAGAACGTAAAATAAAAATAAAAAAATAGAACGACAAATTGAAATAAAGAAAAAGAATAAAGTTGACTTGGTAAAACATGAATAGGCAAGGGTAAATATATAGGACGTTTTCCCATAAAACTCGCACTAAAGTTGAGTGAGGAGGCGGTGAGCATCTTTTGAATTTTACAAGGGTTTCCTTGCCTATTATCTTTCACTAGGTTTTTTTCTGATATTCTAGTATATCACAAGGAGGTTTCTTGCAATTTATGCCCTCATTAATTTCAGTTCAAAAATGCATTCAGATAATCTTCATCAAGCTCAATTCAGTTTGAGCTGTCAAATTTTTTTTGGTATGTCAACAAGGAGGGGCCTTGATAAAAAATGTTGCAGGTTCGATCTCATAAATGTAGGTGTTATTCTATTGCATATTAGTTGTTCTTCTATTGTATAATAAATTATTTTTTTATATTATTTAATAAATTTTTTGAATTGATAATTGATTATTAAATTATAATATAACAACATGCATATAATTTGAATTATTAATGTATTGTGTTCGTTCTACTTAACAAAAGTTTGAACAATTGAGAATATTCGAGAATTATCGACAATATTATTCAAAATCACGTTGGCCTCTCTGGAATTTTCGTCCTTTCCTCTAACACACACACACACACACAAACCCACGCCCACACACACACACACACATATATATATATATATATATTTGCATATGGTTAATTAAATGAGAGCTTTGCTTAGGAGTTCCAAACGGGGTGGTTGGCAAGTGGGAACTATGTCTCTCATATCTTACCATTTATTAATTACTTTCTAGAGTTGACTAGAAGCAAGTAATATATCTCAAATTGTCTGAATGCGTTAAATACTACTACTTAATTAATGCAGCCATGGCATCACTATTGACTAGCATTTGATACTTATCGAGTCATTTTACGATACATTAAGTTTGATTTTCACCATCATCTGAAATGTGTTAAACCCATAATTAACTTTGAGTTGCCAATTAAACAATTTCATAGGTGATATTGGGCTCTGAAAACTAATTCTGATTTTCATTGTTTCGTAACTAATTATCCAATCCCCCCATGTGGCCAAAAATGTTTATGAATGCATAATATATATATTAGCGGACCAACACACTCGATATGTATGTTAAATAAAAATATAGTATAATATAATATAATATAATCATACATTTAAATTTAATGGTACTGCTGAATTAGATTTTTTTAAAAAATTTTCTTTGTGAAATATATATATAACTTTTTAATATATTAATTAAATTAATGACGAGTGAAAAAACTATATCTAAAATAGAATCAAATTGTACGATTGAAAAAAAAAAGTTGAAAAGAGAAAATGGGGGGTGGGGGTGGGGATTAAAAAAGTAAAAATTTACTCACATTTTTTAAGTATTAAAAAATTTACGCTGATTTTTTTCAAAGAAAAAAAGAACTATATAATAAGTCTCGAGTTTAAACCCATTAAAACTTAGACAAATTAAATCTTGGATTTTAACAAATTATTCATTTTACCAAAACGACATGTCTATATAAATCCATTGGCCTTAGCTCCAGGGATATAAAATGTGTATATAGAGGTTGACTTTGACAGAGGAAGTTTCGTCTTTTGCAAGTGACGCTCTGGCTCACTTTTCATGACAAAAATGCCACTGCATAATTAGACATCCATTTCGTCAACATAAAGTTAATTGCATCTCTATCTATTCGTTGATGATGACTTGATGTCTTGATGACAATCCGAAATTAAATTAAATAATTGATAGGTAAAATAGATTAATTTAATCTTACCTCAAAGATTCTCAAGAAAAAGGAATGGCCAAATTAAAGAAGCCAAGTGTCCTTCGATTTAACCTTGCATATGTGGTGAATTTTGTAAATCTTTTTATTTTTCCAGAAGTTAATACTCTGAAACGAATCAAAAAAGTTATAGCAGTAAAAACAGGGATTGCTAGAAATAAAAAATAAAAAAAAAAGAAAGAAAGCGAAAATTAGGAGAATATCTAGTAGTGCATGTGTTTGGAGTAAAAAAGGGGGGCAAAAATAAGTTCAGAAACATTTTACATTAATCTCTTGTGAAGGATATAAGTGTTGCAAATCAGAAAAGTGTGATTTTAAACTAGTAATAGTTAGGTCGAGACAAGAGATGTATTTTTTGTTGTTAAAACAATTTTTCTTACACTGGAGCTCCCAATTAAACGAAAATTGTACTCCAAAATACAATGACCGATTTTCTTGATTCACAATACTACAAATTTCAAACACTATTGACCTTAAACTATTTTAAATACTCGAGACTAAATGGGAGATAATAGAAATTATAAAATGATTTGTTACTTTTTCTTGGTGTATTTACACACTAAAAAATGAAAATGAATGAATTTTGGTTCTATGTATGCACTCTTGCTATAGAAAACGAAACGTCTCTTGAAAATATTGCAACTCTTCACAAAATAGTTATTAAATGAAAAGATATAATTGTTGATGGAATCACAACATTAATTGAGGGGTTTTGTCAGGTTTGAAGAATGTCACGAATTACATATCTTGGTGGTTGAGGTAACTACATGATATGGAGAAATTATTAGTAATTTCAAAAGCTAATGGTAGACTGGGCTTTTTTGTTAAATGATGACAAATGTCAGGAGGGTGTGGGTAATGTTCGAAATAAAAGGTGATTATCTGTAATTTACTTAAGGGAGATGGGTGTAATTATCCCTTATGAAAATTCTTTGTATGAGACAATCAAACTTTTTGTCATTAAATACATTAGTGACAATTTTTATATTACCATGTAATATTATCACTTTTTTTTTTCCTTGTGGTGACATTTAATGTATATGTTTCGGTCTTTTTAAGGAGGGTGGTGGATTGTGCACAAGTCACTAGCAATGCACTTGCTTTGGTTCATCGCTTTGCAGCAACTAATACCAACTTGCCATAAGCACAAAACACACACATACGTGTGTGTGTGTGTGTGTGTGTGAAATAGGATTAGATAAATTAAAGAGGGGGCTGTAAATGTGTACTAGATTAACATCCTTTTAGATGTGTCGTGTGAATCAGTCAAGTCTTGTACTTGTTTTATATATGTTTTTTGTAGTCTATTATGTTGTGTGCTTTGGTTCAAGGGTATAGCTGTTACATAAGTTTTGCAAATGGACTAAATGTGAAGAAGGGTATGCTTTTGTTGAAACTAATTAAATAGTTCAAGCAAATGCTTTGTCTATAATATTGTTTCCATTTTGTAGCTATTTTATATATTTTTTCACCTCGACACGTATGGGTTACAGATGGTTGAAACTTGAAAGAGCGAATTTTTTCATATTTTTATATAGCGAAATCTCATTTTTGGTACAATGAGTTAGGCAACATTGCATTTTTCATCCTGTAACCATGGGCGTTTGGCATTTTTAGTCCTATCCAAATTGAAATAAGCAATGTTGTCCTGTATCTTTAAAAAAATCCAAAAATTTAGTCCTTTTTTGGTCGTAGATTCCATCAGATGTTGGAATCAGTCACGTGTGCGGCACAATTCGCCTGAAGTTGATTCCCTAAGTCTTCTCAAAGGAAGAGGAGTAAGAAAACCAAAAAATCCACCACCAAACATAGGTGAACTCACACGACATCTGCTATAACCTGATGGAGGGTGAGCTAAAGAGGATGCGGAGTGAGTACTGAGTCAAGCTTCAACTCCATGTGCATGGTTTTGACAAAAATATGGTAAACCCTCCCCTTAGGTTTACTGCTATTAACCTCCACCAGTTCGAGGCAGGGTTGAGAATTCTCATATAAGGTCTCCCTAAGAGTAAAGGCACGTCCTGATCAACCTCAAAAACGAGCACTACAAAATAAACCAGGAAAATAAAATTTCTAACTTTCACCAGAACATCCTC
Source organism: Petrea volubilis (assembly GCA_026212405.1). NCBI lineage: Eukaryota > Viridiplantae > Streptophyta > Magnoliopsida > Lamiales > Verbenaceae > Petrea > Petrea volubilis. Next base: position 4,258,920 of record CM047879.1, read on the forward strand.
TACTATCCCTATGGGCCTCTTGAGTGATCGATCGGCAAGCTGCAAAGAAACGGTTGTGTGGGATAAGTCTCCAACTCCTAATTTCTTGAAAACAGTGAGAGGCATGAAATTAACAGTGAACCCTATATCATATAAACATTTAGAGAATTCAAAATCACCAATAACACAAGGGATAGTAAAACTCCCTAGATCTTTCAATTTCAAAGGAAGTTTATGAGAGATAATACTTGCTGCACTCCTCAATCCACTATTAGAAAACAAGGATTTGGCCACGGAAAAATTTTGTAGCCAAATTTGGCGTTGCTAAACAAGGCCACGGACACTGGCCATGGATGTTTTGGCTACGGATTTTTTGGCCACGGATTTAACCGTGGCCAAAAGTAAAATTTTTTAAAAAAAATTAAATCTAGCCACGGATTTATCCATGGCCACAATTAATATTATTAAAATAATTTTTAAAAAAATGATATATATGGCCACAGAAAAATCCGTGGCAAAAAATAAAAAATTTACAAAAAAATGATAAATTTGGCTACGGATATTTCCGTGGCCAACTATTTTTCTTTTTAAAAAAATTTACATTTAGCCACGGATTTATCCGTGGCTACTATTAATTCATGGCTAAGATAAAAAAAAATATTTTAAACAAATTAAATCTAGCCACGGATTTAAAAAAAATTATTAAAAAAAAAAAAAAACTGGACCTAGCCCAACCACGCCCACAACAAGCCCAACCCGCACGCCTACCAGCCCCGCAGGTGCGACCCGGCCCAGCTCGGCGTGCCCATTTCAATTAATCGAATTTCACCGTTACCAGTGGGACTTGAACTCGAGACCTCTTGGTATATTGTCAAGCAAATTACCGCCAGACTAAGATAAACTTCTTGATTAAGACGGCATGCCAAGAATATTTATATATGGAATTTTGCTATCAAATTTTACTAATTTATATCTATATGTGAATATATTTTATTAATTCATACTTATTATGATTTAATTAAGAAATATTAAATCGTGCAAATTATAATTCTTTCTAATTTTTATCCACAGATAATTTTGGGATACAAAATCAAAATTAAAAAAATTATAACTTTGACCTTATAAAAATTTGAAATTATTCATTAATTATTTTGACTCAATTTAAGAAATTAAAGTGATCTTATTCATTGTATGTCAAACTATCAATTTATTTACTTAAATTTAGTGTAATTGACAAAATAAAATCAATCAAATTTGAAAATACAGTGCCATCGCTAGATCAAAACTTTCAAAATACAATTGACCGATTAACTATTAAGAGAATATAAAACAAAATATTCTACTCGTATGTTGAAATAAATTGATTAAATTATCAAATTATATAGTATTACAATTATACATAATTGACTAATTGAATTGATTGAAAGGATTAAATGTTCAAATAAATTAATTAAATTTGAAGTCATTTGTATATATCACCGAAATAGGAAAAATGTATTCTCGCTAAGCAAACTGTAATTTTCAACGTATAAGATGGGAAAATATAATAACCGTGATGAAAATAACACGATTTTGAAATGACTCGAACCTTTTGGTGCCCCGTAATGTCGGATCGGGCAATTTAAGCGAGTCATTTAAAATAAAAAAAAAATTAAAATTATTTATTGGCCACGGATAAATCCGTGGCCAATTCCAATTTTTTTTTTAAAAAATTAAATTTATTTATTTATGTTTTTCTTTTAAATAAATTGAAATGGCCACGGAATTGTGGATATCCGTGGCCATATGTTTTCATTTTTTTTTATATCCGTGGCCATTTTCGTAAATATTGGCAACCGATTTCATCTGTGGCTAAAAATCCGTGGCCAAAACTGCGTTTTCTAGTAGTGATCATTGCTGCAGTCTGGAATTCCTCAAGCTTCCTCTTGTTCGAGATGATTTCTTTTAAAAACTTAGTGTAGTGTGGCATATTTGCTAAGGCTTTGGCAAAGGGAATATTGATGTGTAGCTTCTTAAAGATATCCAGAAACTTGTTCCTTTGGTTTTCTTGTTGAGCTTGCCTCAAACATTGAGGAAAAGGCACTCTAGTCTTGTAAGGATTTTCTTTTTGAGCAATAGGAACATGATTATCCTACTTCCCAACTTCCTTTCTATCACTGCTTTTTACATCCTCGCGTTCTTTACCATTTCCCTCTTCCTTCTTTTTCAGCTTTTGATTCCTTTGGTGGCTCCAACTCTTTCCCATTCCTCCGTGTGATTGTCTTGCATTGCTCCTTGGGATTGACTTCTGTGTTGCTTGGAAGATTCCTATTGTTTAGTGCATTGGCTAGTTGTCCCACTTGAACTTCCAAATTGTAGATAGAGGAAAAGTGATTCTTGGCGATTTGATCGAAATTTCCTTCAATTCTATTCAAATTCTCCTCTTGCGAAGCCTTTTTTTATCCCCAAAGCATCATTGAATTTATCCATTTTTGTTTTTAGGGAGCTTGCCTTCTCTTGATGAGGTGGGTGATTTAGCTAAAACCTAGGTGGAAGTTGGAGTGATTTCTCCACCCTGGATTGTAGAGTATGGAATATTCACTTGTTCACCTTGCATATTTTCATGGAAATTCGCTCCTACAAAATTAACCTGCTCACCAGCAACAACAGGAAATAGACTCCCCAAAGAACAACTAGTTGAGACGTGATTAACATTACCACAAAATTCACAAGACAATTTAGGAATAGCATTTACAGTATTACCATTCAAAGAATCCAGCTTGTGAGTTGGAGCACTTACCTGTGCTTGTAGAGATGTCATGGTATTAATCTCCAACCTACCACTTTCGCTCTTTTGGTTAATTATTTCGACTGGCCATTGGTAATTGTTATTCGCCATCTCCTCAAGTAAATTATAGGGATCATCCACTGTTTTGGTCATGAAGGAACCTCCTGCAGCAACGCCCATAGTACTTTTAGTGTTTGCACATAAACCATTATAGAGTGTTTGCACTATTATCCACCTGGGCAGCCCATGATGGGGACACCTCCGCAGTAGCTCTTTTTATCTGTCACACCCCGAATCCGGGACGCGGCACGACAATGCCCCTTAGCCCGAAAGGACTCAGAGACACCCAACCACAGAAATCAAAACACACAAAAAATCATAAAATATTTATTGAAAACCTTAGTCGAACATTGCAGCGGAAAAGATAATAATCCTAACTATTAGATCTCCAGTTCAAAAACATAAATAGAAACTAATCTATAATAGTTTTAATAAATAGAGTCATGCAAGGAAACAACAAAACTAAATAGCAATCGCTAAATTCTCTAAGTAGGGACTCCTTCAATCCAATCACCAACCCTAAAATTGTTTCTCGTCACCTTTCTCAATACTATCCTTTGCAAAAGGTTATTAGTGGTGTGAGCGCCCTAGCCCAGTAAGGGATTTCTCGAGCCTCTATCGGATTCGAGCAAGTTACATACATATACATAATATAAAAATCATATTTGTAAAACAGACAAGTTCCAAAGTTAAGAACAAATAATAGAACAGAATCAAGCACATTTATTTATATATCCATGCTCGTGAATGCTTGGAGTTTCTATTGGCCAACTTGATCAAGCCCTAACTATAACACCGTTAGGTGGGTTCAGACACTACTATTATTACTCGTAGGAGGGCCTTAATGACAATCCCGTTAAGTGGGTTCAGACACTTCTATTATTACCTGCAGGAGGGTCTTAACTACAACCTCGTTAAGTGGGTTTAGACATTATTATTATTATCCGTAGGAAGGCCTTAACTATAACCCCGTTAAGTGGGTTCGGAGATTGCTACTGTAACCCGTAGCACGGTCAAAAATTTCGAAACTCATTCCTACCAATATTATTCCAAGTGCTCAGAGTATGTTCGTTTATACACATATAGCTCGCCACAAAATAATTTTAGCTTTTCATATAGAAAATTCGTAAAATAGCATGTTCAAATCCACTTTTTATATAAGAAAATAACTTTTTTAACAAAGACATAGATTTAAGAAAAACATATTTTTATAAAATAAATAGAGAGAAGAAATCACTTACCTTGACCTATAAGTGTTCTTAAAACGAATTCATGGTCAAATCCTATTCCTGATCAATCAAATCTATAATAATAATAATAAGAAATAAATGTTGTGATGATAATGCTCCTCAATTTAATGAAATCTTGCATGAAATAAGAAATCTAATGATGCCGGTGAACCTTGATTCAATGTTATCCTAGGGTGTCAAACAAATCTATGTCTAACCCCTCAAATAATGATCTATAATATTCTTATAAACACAAATAATCCTTGCTAAATTATTAATTTAATAACCTGATGTTACTAAGAAAAACAAAGGATATATATGTATATATATATACATATATATTAAGGTATGCATATACATGTACACGGTATTACTCGTCCAATGTCCAAACTCACAAGTTAGAAATTATATAAAATCCGATCATGTGCTGCTATGAGAAATAAAGATACCAACTCCATTCTTGTTTACTACAACTCATGACTATATACATAAAACTTTATGTATATATGTACATATAGATAGATAGTTACGTGTATGTGCCCAAAATCACCTGTTAATAATGCTAAAAAATATGAACTTTCCCATCATGCCAACACCTTCACACACACCAAAAGAGGTAAATTGCACACACAACCATAATGATTACAAAGTTAAAACACACATTAACACCTTTTGTGTGTGCCTATGTCTATAGCCTAAGTTATGATATGTGAATCCAATTTTTTTTTTACGTTAATGTGTATAGATATACATATATAGATACACGTGCATGCCCATAAGAATTTGTATATGTATACTTTACAATTATGAGCCACGATCCATGAATATCACTATGTAATCACTTGAGTATTAGCGTCTCTCTCTCTTTCATTGTCTCTTATTCTTATTTAGTGTGTAATCCTAAACCTCCAATTAAATATAGTGCTCAATTCTAATTTGACACACTTTAGGATATATAGGTTGTGAAGGATTCCTAGACCTAATAGATTTCACCCAATAGTCCTAAGCCTAATAGGATTTGCCAAATAATAATCTTAGTCCTAATACGATCACCTAATAATAATAATAGTAATAATAATGACAATATTAATAATAATACAATAATAATCCTAATATTAATAATATTATTAATAAAGTAATAATAATAATAGTAATACGTCTCATAAAAGGGTCAGGGTATCACAATATCTCTCCCATGCCTCGTATAACAACACACAACCATTTTGTGAAAAGGTAGAGATGTCATTCCTTAATTTGACAACCTTTGCGGGAGGAAAATATTTGGTTAGAAATACTTGCATCAACGAATCCCAATTAGTAACTAATCTGCTAGGCACTGAGTTGAGCCAAGCTTTAGCTTTATCCTTCAAAAAAAAAAAAAAAGGAAAGATCCTTAATCTTATTGTATCTTCAGAAGCTCCATTAATTTTGATGGTGTCACAAAGCTCCAGTAAATTATCCAAATGCTGATGAGCATCTTCACTAGGCAAGCCATGAAATTGGACATTGCTTAATCTTGAAGTTATTTGCTTCGATGAGTGGCCTTTGTATTAAAGTTCTAGCTCCTTCAGCTTGTGGTGCAATAAAATCATGCAATGTTCCTCTACCCGCTTGACCAATCTAACCAAGATTTTGACTATTGCCATCGTTAGCTCCATTGTTTTGATTGTCAGCTATATTTTGTTCTTGAGCTATTCTATCTCTTCTTTTGCAATTTCTCCGCCTGTTGGCTTTTTCGATTTTGGGATCAAAGGGAAGTAATTTAGCTTGTGAACTCGCCCACTTGGTAATCAGACATCGAAAATAACCTATAAAAGTAAAAATAAAAATTTAGCTCAAATTTAGTCTAAATAAAACAAGCTAGTATCACAGTTAAATACACCAATCCCTGGCAACGACGCCAAAAACTTGTAGGGGCTGCATAGGTACACGCAATCCCCCAAGTAATATAATGATGTATAGAGTATCGATACCACAAAAATTATGATTTATCCCTCCTAAATGACTTGTTTTTACTTAGCTAAATCGATCAAATATCGAGTTGATTTTCTAGTTTAAAGCTAAATCAAATTAAGTCCTAATTAAGTTTCTCTACTACAAGCAATTCAAATTTAACAATTATTCGATATGATTAGACTCAAGTGCAAAGTAGGTCCATTAACCTAATCTCTATTCCATTCCAATCCCTAAACTCAACAATTTATCTATTGTGTGAAGCAAGGAACTAATATATCTATGATCTTTCTCAAGCATCACAGAATTGTCTCATACAAACCTTTCTAGGCCTATAGATTAACCAATTGTCACTCAATGAATTCAAGCAACGAGATCAATTGCATAAGACTCAACACTACCTTGAAGGCTCAATGAATATTAAACCAATACCTCTATTCAATCTAATATCAATTGATCTTGTTTAAAGGAGCAGCAATCATGACTTGTCTCTCTACCTCATCATATATTTTCAAAATCAATATTTAGAGATAGCCAAACCCTGATCAAACATTAAGAACATTAAACAAGATTCATAAATAAAAACAAGAAATCATTAAAGTCTAAAGAATTTCATACAATAGAGACTAAGAAAATTAGACCATCCTTTAAACTTGAAAAGGAAACTTAGTTCATGCTGAAATTAAAAACAACAACGAAGGATATAAAAAAGTACATAGAGGGGATGAAATAAGAAATAGAATGGTGAAGAATTTGGGTGTGAGCTTCCCTCCGATTGTGTTCTTGATATTCTCCCTTCAATTCCTCTTCGATCTTCGTCTTCAAGAAGGAAAGATAAACACTAGATCTAATAGATGGAGTGTTCTAAAACTAATGTCTAAACTCTAGAAAAACATGATATGTGTTGTGTTCCTCTTCTCCTATGATGCACAAACCCAAACATGAGGACACGGACACGACACGATACGGACACGGCGTCACGAAAATCTCAAAATTTTAGGACACGATACGGCTCTGCCACGGTTATTAAAAATTATTTTATATTATATTATATATTTATAATGTATTAAATTAACGTATGTGATAGATGAATAATAATATTCATCATTAAAACAAACACCTCTTATTTGGGTTCTAAGATTTAAAAATTAAAAAAATTATTTGTTATTTTCAATGTTTCCACTAAATTTTTTAAAATCTTAAAAAAGACCCAATTTAAACTTTGTAATATATCAAAAAAGCCCAAGCCGTGTTCCAGCCGTATTCGACACCATGTCGGATTTTTTTCTTTTTTTTTTTTAATTTTCGGACACGTTTTTGTCGTGTCGGGGCCGTGTCCGTGTCCGATACTACACGGGTCATTTTTGGGCGTGTTCGTGCATCGTAGCTCTTCTCAAATCAGAATCCTACTCGAAAAAGGAAAGTTGTAATTGCCGCCGTGGACTTTGTGTACGTACACAAAATATTTTGGATACATATGAAATCTTACAGATTTGTTGTCCCTTTTTGTTGTTGGAATTGTGTAAGTACTCAAGACGTTTGCGTACGTACTCAACTTCTGACTTCGATTTTCATATCTTTTATCGCCTTTTCCCCATTTACCTGTGAAACAATTGTTTAATTCAATTTAGTACATAACTAAGCCCAAATAGGCAAAAATACAGGATAAATCCAGTAAAATAAACACCAAATTAAATATAATTCTGGACTTTCTCAATATTTATATAAGATGTATATACTTTATATGTATACATATATATATAAGTGTGTAATATATTTGTGGAGTATATATATGTGCCTATACAATTTATGAATATATTCATGATGCCTTTTCATGTTAAATTTCTTTTATTGAGTTGTATTTTTCTATACATGACAACTTCCAATATAATTTATTGAGTAGTATGTATTCGCATTATATTCTTCCATCTATTAGAATTTTATTTTTGCTATGTATTTTGATGTTGCAATGAATACTAACATTACTAAGCTCCATTTTTTTTTTCTTTTTACCATTTATATAGGATATGTATGTAAAAATAAATTGAATTGTAAATAATGTACATAAAATTTGTCAACCCACCCACCTAATTGCTATATAAACTGCACCTATACAATCCAAATCGCTCAGCTTACTCGCTTTGAAAAAATAATTGTACAATTAAAATTCATAATTTTGTGAAGTCACATATATTGGGTTAGATTAAATTTTTTTCTTATAACCACCCGAATTTGATCGCAAACACCCCTAGTTGGAGTAATGTTATATTACCCTTCGAAAAAGCTAGCTACTCTTAATATTATTGTGCACTAGCTAGAAATATTGAATCCTAAACTTTTAAGATATGTTTCATTTAGGAACTATAAATATGGGAAAAATTCTTGAAAGCTAAGTAGTGCGCTAATGGACTTGGATATCATAATTAAAAATAAAAAATAACTAGTTTAAATTTTGTATATATATTAATTTGTATGATATTTAAGTAGTGCGCATACTCTGTGATCTTTTTAATTATTAATTTAGTTTACTTTAATTTAATATTTGAACATATTAATTGAATACTTAAGACAATATATAATCAATATTATAACTTCTTTAAATTTTATTTTGCAAGATAATAAATATATGTGTATATATCTAACATTATCACAGTACCTTACCGAAAGTTTGTACTAAAGATATATGGCATATATAATAAGAGAATATTTAGAAAATTATATAGATACATTGAATTAATTAGATAAAATGGTACATAAAATAATTTATTTTAAGAATTTCTATAGTGGCTTTTTTTATTTTATCAATTTCTATAGTGGCATTATATATATATATAGATATATAATTATGAAAAATTAATTTATTTTTAATATTTTCGACAAGTTAGCTCCTATATGTTCTCTCTCCCCCTCTCCCCCTCCCCATAAACATTGAAGAGCACAGGGGTCTCTCTCTCTCTCTCTCTCTCTCTCTCTCTCATTTCTGGTCATTTCCACCACTAATTGCCATCATCGAAGCCGAGATCCGCCGCCGGCATGAGACCACCATTCGCCTCCCCCGCCGCGTGAGTGGTTCAATCCCTTGAGGTCAGCCACTGCGAACCGTGCCCACCACCGTCAGTTTTTTCTTGGCTTTTTTTTTTTTTTTTTTCTGTTATTGTTATTATTATTATGAAAAAAAAATGGCAACCCAATTTGAGCCAAATTGAGACCACCAACACTAATTACATCGAAGTCTGCCGCGGAGACATTCTGAATACTATATGCTAAATTGCTATCGTTCTTTGTCTGTTTATATGTTTTTGGTGTATTAATTTTTGCAATTTTGGATATGGTTTTTTTTTCTGTTTCTCTGTCAAATTTAATTTGCTAAAATATGCTGCTTTAAGAGTGTTGGGGGTTTTGAATTTGATAGTTAGGGTTTCAATTATTATTCAGTCATTTACAATTTAGTGGCGGCGGTGGTGTAGATTGTTAATTTTCAAAGTGGGACGATTTTTTTTTTTGTTTAAAGCTGTGGTGGTGTTCAACAAAGAAAGAACGAAGAATCGAAAGAACAAATAACAGATGAAGGTCTTTGTTGTATAACTACTGATAGAGTTCACTTACCTTTTCCTTACTCAGCAGTTGTAGTCTAAACTCTAGAAAGAGGAAGCCTGATTAGTTCCAACCTTTTCATGCTAGATGATTAAGGCCATTTGGATGGGATTAAAAAAAAAAAAAAGTGCTTTCAATGGTGCTTTTTATAGTAGAGTTTTTTTTTTTAAATCAAATAATTTTGATTTTGGATACAATAAGTAAGAGTGCTTTAAAAATGTTTTTATTTGAAAATACTCTAGGTTAGCTTCTCAAAAAAGATAATTTTGGCCTTTTTTTCTGGCTTCTGTTTTTTTTAAAAAATCCATTCAAAACACATTTTTTTTTTGTTGTGAAGTGCCTTTTTAAAAGAAAAAGTGCTTCTTCTTTTAAAAAAACTCATCCACACAAGCTCTAAGGACTTTAGTTGATAGCTTAAACACTGTAAAACATGTATCTTCAAAAACTTGTAGAAAATATTATACTTTCTAGATTAAATACTTAGTCGAGCACAAAAGAAGTTCTGAAGCTCTCCATTTCAATTTGTTTCTTGTTGACTTTTTGTTGTTTGCATCGACATGTATACACCAATTGTCTATTAGACGATGGATTTTGCTGAACACATACCATTACAGGAAACAAATCTGGCCCTTTCAGTTTAGTGGTCTATGTGCAAACATTAAATGTATCTAGATATCTGGAATATGTATTCAACCAACTTGATAATGCTTAAAGGCTTTATGACATAAAGATGTTCTATTCCGAAACTTAAGATTGATGTGGCATAGAAGGCAAATTTATTAGGTATTTGGTGGCTAAATGGTCATGAAATTCTCCAAATTTTTGAGGTCCACCTTAATGGGGATGGTGACCAATTTGTTTATCCGAAAATCTGCTTTACTGGTTGCTTTGCTACGGATTTGTTATTATGGGATTAATAACACATTTTATTAAGTGATGTATAGATTTTTTTTTCCCCCAGTATTCATATATGAAAATTTTAATAAGTTTTATGTAGTTTGTTAAATTTAAAAAACTAACATTATATCGACTATAATGACACCATCTCAATACAAACTTTAACTTGCTGCAGAGGGAAAACATATTAGAAGATTGATGAGTGGTGCTTCCACATCCACCGGTATACGAGCAGCTTTCTCATACTGTGTCCAACAAGTACGAACCTATGATTACCACCACTATCTCTGTCTTCTCGAACTCCCACCAAATATGCGAAAACCCGCTTTCGCCCTCCGTGCCTTTAATGTCGAAACATCAAGAGCTATGGATATTGCTTCAGATCCAAGAATTGGCCTCATGCGCCTTCTTTGGTGGCAAGAAGCCATAGACAAGATCTTCTCAAACAAGCTAATCGAGCATCCAGTTGCTCAAGCACTATCTTCTGTAATATCAGAGCATAAAGTTAGCAAAACCTGGCTAAAACGGTCCATCGAAGCCCGTATAAATGACGCCAAACGGGACCTTACTGATATCCCACAAAATATAGAAGAGCTGGAGCGTTATGCTGAGGACACAATGTCAACCATTTTGTACTCAACTCTTCAAGCCGGTGGTATTCATTCTACTGCAGCTGATCATGTTGCTTCACATATAGGCAAGGCGAGCGGGCTTGTGTTGCTTCTCAAGTCTCTCCCGTACCATGCAGGTCGAAACCGTCATTTTGCATATATACCCGCTGAGGTGGCAGAAAAGCACAGGTTGTCTATGGATTCGCGGGAGGGGCTGTGTGATACTGTTTTTGAGATGGCGTCTGTTGCTAATGCACATTTGCAAAAGGCCCGTGATTTGGCCGTGACGGTGCCAGGCGGGGCCCAGCCTGTGTTGCTGCCCGCTGTGCCTACTCAGGTTGTACTGGATACTTTGAGACGTGTGCAATTTGATGTTTTTGATCCAAGAATGACGCGGGGTATTTTAGGGGTTCCTCCTTTGTGGTTCCAATTGAAACTTAAATGGTGTTCTTGGAGAGGGAAATACTGAAAACTACATATTGGATTTTTGTTTCGTGATGTAATACTATTTTTGGTTGAGTGAAAGATTGAGAATTTTATGCTGACAGCATTTTTTGGTTTTTTGTTGAATAAAATGCTCATGATGCTGGTGGATTATGAGGTTGAATATTGTATTAAAGGATGAATGAAATTGCAGACTTAGGAGCTGGGAAGATTTGATTCAATTTGATGACTACCATGAGTTTATCAATCAGCTTGTGTCGCCTTTGGCCTATGAGGTTCTATCTTTGGAATCAATTGTTCACAGGCTATAGTTAGAAACTATAGTTTTGAATTGCTCCACTTCAAATTTTGGAGGCGTTTAATTTGTGAACTAATTTTAAAGGTTTTTAAAAATAAAAAGTTGTTTATTTTCTTTTTTATGGGGTAGTTTGTAATTAACATTTGCGCTCTCTGTTTGAGATTGATTTGTTGACAAGGTGTCTTTCTCTTCGGCCAGTATGATTCGTGGGATTAAATCTTATGATTGGAAAGATGAATTCATGCTTCTTGATAAACTTTTTTGATCATTTTACAGTTGAGTTGCTTATGAAACACTCCCTGAGGTCAGGTTTGTTTTGACATAACAACCTTGTATGAAATTTACAAAGAATAAATTCCATAAAATCCCCTTGTTTATTGTTTAAAACGTTAAAAACTCCTTCTATTTTGAAAATAGTCGAAAATACTCCTTTGATTTATTATATGTAGCATACTCTCCCTCTTAAGTTAACAAGCTCCAACACAGTGAATTTGTTATGTGAAATGTCCGTTTTATCCTTTTACTAGCAACCTTAGGATTTTTTAGTCCCAAAACGAATGATCAAGATCTAAGTACTTATATCATACAAACTATTAATATATATATATATGGACATATATAACATATACAGAATATATATATATATATAATGGGGCATATATGTAGATATATATACAGAAACATGTACATATATATAACTACATAAATATATACACATCTACAGAAGGCAACGCGATTCAACGAAGGTGACGGGAGCGGTGCTTGGCGGGAGCTGGGTGTGGCGGGCTGGCGGTTGTTCTAGGGTTTTTAATTGCAAGGTCTTGGGGAAGATGAAGAAGGTAAGGAGGAAAGAAAAAGGAAAGAAAAAATTAAAAAAAAAATAGGGAAAAAAGAAGAAAGAAAATTTGAAGTCAATATTATTTAAATTTAAAAATAATTACTTGGTCAGAAAAAGAAGGGGAAAAAAAGGAATTATTTTAATAGAAATAATATTTTAATCAAAATATAATAATTACATGTATATTTTTATTTTTATATGAACTTTAGTTAGATAAAATAGTATTTAAATGTATTTTTTCAATTTCTATAAATCATTTAACTAATTACTGAATAAATACATATTAAAATATTCTGCATATTTATATTTAAATAAGAAAACAAAATTTAAATTAAAAAGGATGCTTTCAAATTTTCACAAATTAAAAGGGGCTTAGTTGCAATTTTAGATAAAAACAAGATACTATTTTTAATTGTTAAGACAAGGGGGAATTTTTAGTCAATATGCTCACATTTTAAGGTGAAAACATGCAAAAATCACTTATTTTCACACATGAGGCGCATGTGCCACAAATTCTGTTAGTCTTGGATGGAGATGAGGTTTTATGCCATATTTAATTAATAAGAGGGAGGGTTTTAGCATTTTAAGCAAATCATAGGGGGTTTTATGGAATCTATCCATTTACAAATATATGCTGGTTTTTTAATTTTGTATTACAAATTCCACTCGTAATTATGGGTGTGCCTATAATATAGCACCAAAATGAAGGGCGTTATTTGTAATCCTTGATACATTAAGGAGGTTCCTGTGAAAAGGCAAAACCTCAAGGGTTTGTGTAACTAAATCCAAATAAACATAAAATATATACTTTAGCTACGTGCAAGGCATTCGAACTCAATCACGTAGGCACATAATTTACACATTTGATATATAATGTCAAATCCCAAACCAAATAGTTTTTATTTTAACAAACTAATCCACAATTTAATCACCGAAATATAATTGAGTGCCAAATAAGTAAATTCCCGAAGAAATAGAACAAGCGTGTTGAGTGAAGCACACTGCCCAGAGGTCTTTGGAGCATCGCTGTCGAACCGCATGTGAATGGTATCCAAAAGGGTCTAACTTGACACTAATTTGTTCGCCTACTTGTGGCTACAAAAGCTCTCAATCAATTTCAGTAAAACATCAATCATTCAAATTTAATTGAAGAAAAACTCCCTCAAACCATAGTTCGTCACCCCCATCTTTCTCTTCCAAATTTACCGGTATTCATCAATCTTTTCCCCAAATTGACCTCACCAAAGACTTGTACAAATCCTAGCTAAAACCCTCCAAAAAAGTAATCGGAATCTGCCACCCACTACCACCATGCACGTTGCCACCATAGGCATTGATTTTCTGGTCGGTAAACCCCTGTAATACTACCACCATTCAATTCCTCTAGTCGCGGTGATCAAATTTCATATTTATATGCGCCATTTGGCTAAGAAATGAATGAGGTATGAGATTGTAAAGTTTGAATATATTCTCTTCCTCTTACATGTGTGTATCTATATGTGAATCTATCACCTCCTCCACCTACCACATCAAAGAGAATTTCCATTAATTATGATTTGGCCTCAACTTTTGAAAAGTTAATACCATTTTGGTCCTTCAACTTTATAATTCCTTAAAATTGAATCTCATTGTATTCAATTCTGCCCCAAACATCTTATTTCCTTGCAATTGACCTTTAAACTTTTAGAATTCAGCCAATTGGGTTTCTAACTCCTTCAATTAGGTCCTTAGTATTTTTATTATTAAATTCCATCATTTAAAATTCTTCTATTTGTCCAAAAGATACAATATAATACATTTACTTCTCTATTACTCTAACATACTCATCAAAAAATTTATCACAGGGTATTGCGCCATTGCTCCCACCTCTCAGTCAATCCATCACCGTCTTAAAGCATCCTCACAATCTCCAACATCTTGGAAAATCTCTTTGGGGTTGACTATGTGCAAACTAGAGCTAGTTGTACTAGCTGTTGTGTCTCTTCCTCTTTGTGATCGACTTCACAATCTGCATGAACGATCATTTCAAATTTTTTCTCCAATAAAAGTGTGTTTTCCTTATATTTCAATTACACGTCACCATATTAGGCCAACTAAGATTAAAGCTATGACTAAACAAGTACGATAAAAATACACAAGTATTCACAAGTTTTAAAGTGATGCTTAGAAGTTGAGCATAGTCGTAATAAAAGGCAAGGCTCACCCAATCAAGCAACAACATGTTGTCATATTGGCAAGCGGATAAAAATGAAAAACTCTCTCCCCTATGATGAGCTCAAGAAGAAATACACCATAACAAAAAATATTGGCTTTCCCCGAACATCTACCTATGGAGAGGTACCCAGGAGCTATATGACCAATTGTTCCATGTATAGTTGTTGTAACATCAATATCATCGTGATCCAGGAGTATGGCCAACTCAAAGTCACAAATAATAGCTGATATTGGTAATTGCATTCTCTAGCTTTGAAATTCCTTTTAATGGATATTGGTTATACCTATTTTTGTCTTTAATAGGTGATTGCCCCCTTGATTCAGCCATGAGCAGGCTCCTCTGGCTTTTAGCATAGTGGGGGTTCCAGCCTCAATCATCGAGGGGTAATAAGGACAAAAGCCTCCCTAGAGAGCATGATTATGCCATCAAGAAGGATATTTCTCATAGAGAGTTAGGTACTTTGCCCGTTGGAGAGTGCCATTGCTAGCTATAGGTTTTCTTGTTGAGGGCGATGCTCAAGGCTGATGTAATAGGCTTGGACTTTCACGCCCTCTTTCATGTAGGTCATGGACCATCAACATTTGATTTTTTTTGAAATGTTTTGAGTGTTCTAAGGGGTTTAGTCTCTTTAACCTAAACAAGATCAAATTTAAGTTCCAAGGCCTTAGGAGAAATGATGGAACATGTATCTCCTAAAGATATCTAATTAAGTGTGGTAAGGTCCTATTTGTCTCCTTAAAAAGGCCAAAGCCTTTTTTTTTTCTTTTTTCCAAAGGAAGGTCGGGACCTTTTATTCTTAGGAGAAAGGCTGGAGCTTTTTTTCTCATCAGAAAGGATCAAGCTTTTTTTTTTTTTTCCCTACTTTTCATCTAGAAAGCTAGAGCCTTGTATTTTATCCTCATGAAGGCCAAAGCCTTATATTTCTTATGAGAAAGGTTGGAGTCTTCTATTTTCTCCACGTGAAGGCCGAAACCTTCTTTTTCATTAGCAAGGCCGAAACCTCTTATTCTCATGATAACTCTATTTTATAGAGTTATTTTGGAGCCTTATTGTGTAAATTTCAACCCAATTTAATTTTAAATTGCTATTTTTTGGTCAAGGAAATTTAATTTAATTTATTTATTTTCTTTTCTTTTTGCAGAAAAGATTTTGGAAGAAATAAAACAAAGACATGAAAATACATTATGGAAGATCTCGCCTAGGCGATGATCAAAGCTGCCTAGCTGGCATGGAAGAAGGTACAGATCAGATTCTAGAGGCGTAGCCGCCTAGGCGGCTACTAGTTCCCGCTTAGGGGGCATTGTGGATCAATTTTCCAGAGGCTTAGCTGCCTAGGCGGCAACATATATTTGGAACATTGCAAGCTTCGTGTTTTTCATGATTTTTGCCTTAAAAAGGAGGGATCTGGACAAAGGAAGAAGGGAACGAAGAAAATTAGGGACCTGGACAGGAGAGAGGGATTTGAGAGCTTTGAATCGCAAAGAGGAGGCCTGGAGAAGAAGATTCGAGCCACAATCAAGTTTTTCTTCCTTCAATCTCTGTCTTGTTATTCATGTCTATTTTCTGTATAATTTCTGCCATGGATTTCTCTTGTATGGCGAACTAAATCCTTTGTAAGGATTGTTATTGAAACCCTATGAATCTCTATTAAGTACACTACATCTCAATTATTTTGTATTGATCTTATTGCGTTCTAGTGCTTGCCCACCATTAGAATTGATTTGTTAACCTTAACTGAGCTTGGGAGAGGATTTCATGGTTTAGAACTAACAAAGCAACCTAAGTTTATCATTCCTTCAGGAGTATAATTTGTAGGGAGGACGAGAGTACCAACTTACCATAAGGTAATCACTCAGAATGGATCCTTAATGCTGTTATCTTGGGTTAATTCTCATAGAGATATAGGCTTCGTTCGGTTAGCTCGATAAGATAAGAAATAGGTACCCAGTCATACATAAGTTGTTGTTCAGTTATTGCAATTAATAATTTCGGGTTCGGCCAATATTGATCTCGACCTGCAATTAAAACAACTATTCACGCATGATTGGATCTCAAAGGAGGGGGTGAGATTAGTTATATGAGGAATCCAAATTATTTATATTGGTTATGTGCTATTACCAAATTGTCCTTCTTAAAATCTTATTGCCCAATTCTATCCCATGGTGATTGTACAGAAAATATTGTCCAAAAACAAACCCCAAATTCTTGGCATTCAATTTCACCTACCTCACCTCTTTTGTTCAAAACTCTAAATACACCTCTGTTAACCATTTGGATCACAGTAAAGACCTTAAGAGGTGCACCCCAGTTTGGAAAGAAGACGATATGTACTAATATCACCAATTTGCATCATGAATAGGTACATTTTATTTTTTTCTCCAACCAATATTTGGTTTAGATTTGAAATAATTTTAATCGCTCGGCACAACTAGGGATATCGTACTAAATTGCTAGTTTGGTGGTTATTTTTTTTTTGGTTTTTAATACTTCTTACGCTGTAGTTTTCTCCATTAAAAAATCTGAGCCCAAGGACTGATTTTTTGAAACTGTGATATGTAGATCTCAGTGTTATTGTGAGTCACTCATATTGTGTATGTGTTATTTGTTTGTACTTTGATAAATTTTAGATTTGGTATGAAGTGGAAATTACAAAACATACAATGTTGAGTTGTGTCTATGTTACTGGACAACAAGACTTGTTTCATGTGATTTTCATTATAATGAGCACTTTATTATTGTATCCTTAACTCCCCTGAGTAATGGGATTCAATTTCTCAATCACTAATACAAACGGGAGGTGAATACTTCAGAGCAATATGGATCATTAGTGACGATTGTTATTCCTGTTGTGGGTGCACTTATTTTTGCTCTAGAATACAATGGTAATGTTTGGAATATTGTACACATTATTGACTAAAAGTAAGAGGAGACGTCGCTGGCCATTCCCTGGATGAATTCATTACAACATACTCCAGAAGATTCCGGATCAATCTAAATATCTAGCATATCTGGTAGAATGGAGTGATGTCACTTGCATAGATAATATCTACGAATGGATCAATTAACCTTCCACAGATTGTGCTACTTACTTGAACAAATCAAAGGTTTTCGATCTGATAAATTTGTTAGTGTGCGTGAGAAAGTCGCAATGTTTGTCACTGTTTTGGCGCACCACAAGAAGATGCAAGTCATTAGAACAGATTTCAAAAGATCGAAAGATACTATAACCAAGTTATTTAGACAAATATTAGTATCTTTACTACGGATCAACAATCTTCTACTACTAGAGCCATCTCCGATAGATGAGACTGAGACAAATGACAAGTGGAGACCATTTAAGGTACTTTGTTTTTGTTAATCAGACCATGCTATATCTTTAGTCTCTTTCCTGAATGTAGATGTGAATTGTTATATTTCCATTTTAAACCTTCCTTGACTGTTTTTGTAGGGATGTTTGGGAGCTCTTGACGGTACCTATGTAAAAGTTCATGTTCGGTTGTACAATAAAGTATGGTATATGTCAAGAAAAGGGGGAGGTGATTGTCAATGTCCTCGGCATGTGCTGACAAGGATATGAACTTCATGTACGTTCTCACCGGTTGGGAGGGTTCGGTAGCAGATAGCCGGGTTCTACGAGCAGCACTAAAAAAACCAAATGGGCTTAAAGTTTCAGCTGGTCAGTATACTATTTCTTTGCTTTTTTATTTTTATTTTAAATTTTGTACTATGTTAATTATTATGTAATATAAAGGTTGATGTAATGATTTCTAAAACTATAATATTTGTCATGCAAACAGGACAATATTGTCTTTCCGATTGCGGTTACATGAATTCAGACGGTTTCCTAACCCCTTTCCGTGGTGTGCGTTATCATCTGAATGAGTGGAGAGGTGGTAATCAACATACACGAAACCACGATAAGTACTTCAATTTGAAGCGTATCAGGCCTAGGAATGTAATCAAAAGTGCATTTGGTTTATTGAAGAAAAGATGGTCCGTTCTTCGGAGAACGACATTTTATCCAATCAAGGTCCAAAATTGGATAATTTTTGTGTGCACTTTGCTACATAACTTCATTAGGAGGGAGATGGAGGACGAATACATAGAAACCATTGAGGTAAACCGATCTCTGGAGCAATTGGCAAGAGACTTGAGCGATGAACATGTACAACTCTTGGTGATGCCGTTGATGGTGTGATACAGTAGTTATCAAAAATCCGAACGACTACGTGAATGGTCATTTGTGAACTCGTCATAGTTGTGTGCAAGTGCCCAATATTTACTATTGCCTATATGTGGTCGAACTACTGCTAAAATTATATGTTTTGGCTTGTTATGAACTGTTCTGTAACTTATTTTTTGGCAGCTATTAGGATATGGTTGTATTATGGCACCAAGACTCCATTGGAAAATATAATTTCATTTGTCGATTTATTTTTTGGTCTTCTATTTGCTGAATGAAGGGATTCTCTGATGTTATCTGATAAAGGGTTGATTTTTAATTTCTCTCATTTAAAACCAGACATAGCATCATGTCTATGTTGTTGTCTATGATTTATATTCACTATTGTTAAAGAAGTACCTGTTCCTCCAGGTGACATGGATAATAGCAGAAGAGGTGCGAGGGGTGGAGGTCATGTGTCTAGGCGAAGCACTGAAAGCCGCAGGTTTTGGACACCTGAAGAAGAGCATGTTTTATTGGATAGCTTGGATTTGATTCAGTAGCTGGGATACCGATTGGATGGTAGTTTTTGTGGTGGATACATGGCAAAGCTTGAGAGGATTATGTCGGAGAAATTTTTGGGTTGTGGGCTTCGAGAGAAACATATTGGTTCTAAGCTTATGGTTTGGAAAAAACAACTTGCATTATTACAAGGGGTTTTTCGTTGCAGTGGTGGTGCCAGAACATATTGGTGCCCAATGACCTTTATGATAGTAGTCAAAGACAAAACATGGGATGCTTACGTACAAGTGGTTATAATATGAATTTTTACTATGCACTCAGTCTTTAATTGCACTATACTTGTGCCGCATAACAATCATTCTGTATGTGCAGATTAGCAAGAAACAGACAAAATAAGAGGCAAGCCACATCTATATTATGAACGTTGGCTAAAGGCATTTGGAGAGACCCGCGCAACGGGTGAGAACCAAATGGACATTGTAGATTGTGTGAATGAGTTAATAAACAAACACACTGAGAGTACATCTATTCACCATGGTGTGGATGAGGCCAATACAATCAATTTGGGCACAACTCCTCTAAGTCAACATGACATACCATACGAAACGGTTGGAACTTCACGCAACCCTCCCCCATCATCACAATGCAAAGCATCTATTTCGACTACAAACAAAGGGAAAATGAAGGCAGAGACTTCTTAAGTTATCCTAAAAGAATTGATGGACTCATGGATTGATCGCACAATTCAAGCATTAGGAGATGGTGTGGGAAAGATGGGCACGTATACTACTGTTGGTCAAAATATGAGTACAAAGGAAGGCCACTTGAAAACGGAGATATTTGATGTTGTTGCTAACATCCCCAATTTGAGCGAGAATGATTAGATTACCATTACTCAACATTTTTGCAGCACTGAGCCAGACATGCTTGTAGTTTGGGGCATGCTATTTCGAGTTGGGCGAGATTCGTTGAACTAATCTTGGTTGGTAAGCTTAAGAAAAATTGATTAAATATGTATGTTTATTTTTGGTGTGTATGATGGTGATCGACTCATTTATGGTTGAGCTAAGAAGATATACTTTTATTTAAACAGATCGATTATTCATTTTGGGGTGATGAACACTCTATTTTGTGGGAACTGCTGAATGCGTCTGGAACTTTAGGTGTTAGATTTGTCATATGTAATATGGTACTTCTACATTGTATACTTTTCGCTTCGCATCAACCCAGCAAAGCCTCTATTTCAACAACTAAGGCTTTTCCAGGTAAATTTTTTTTAATTTGATTTAAAGTGTGTGTTATGGTAATCATGTCTATGTACAACATCTTTGAGTAGATAGTTTAATGCACATTTGTGAATTTGTGAACCAAGATAAAAATCATTTTCATACAACACACGTTACTTATTTTCCATGAACCAAGTTATAGGAGCATGCACTTTGAAACACCCCTATTACACAATTATAGGGTGAGGTTACATCTAAAGAAATTGCGAAACTAAATTCATTACACAGTACAGAAACATCATGAAAGAGACAACTCGAAATGGATGATGAAATAGGAAATAGATAGAAGGAACCCCTTGCTAGCGAGAAAATGCATAAGTATACCCACTGCTCGAATAACTTCTTCAAATCATTCCACAATGGGTCACCTCCATGCCTGTAGACAATGCCCAATGGGTGTACCTATGATGAATTCATAAATATCTTACAACTTTGGATCAAACTTTAAGATAAAATATAGAAAAGAAATGAAAATTTGTAATAATTCTTTTAATAGGTACCCCTAAAACAAGATGCCATCCACCTTCTTCACAAATGAACATGTTTCGCTCCTCCCAAAAATACATCTCCGGTAGGCTACAATTAAACTTTGTCACAGTGCATCAGAGTTCCAGCATCCTAATTCTTGTAATTTAAAATTGGTTCGACATCTCTAAACCAAAAAAACGATTCACCCTATTGGCTGCGTCTGCTAGCACTACTTCGTTTATTTCGTAAACGTGTTTTGAGCCATTCTCTGCATGTTGGACTAATATGTTGCAAAACAAACGATCCATTTCTATGCTCAAACAATGGCTGTAAAACTTACTATTTGGAGTGAAATTCCTAACAAGTTATGCAGGTCCAAAGTCGTGGTCGAAATGGATTATTGTAATTCCATCTTTATGCAAATGAATTTATTCGGACTAATTCTATTGAACCTTATTTACGTTTAAGTATACGTACATGTATTTAAAATTTTTTGTATATTATTTTTTGTATTTTTTCATATTTTGGTTGTCTATACACCGAAAACATTTATACCCATTTAGGGTTTAAATTAAGTTAGTTATTATTTATTTTTAAAAATATTTTTTTCTCTGGTCCAGATTGACATAACCATTCCTTGTTTTCTTTTTTCTTTGGGGTCATGTTAATGACTATAAATATACAATACATTTGCTAACCATTAACACATATGCGAGTTCCCAATAATATGAAACAATTAAATGTGAAAATTGTGATGTTCGACCAGAATTCATATTGAAAAAATAATCCAACAAAATATTTCTTGATTTTACCTTTTATGCCTTGCATTTACATATATGAATCAATGTGTATACAAATGTGAATTACAATCTAAACTAACATTCACTGCAAATATTTATTACTCTATCTCAATAAAATTGAAGTTTTTTTCTAGCTTGAGTAATCAAGTAATGTATAGTTACATTCTTAATTTCACGCCTGTGCTCACCATCATTCATTTTGAAAAACCCTCCAGCTCATGGCCTAGGAAAGCAAATTTGCTTATGAATTATATCTTGCTATTTATTTTCTTTCTCGTAGTAGGACAGGGTAGGTGCCAAATTGGAAATCAATCGATCGAAATGATTCACAGTGTGATATGATAGAGGCCTAAGAAAGTGGACGTATATGCAAATGCTTGTCGGATCTTCATGAGAACAACTTATTTTTTTAGGTCTAAGCACGTTTCGCGTTTGTCTTCTTGCAATTTGGAGACTTGCGCAACTCGACCATATTACTTTTACATGCATGCGCATACAGGCTCACTTATTTTGTATTGAATAATAGTGTACCATATTTTCTTGCTACAGGCCAGACCAGGCTATAAAAAAACAAAAAACATAGTCTAAATCACGGTCTCTAACAAAAAATAGAACAATTTGAAATATACTAAGCCATGATATATCACTTTGCTCACATATAACTGCAACCCTAAAAACATTGCACCTTTCAAAATTCAAGCCTGCTATCAATGGCGTCGTCGGACCAGCCTAGATGTACCCATCAAGTTCTTAACTATCGTCTAAGGTTAACACCATGTGAAGAATGCTTGCTAGTTATTCTATTGACAGATTATGCTAGGGATCATGCTGTTGACAGGGGTGAGGTTATGGTCGAAGGTGTAAACCATATTGCTAGAGAACTATCAACAAGGCTTGAAAAGCCTTTCTCCTCAAAATTGGTTTTGGTGAATATCATGCAACTTAGAAATGACTATGTGAAATTTAGACAATTTCTCAAATTACCCAACGTCGAATACCAGTCCACCACCAACGTGATCACTGTAGGCGACGGAGATTTTCATGCCAAGGGAGAGGAGGTACACATACAACTACCATTACTCATGACATTACTAGTTTAAATAATAAATACGTCCACTCGCTGTTGAAAAAAATATTGTACATTTAATTGTTTAAGTTATTTGTTAAGTATGTCTGTGATGTGCATAAATTATGGATTTATGCCCATGTTTATGTATGAAGAACTTATTCAGGAATCTAGGTTGTATCTCAAATATTGGAGGGAAAGCCTCACATACTGGGATGAGTTACGTTTTGTATTTCGCAAACGATGATCTTTCTTACTCGGCGACGAGCCTCAAGAAAACTACGCAGATCCAGAATTGTTTTTGGACTCCTCAGAAGAGTAGTTCGGAAGAAGTTTTAAGTAATATGTTGTTCGCATGCTATTTGTAATTTCGTTTTATTCTACCTAATCTTTTGAAGTAATTAAACCTAACAACAACAAAGTTACTGATGTTGCTTTCCTTTGACATGATTTTGTTACCCATTTTCAGTAAAAGGGTTTTGTATTTTCTGTTCACATTATTATTTGAACACTTCGATTTGTCCCACGTGGATATAATTTTATTTATAAAATTTGAGAACCACCCAAAATGTTCAGTATTATTATTCACCATTATTAAATCTTTGTGTACTACTTAATTATGTTATTGGTGAGCAAATATAGAATAATTAACTTCCAACTTAAATGAGATCAAGCAAACCGAAGCCAAACTAATAAGATAATTAAACTAAGTCGAACATAGGCAACTTAACATAGGTAAAATAATTATGAAAAATTGGTTGATGAGTATTCCTACCATCCATCCTCACTGCTTGCCAAATACCAATCCACCTAGTACCGCATCAACATTGGCCATTCAGAAGTTAAACCCAAACTATATTAATAAAGACATATGCTCGAACAGGGCGTAACGAATAGTATTGCCAATTCACCCCATGCTTTATTTGCATCCTATCTCACAACTTGCATGTTCATCACTACCTGAAGGATAACTTGTTTTGTTGTGACTATCAGCAACATATTCCCAGAAATCTGCACTCATGTTTGCATTATCATCATGGAGCAACACATAATGCTCCATTGGTGAAACTGCTACAGGTTGTCTGGTAAGGCAAGTACGAAATGGAGTTGGAGTTCATCAAGAGTGGCTGAGTTGTGGTTATTGTTATCTTTGGCATGGCTAAAAATAAACTGCAAATCTTCCCATATTGGCTTTGGGGCTTCTTTATATGCTCTTACTAGACTACTACTCTAGAAGTTCACGGACGAAAAAATATGAATAATGATGGAGATATTTTTATATAAACACTATTGGAAGGCCTAATTATTTACTATTTCTATTGCTAACAGAAATTTTATTGTGAACTCACTATAAGTGTTAGCCCTCACCTTTCCGTAGAGTAACACATTTGTTAAAAGAGATGGATAATGGTAATGCTTATAACAACTCAAAACTTAATTTTGGCAAAGTAATTACCTGCAAAGCATATTCGTATAAAGAAAATATTGTCGAGGGAACTCAAATTGTTGTAATGGTCCGTCAAAGTACACTCTAGATATTGAAATAATCATCTTGAAGATCTCGTAACTCTTCCGTAAATGTCGTAGACGACGGGTAACGTACCCCTATGTGAAATTTTTGCTGTGAACAAAGTTAACAACGACTCTAGCATGCGTTATGGCATCTTGATTGGGAAAACCATGTTCATAGTTTCCGGCCATGGCTTCCTCGGACAAAGCAGCAATAAACGTCTCCTCAATCTGTTTTGTCCATTCAAAATCCCAAAACTGCACTGGCTGCCATGCACCAGGTTGGCCCTCCATTAGAACGACTAAGAAATCAGGAACTTGGACGATTTTAATTATGTAGTCGGGACTCACGTGTTTTGGGTGTAGTATATTTATATATTCGATGACTTGTATAGAGGGCATCATACAATGTATGTCGAAATGTTAGTGCATATATATTTTACAATGAAAGTTATATTGTTTATTATATATATATTGCTTAATTTTGGTATTTGGGATGAACGAGGATTTAATTTCCTTTTTTCTTTTTTCCTTTTTCTAAGGCAGGTGTTCGTTGGTGAATGTGGGAAACAGTGTGAATTCAAGGTTTAATTTATGTTTGGGTGTACATTTTTTATTTTACTAAAAATGACATTACTTAGGTCCCATGCACATTTGTAATTTTTTTTCAAAGTATTGCACCTGAACAATTATTTCAACTAGCAAATCTTTTACGTTACAATGCTATTGCAAGTAATTCTTTTGCATGGGGATGGATACATTTATGTGTGGTTACACAACTGAACGTATATAAATTGATATGAGATTGCTTGTTGATAGTTCAAGTAACACTCGAGAAAGATTTTTTTTAGATTCCCTAAATCTCACTAACTGCAGTGATAAATCTAATTGTGCAGGTAGCAGTCCACTTCGATTTGAAGTGCAGAGCCATTTGAGGGGCTCCATACTAAAGGGGAATCATTGTAGCAGTATTAAATTTTTTTAGACATTATTAAGCCGATTTTTAATTATTGACTAACAAGAAATAATTAAATGCTTAGCATTTCTTAGTAATGACTTATTTTTTTGTTTCTGTAGTACTTCATCTCTTCTGATATTAGCTCTATTTAATGGAGGCAAGATTAGTTAAGCCATGTTGGGATCTTGCTATGGATTAGTGAGTCCATACACAAACCTAATATACCATTACGCGATCATGCTCCAAAAATCTGCATATGTAATACATCTTACTAATTGAAGATTTTTTTCGTGTAAGTACTTGACTATTTACTGTTACCATGATAGCTGACTTTAATTTATGAGACCCAACGACCCACTAATTTGTCATTATAAATAATCCGTGTAACTACACATGTTCAAATGCCAAACTAAGCAACTTAAAAAAGCCTAATAAGAGTATTTGTTAGGCACTCAGAAGGTCAGTCAGGGTCAAAGCGAGAAGGCCTCGTGTTTTGCATGCATGGATGATTTGGTTTTCAAAAAGAATTATTTGGTCTTTTGCATGCATAAGTAGATTTTGGGATGTGTTGATTTTTGAAGAATATATTAGCTTTTGATATGAGCTCATCGTTTCCTACTTTTTTAAACTTGCATGTTTAATTTTTGTTACATTAAAAACCCACTTCTTTAATGATTTTCTATTACTTATTTGTGTATTTATTTTTTAATACTATTTCTTGGACCTAATAGGTTGATTGGCAATGGCAACCCTTAGCCTTACACAGCAGGCCACAGTGCAGTTTAAGGATCCTTGGATGGTTGAAATCGATGATGAATTCATAGGCGAGCTTGCTATGTACGCATCGCAAAGGGAATCACCATTAACAGTGCATAGTAAGTTGACTATGATCCGGATCGCAATATTTCGACTAGCAACTGACACAATTTGGGACTACATTACAGTGGTCTGTTAGAATATGTTTCATGGTTATCCTAATAGATTTTTAACCAGGGATATTTTATTTATATGTAATTACATATATTTTCTGCACAAATATTTTAGCAGGTGTTACGTATCTGAGGTTACTTGAAAATTTTGAATTTGATGGTTGTTTTGCAGCGCAACAACATTGGTCAAGCCTACATGTATATCGGTAAGCCGAATTGGGATGAACTGTGTGTTATGTTTGGCAAGCCTAAGCCTATGGCAGCAAGCCAACTTCCACCAATCATTCAAATCTCCGACGACAGTGTAAACTCTGCTCAACGGCTACACCAACAAACTCCTGTTAACTGCCCACCTTATGCAATGACACATACTGCGACCAGGGTGTCTACCATTTGAACATCTTTCTGGGAAGGATTGGGACCTATCATCGACCTTGAATCGAACATGAGCGACCCTTCAGTGCACTGGAATGATTCTCTTGTGCGTGGTGTAGTCCCAACTATGCACCAGCTCTTTCTCGAAAGTAGCACTGCCCCAATAGTTGCACAAGATAGTCTCAATGTTAACTAGGGAAACGATGACTTTGACATTTCTGAGGTAGGGGAAGACCCCATAGGGTCATGGATATTCACTTCTAGTCCTGCAACTAACGCATGAAACGGTTGTTTGTTGCGATGTTTGTTGCATGGTAGGTGTTGTGTCGTATGTTTTATGTTATTTGTCTTTGTTTCATTTGTGTTGTTGCATCTTCCATGTTATCTATCTTTACCATTCTAAGTAATTGTAAGCGTTGTTTAGGCGTTCCTTGCTAACACTGTATGGCTAATGCCTTTTTGTGTTATAATATACTTTGAAACGGCTAGTAATCGTATGCTTTAGTTTTAATTAAATGATATGTTTTAGTTTGTGTAAATCATGTGGTAGTACTTAACTCATATAATATTCCATTTTTTTTAATACATGTTAGAAAACAATAATGCAGAATATCTAAAACTGGATATTCTCGTGGGTTGATTTATTCGATAATATAAATACAATACAATAACAGTTTTAACAGTAAAACACTATAGCCAAAAGCAAACTAAACAATGTCGTAAACAAATAAATAAACAAGTAAGTACAGATGACTTATCAATATTTATTTGAACAAGTACGACTGAATCACCGGGTTGAGCTGGTTTGCCTTAAAGAAATATTCGCCCCACTGATCGGTGCGATGGGCCTGCGATACTCCTTCCAGGATAAGACAGTCCAGAGGTCCTTTCCAAGCCACACCGCTACTTTGAACCTCACTTCGAAAGCTAAACAGCTCTAGTTGATGTGTATGCACCTTAAAACACACACTCGAAAGATAAAAACTGTATACTCTCTTAAGACTGCAGTTTCTCAAAATAGTATACTTGCTAATTTTGTTTCTTGCTTCGTTTGTTGTGTTTCTGTGTATCTTGTGTGTATTGCAGGAACCGGGAGACAGCTTTATATAGGGGGAGGAGACAACCAGCATTAAAGTCTGGCACATTAATGCAAAGTTAAAAACCGTCTGGATGCCAACGGACATGCCATGTACCTGGACTAAAAAACAAACAACATTCGAAAACGTATTGTTTGACCAGGTAACGTGTCTGGCAGTTTCAAACCGCGTTAATTAAATATGGTAACGGAAATTCAAAATTCAGATTTTTGAATAAAACCGTTACACCAAGGGCAATTCAGTAAAAATTAAGCCCAAGACCGAGACAATTCGCCCAAACGCCCGAGCTCGCACCCTCACCCGCGACCGCGACCTGGACCTGGTCCGTGGTCCGTGGCTCGTGGCTCGTGGCCGGAGCAAGAGTCGGGTAGGGTAGGGTCGGGTCGGACGGGCTGCGCGCGCGTGTGGGGTTTGCCCATATGCGGTACTTAGTTGTTTAGTTTACACTACAACAACACTTAACCATATAAATACCAGCATTGTCAAGGCTAATATATCCGATGTGGGATATTTTACACAGCTTTATTTTCACATAGATAATATTTTCCTCGGGCTTTATCTATGGATTACCATTCCAAATGGTTCAATCCTAGATTACCCCTTGAAAACATCATCTTATCAAGCCCATTTCCAACAATCCCCCCCTAATCCATAGCATAAAGTCTTGGCTGCATACTCATAATGTGCTTTCAATAATGGTACCTTTCGGTTTGAACCACTATCTGCTTAACCAACTTATGTCATCAGAGGAACAAATGGACATATGCCTTGAATTTGAACCTTGGTTGTAATGATGTCTATTGGAAACAACATATTACATCGAGTTTAGCAATCTTCAGGGGTGACACGTTAATGGCCATGTGTCCTGATCCTGTTTCATGAATATTTTTCAAGGAGTAACCTATCTCCTCTAATCGCGGCCATACGAAAATATTCATTAGCTGGGCATCTCCGAAGATGTACTGCTCACATCTCATCACTTAAGACCTCGAACCCATTCAGAGCAGAGCTCTTACTATACTAGTAGTAATACAGCACCTCCCAGGCATACCAGAGGATAGACTTCAGGTACATAGTACCAGTCTAAATTTAGGTGCTAACGTTTACACCCAACAACTTGTTTATACCACATTAAACCTTCCTTATGGGATCTCCACTTGGTAGGTTGGTTGCTACTGTCGGTGTAAACTCAATGGGTTACAAGTCCCATCCTCAACCTGGCTTTTTGGAATGAGTTAAACTCAAGTCCTTTCGTTAAAGAATCAACCACATTGTCTTTGGTACCAACAAAATCAATGGCTACTATTCTTTCAGACACTATCTCCCTTATAGACTTCAGTCTAACTTGGATGTGTCTCTTAGTCTTTTGATTATACTTGGAACTCCGTATTTTCGCAATTGTGGTTTGATTATCACAATGCAAGGCAATGGCAGGGACATGTTTACCCACCATGGGTAACCCACACATCAACCCATGCAGCCACTCAGCCTCAATTCCAGTAGTATCTAAAGCACATAACTCAGCCTCAAATGTAGACCAGGTTATGATTGTCTGTTTTGCAGACTTCCAGGAGACAGCGCCTCCACCCAGAGTATCCATTACTCCCGGAGTTTTGGACAATCCAACTTGCATCACTAAAACCCTCAAGAACTTCAGGGAATTTTCCGTAATGCAGTCCAAGGGAACTGGTACCTTTAAGGTACCTCATTACCCTATCCAAAGCCTCCCAATGAGTACGATCAGGACAGCTCGTATATCTAGCCAACTTAGAGACCGCAAATAAAATATCTGATCTCGTACCATTAGCTAAATATTGCCAGCTTCCAATCACTTGATAATATCTTAATTGAGACACTGGAGTACCAGACTTATTCTTGAAAAGAGTCACAGAAGGGTCATAAGGCGTTTTCAGGATTCTACCGTTAGTATAACCAAACTTCTCAATTATCTTCTCAACATAATGAGATTGAGAAATCGTTATACCCTCAGTTGACCGAATCAACTTGAGTCCTAGAATCACACTAGCTTCACCCATGTCCTTCATTTCAAACTTACTTTTCAAGAATTCTTTCGTCTCATTAATAATCTCAAGATTTGATCCTATTAATAATATATCATCCACATACAGGCACAAAACGATACATGAATCACCATTTATTTTGCAGTAGACACACTTATCATTATCATTTACAATAAAGCCAAAGTTCAATATAGTTTTATCGAACTTTTCATGCCATTGTTTAGGCGCTTGTTTCAACCCATAAAGAGATTTGACAAGCTTACAAACTTTGTTTTCATTTCCGACAGCTACAAATCCCTCTGGCTATTCCATATATATCTCTTCTTCTAGATCACCATACAAGAAGGCTGTTTTCACATCCATCTGATGGATAGAGAAGTTATATATGGAAGCCAGTGCAATCAGCATGCGGATTGTAGTTAATCGAGCTACAGGAAAATACGTATCAAAGTAGTCAATCCCCTCTTTTTGCCTAAACCCTTTGGCAACCAATCTAGCTTTATACTTATCAATAGTACCATCAGCTTTCAATTTCTTCTTAAAGATCCATTTATATCTAATCGTAGTACATCCCGGCGGTAAATCGACTAGTTCCCATGTCCCGTTGGAGACAATGGAGTCAATTTCACTTTTGATAGCTACTTTCCAATGCTTAGCCTCTGAAAAAGCCATAGCATCTTTGAAAGTCATAGGATCATCCTCGATATTGTAAGTGACAAAGTCACTTCCAAAATCTTTAGCGATCTTGGCTCGCTTACTACGGCGAGGTTCATTAGCCTCATCAAAAGTAGAACCGGAACTACTTGGATTTACCCCCTCATTTGTCATCCTTTCCACATGTTCGGGAATGGAACCAAATGCAAGGGCAGAATCTAAAGTCAAAAATCTTCGGGTATTCCTTGTTTCAAAGGGAATACATTTTCGAAGAATGTAGCATCACGTAATTCGACTATTGTGTTAACCTCTATGCCAGAAATCTCAGACTTAATGACTAAGAATCTCATGGCATAACTTGTTTTCACATAGCCCAGAAAGACTGCATCAACAGTTTTTGGACCAAGCTTCTTCCGTTTGTGTTCAGGGACTAAGACTTTTGCAAGACATCCCCACACACAGAAATATTTTAAGCTCGGTTTTCTGCCTTTCCAGAATTCGAATGGAGTGCGTTCTTTATGTTTCAGAGGGACTCTATTCAGAATATGGCAAGCCGTATTCAAAGCCTCTCCCCACATATATTTCGGCAATCCAGAATTCAAAAGCAAACTGTTAATCATGTCTTTAAATGTTCTGTTTTTACGTTCTGCTACACCATTCGTGGAAGGTGAATATGGAGGAGTCTCTTCATGAATAATACCAAACTTTTGGCAATATTCAACAAACGAGTTTGACTCATATACACGACCTCTATCTGATCGTACTCTTTTAAATTTCTTGCCAGTTTGGATTTTCAACTTCATTCTTAAAAATGATAAACTTTTCAAGTGCTTCATCTTTATGTTTCATTAAGTAAACATAACAATATTTACTGCAATCATCTATAAAGGTGATAAAGTATCGATTTCGGTCTCGTGTTAAGACCCCATTGAACTCACAAATATCTGTGTGTACTAAATCAAGTATTTCAGTGTCCCTTTCAACTGTTTGATAGGGTTTTCTTACTTGTTTAGCTTCTACACACACTTGACATTTGTGATTTTGTCCAATGTCATGCGTTGGAATCAGATTTAAATTCATCATTCTTTTAATAGAACCGAAATTTAAATGACCCAACCGTGCATGCCATACAGTGGAATTTTCTATATTATTAATAACAACAGAATTATAAAAATTCGAACTATTGGAACTAGAAACACTAGCATATTCAATCCGTATTTTAAATAAACCTTCAGATAAATAGCCTTTGCCAATAAAGTTCCGTAATGTAAAATTACAATCTTATTAAGCTTAAATGAAAGCTCACAACCCTCTTTGACTAACATTGAACCACTAATAATGTTTCGTCTAATAGAAGGGACGTGATGCACTCGTTGCAGAGATACTGTGCGCCCTGAAGGAAACCTTAGGTCCACGCGTCCTATCCCAAGTACTTGTGCAGCACTTGCATTTCCCATCCTCACGGATTGTCCGTCAATTGGCTGGTACGACACAAATAGAGACTTATCAGCACAAACGTGCACATTTGCTCCAGTATCGATAAGCTAATCGAATGGTTCATAAATAGTCAAAAGTTCGGGTTCAAAAGAAACATACCCGTCAACGTGTTCATGAGAACTAGCAATGCCAGCCTCAACCATGTTGACTACTGGTCCTGAGGGTTTTGGTTTGGTCTTTCCTTTTTCTGCCTTGTTGGGACAATCCCTGGCATAATGACCAACCTGTCCACAAGTCCAGCATGGTTTGTTTGCTTTTGGCTTTTTAGCTTTGGCTTTTCCTTTATCAATGGTTTTAGAATTCGGATTAAATTTTTGCAGCTTAGGGTTTTTCTTTCCCATAGTCAAAACATTTGCTTTTGACTGGAATTTAACTGGTACCGAGTGTGTTTGATTCCTATATCCCTCTTCTATACTTATGGCAATCATTAAATCATCAAGGGATAAGTTTCCTTTTTGATGTTTTAAAGACATTCCGAAACTTTCCCAAGATCTAGGGAATTTTTCAATAATTGCCATAACCATGAACTTTTCTGGAAGTTTCATTTCAGCGTCAGCAAGTGAATGTTCCAGATTAATTAGATCATGGGTTTGTTCAGACACTGAATTACCTTCAACCATTTGATACTTTAGGAATTTAGAAACAGAATAGTTTTCGAGCCCTTGCTCCTCAGTATTGTATTTCTTATCCAATGCTTCCCAAAGTGACTTCGCAGTATAGGAGTCTAAGCAATAGACATCGAAGAGAACATTTGACAAACCTGACAAAATGATCCCTCTGCCTATTTGGTCTCGCTCAGTCCATATTGCGATTTCATTAGTCTTTGGGTCAGTATCAGTAGGTACTGGTTTGTCAATTTGAATTACAGACAAGAGCCCCTTCATTGTGAACCAAATCTTCATTCGTTGTTGCCAACGTTTAAAGAATTGGCCAGCAAATGGTTTAGGCAAACTGCTCAAGTCAAATTTTTGAGAAACCAAAGGAACCAGTAGTTAAACTCGACGCCATTATAAATATATTAAACGAATAAACCCTGAATATTTCTTTAAGATTGTAAGGAAACAATAATGCAGAATATCTAAAACTGGATATTCTCGTGGGTGGATTTATTCGATAATATAAATACGATGCAATAATAGTTTTAACAGTAAAACACTATAGCCAAAAGCAAACTAAACAATGCCGTAAACAAATAAATAAACAAGTAAGTACAGATGACTTATCAGTATTTATTTGAACAAGTACGACTGAATCACCGGGTTGAGCTGGTTTGCCTTAAAGAAATATTCGCCCCACTGACCGGTGTGATGGGCCTGCGATACTCCTTCTAGGATAAGACAGTCCAGAGGTCCTTTCCAAGCCGCACTGCTACGTTGAACGTCACTTCGAAGGCTAAACATTCGAAAACGTGTTGTTTGACCAGGTAACGTGTCTGGCAGTTTCAAACCGCGTTAATTAAATATGGTAACGGAAATTCAAAATTCAGATTTTTGAATAAAACCGCTACACCAAGGGCAATTTAGTAAAAATTAAGCCCGAAACCGAGACAATTGGCTCAAACGCCCGAGCCCGCACCCGCACCTGCACCCGCACCCGCATCCGCCGACCTGGACCTGGTCCTGGTCCTGGTCCGAGGTCCGTAGTCCGTGGCTCGTGGCCGGAGCCGGAGCCGGGTTGGGCGGGCAGCGCGCGCGTGTGGGGTTTGCCCATATGCGGTACTTAGTTGTTTAGTTTACACTATAACAACACTTAACCAAATAAATACCAGCATTGTCAAGGCTAATATATCCGATGTGGGATATTTTACACAGCTTTATTTTCACATAGATAATATTTTCCTTGGGCTTTATCTATGGATTACCATTCCAAATGGTTCAATCCTAGATTATCCCTTGAAAACATCATCTTATCAAGCCCATTTCCAACAATACATTTACTTGGGGACAACCAATGGTTTATATAAGCTATCCCAATCATATTATCATTTCTTACTTTGTGTGAGGCAAGTATTTTCTTTCATATGGTGCGAAATTATTGAGATTATCTAAAGCATCGATTAGAAAAGTGTTAGGTTGAATAAAAATGATTTATTAGACTTCTAATAAAATCGAAGTCAATATTAAAATAGGCCATTTGGTGGTGCTTTTCAAATGCTTCTATAATTGGTCCCCAAAAAGGGCCCAAAATCGCACTGCATGTAAGAAAAGAAAGAACACAGTGACATTGAACTTACTACTAATCACACAATTTTCCATTACTAAAAAGTAATTAAATCAAATATAATTATTATTCACGAATGCTACTATAGGCACATGACAATCTTTATTGGTGGTTCGGGTCGAATATGGCCTTGAGATCATCAAAATCATGTTTGTTTTTGTGATAGTATATGAATGTATATCGCTTCATCTGCAAAAAATGTAACCACGCAAGATTGTAAGGAAAGAAGCACAAATTATTAAAGCATAACAGTTCAAACTCAACTTGGCAAAATATAAATTACTGAACAAAACCGCACAAACTTACCAACCATAGGATCTCTCATACATATTTCGGTGCAATAACCTTGCTCTCAGTTTTGTCGTAAAAAACACATGGATGATCTTTGATGTTTTTGAACAAATTATATCTTAACAGTAAGAACAAAACGCGATATTTGTAGTAATTGTAGTCCCTGTTAAAATTCTGGCTACGATTTTTTTCGATCATCACTTCTTGAACTAAAACATGTCGTATGACTGGGAGTTGAGGGATGGCTTGTCTTGCACGCCTTAATAGGATGGCAATCAATTGATCGTCATGAGATTTTGTCCACACGCCTGGGTACATTGTGGCTTCATGATCGAACATCGCAGCACACTCCTCCAAACTATTTCTGTCCATGTTATTCAATGCGGTAATTTCCTCACTACTCCCTTTTTTGAAAATGTGAAAAAGTATTTTGAAGAAAATAGAAAAGGAATGGTTGTAAGAGATATACTAGCATCGTGGGATTCATTGAAATAGCTTGTTCAAATAGAAGTTGAGCATTGTGCTCATTCAACGTGTGGTTTGTAGTAACATGACCACAACATGCTATTGGAATAAATAAAAAAAAGTTACATGAAATTATAAAGTTGAAATGAAACTTCATTAACACAAGAATTGAATACCAATGAAAAAATAGTACTCCATACTATTTTGATCAGGAATTACAATCTCTCTATGTATCATGTACAGGTATGTTACAAAATAAATTTGGTCATGGGATGAATAGTACAAAATATTTTGGGGCACAAACTCAAACGGGGAAAATGATACAAAATGTGCTTCAAGGGAAATAGTTGCTGAGGGAAATGTGCTTCATTTATGATGGGTAGAAGAGGGTTCTAAAATAAATGTCCAGGCATGTGCAAGAGTACGGGTAAATAAGTAAATAAACATAAAAAATATTAGGTGGCCAGTACGGATCAAAGTAATCGAACAACAAAATATGTCTGACATATGCAATAACATTCGTACTAATCTTGGAAACTGGCCACCAATGAACACATAACAAATCATACCTAATCTGCCTCCCTCACATTACAGTTGCCAATTCCAAGATTGACAATTTCAACCAACTGAATGAAGCCAATAGAGGATTAATCTAGTTAACAAGCTTTATGCTATATCGAGAGAGTAGTATAGACATACAATTTCGGATTATTAAGTATGGTTTGTCACTTGATAGAGAGGATTGAGAAAATCGAATAAAGACATACAAGGGGAAGTTAAAGACCTAGGTTATTCTGTCTTGATATTCTTTCGTAGTTTATTGCATTCGTATTTTATTTTACTGGTTTTCAATTTCACAACTCTCTCAATTTTACTCTTGAATGCTTGAATTAAGAAGTCATGATTTGTGTCAAGAAAATTAGACAAATTCCTTAGGAATTAGTCCCTATGGGATCGATATTTTATACTACTTGTGTGATACGTACACTTGAGTATGCCAATTATTAACGCAACATCTCATTAGAGAGGTTGGATCCTGTGATGGGGCATGAACCTATTTGTTCTTAAAGAAGACTGGAGCCTTAGGGTCTGAGCCTATTTTTAATAAGGTTGGAGCCTTTGAGTGGAGGACCCGTGCCCAGTCTTTATCGTAGGAAGGTGGAGCCTTCCTATGGTCTCTAGGAAGTTAGCTTCCTATCATTAGGAGAGCTTACAATACTTTCTTCATGGGTTTTCTTAATGAGTTTGATAGAAAACTTGCAAAATAAGCGTTAATTATCCGATGCTTAAATCAGTAATGGCCTTACTAGATCGTATAACATAAAGCACAATAATACTCCAATAAGGTAGCTGATTTATAGGCTGGCCTTGATGAGGTGGAAAATACTACATGGGAGAATGCGGTAGGGCGGCCGAGCTGAATATACTATGCTTGGCTCTTACCATGCCAAGACCCTACAACCCCACGTCAAGGTGCTGCCCACCCTGCTTGGTAAGTACGAATACCAGTCCGAAGCAGATAAAGGATATTTATTTGATATTAGCGAAATAGAGGCAACTTTTAACAAACTCCTGCATGATGGCAAGTTAAAATATTCCAATGATCACAAATTACCAATGGCCAAGGAATTGGAACGCAAAATTTGTTGTAAGTTTCAGAATACATCAACCCATAAAACTAATGATTGCCTTGTATTTGGATAGGTGATTTAGGGCAACCTAGACAAATGAACATAGTACCTCTTGTCAGAAGGGTACCATGGGGATGAATAAAGACCCATTCCAAGCTAAGACTGTGAACATGGTGATTGTTCAGGACAAATTTTTGGATTAAGAAGACCAAATTCCATCTTGCAAGGATGGCTTGTTACCCCGCAATAAGGGTTGTGAACCACCACCCAAAAATAGCCATGGTCCTATGGGCTGCTTTGATAAGAGGGCACACAGTAACACTGCCGCCCCTACCACTATTTAGGCAGCCTAAAGGCAAGCTTGGGGGGTCATTGTGCAAGCGAGGCATCCATGCGGGTCACCTCGCAGGATGGAGACAATGGCAAGCTGCAAACTTAAGCAAGATGAACCTAAAAAAAGTGAAATGGGTGCACTATTGCTTATTCCACCTCATCGTAGGCAACATGATTAGCCGCCATGAATGACAAGCCCAAGATTTGTTAAACTAAGGGGCAGGACTCCGCGAAGGAAAGTGGGTTGTAGTTAAACAACCAAAGTTCC
This sequence comes from Petrea volubilis, assembly GCA_026212405.1. Taxonomy (NCBI): domain Eukaryota; kingdom Viridiplantae; phylum Streptophyta; class Magnoliopsida; order Lamiales; family Verbenaceae; genus Petrea; species Petrea volubilis. The sequence continues at coordinate 4,296,357 of CM047879.1, forward strand.
CCAATGGCAGGCATCTTAGAATGATGACTAAAACCCAGCACTGTAGGCACTTGAGGTATACGAAAGAGTGGAATTGGTCAAAGATGTAAACAAAAAGGTGGATCCTAGAGGTAAAAACCCCACATCGAGGTTCGCTCTAGTTGTCAAGGGAACCGAGCCACCTGAGGACAAGGTATAAGGCAAGCTTGTTGCACAAGCCAAATCCACAAAGAGGTGGATTGAAAAACTAAAGCAAAATAGCGAGGAAGAGTTGAAAACCTCTACGGACAGTAAGCCACCTCATGACTTGTCCATGAGCAATAATGCAGTTAAGGAGTGCCACATAGTGTGGGCCCTACCACCTATTTTTAAAGTAATTACCTTGCAGTGTAACCTTGCAGATGAGGAGGAAACAGTTCAGCATGATGACAAAGCACTGGTATTTTTCATTAATGAGGAGCCACAACCAACTCAGGCCCCAAGCATGGCCAAAAAGAGTCACAAGATGGAGGAAATCAAAGCCATGTTCACAAAGACTATTGCCAATCATGGCAAAACATGTCAAGCCGTTTTTCATCATTGGCCACCTTGATGGCAAACAAATGAGCAGGATACTTATTAACAACGATGTTGCAGTCAACATATTTCCATTAAAAACTATGAGAAAAATTGGCAAACATAAGTAGGATCTTACATGAATTAATAAGGTGATCATCGGTTTCACTGGATTAGTTTGTGGAATCCTACGCACACTCCTGGCCAAGGTAATTACCAAAAGCAGGTTGTTACCTCGACCTTCTATGTGGAGGATGTCAAAACTTCATACAACGTATTGTTGGGAAGGGTTTGGATACATAGTTGTTGTGCACGCCTTCTACCTTGTACTAGATTCTTATTTTGATCAGCAAAGAGGGCAACAAGCCCTAGATAGTCCAGCCTAAAGAGAAGCCATCTTTGGCTAATAGTAACATAATGGGGGTAAAATACTACAATAAAAATGTAGGTCCATAAAGATTTGTAGAGCTGGACAAAGATGGTAGCCCTTTGAAGGTCACCTCATCGGTCGCCTCTCTAGCATGTGAAGTAGCTATAGTATCTAGAAAAGTTAGTCGGCCCATCAATGTAACTAGCTGGCCATTTTCTCTACCTCGTCGGAAACACTGTTATTAGAAAAGCGAAGACTTCTGGAAAGGTTATCTGCCAACAAGGTGAAATTTATAATTTATTTCATCTCGTTAATAGTGGTAGCATCCCGACCCGAAGAAGCTCACCCCGGGCCAATCGCTAAATGGGTAAACGGATATGATCAATCTAAAATTAAATAATGCAACCAAAACCATTCAAACATGTAATAATCAACTCATTACAATACCAAAATGAATGCACCTGAAAATCTAAAAATGCACATTTAGAAATAATCCATGATATAACTATCTTATAGTTTCACCTGTTCACCCTCGAGTACAAATCACAATCATAGCATTATTTCTAACCATAGCTTAATACGTATCAAAAGATGGCCACAAGTCTACGATACAAGTACAAAACAACATCAATACATGAGAAAATAAACTTATAACTCAAGTAGACGATCCGAAGAATTGAGTGTCCAAGTGGCGTGTTTCTATCATTTCGTGGAGATCTAGGCTCAGTAAAACTCTTCGTCCACTAGCTGAATCATACTGGAGAGTAAAACAAATAACAAATGAAGAGGATGAGTCCAAATGACTTAGTAAGGGCATACAAATCATTAAAATAACAAAGTACTAATAAAACAACAGTAATACATGCGTATATATTTTAAAAGCTATACCAAATGTGAATATCAGAAGATTATGGACCAATCCAATTTTGGTTGATCGGTACAAGTACAGATAGAGAACATGGTTCGGTCAGATGATATACAGTAAATGGGACAATAGCAGGGTATATGGATACAATGAATCAAGGGAATATTAAGACTGTAGTGATGATCGGTTATCAAGTGGATCCAAGAGGCGAATAGAACTAATAATAACAGTCAGGATAAGCAATAACAATTCAAGAATAGTCTCAAGCAACAGTTAATGATGGGTACCACTACCTTATCGCTCTACAGGCAAGAAACAAATAAGACCTTTCCTTATCCCTCCTAGATTTTGAATGGCCAAGCCAGACAAAACAAGCAGTAAGAAGATGATAGGGGGACTTCCTTATTCGATTGTTCTATGAGATCTTCCCCTAGAATAAGCCTGAACTATGAGCACCCTCATAGTCGTTAGAACAATATAGATCCTTAGTCTAGTAAATAGGCAAAAAGATTCAAGAAAACGTGTATTACAAATACCATTAATCACAGTGCAGAAGAGACAACAATTCCCAATTAGTATAGTACAATAGCATTAGTAGCAAATCACAATTAAATAGTCAAAGTTCATCACAATTTACAATGGGCGGCAAGCCCAAACAGTGCAATATACTGAGAAGTCTGCAAATGAACAGATCAAAGGATAAAGCAAGAATCGAGGATGGTACATATGATAAGCAGCAAGCCTCAAATGATACATAATGAGTTATAAAGAATCATGTTCAAGAGTGAAAAAAATCAAGCACGGTACACAGGCTGACGGCAAACTCAAATCAAGTCAAGTCAAGGAAACATAATAGCAATTCATGTTGCACTATTCGTAAAAAGGTAACATAAGGGGTTCTATACAAAGAAAGGGATGAAACCTCACATGGAAGCGCTTACCGAGTTGCTATGGTTACGCCCTTGCGTGTCAACGTGCTGAATCTCCTATAAATCATAAATTATATAAATTAGCTAATTGAGCAATCACTTAGTTGATACCCCCCTGAACAAACTCAATTACAGTCTCAATTCATTCTTATTCGTAAACCAGCCCCTTAATCTATTATACGATGGCTAATATAATAACATGCCAATGACTATTACCAAATAACAGTCTCAATACAAGCACTCGATTAACTAATCACTACAGAAGTGCATTTATCACATGTAAATTCCCTAGTTACCATCAAATCAATGCACTTTCATTCATTTCATAATCAAAGGCTACTCTTACTTTCCAAATAAAAATACTTATAGCACAATTGATCGTAATTTAACTAAGCCAAGTCCATGATCCATTATACCTTCGTATCATGTATCATTTCTTTATTGGGCTCAAGTTCAATAGTATACGTATCACATTGTACAATTATTAATGATACTTGCCATGATACTCTATAAATGTCTTTGCATAATTCTTTGTCACAAGGCTCTAACACTTTAAGTATCAAGTCCAATGCATGCTTTGCACTTATTCATCATCAATAATGCCATCATTTCAAGTATTTTAGTATATAATGCAAGGCCTAACTTTATTTGTTCAATTCCCTCTCCTATCCATATAGTCATCATGTGACAACCCGGTAAATCCTTTATTTAATTATTTCATATTATACAAGTTTTATAGAATTATTTTTGTGAGTTATTGTTTTCTAGAGATTATTCTTCCAAATATGATTTTTATTTGCGAACAAGTGAGCATTTTGCTACATAAAATTTTATAAAATATTATAAATTCCAAATATTCTTAAATTTTATACATTTAATCTTTATAAATTCCAAAAATTTATTTAATATATTATTTTCAACTTCTATCTAGTTTTTCAAGAATTTTTAGTAATTTTCGAAAAACATTGTCTTTAAGTTATTAATTTGAAATCTAATTTATTTAAAATGTTTAATTATTATAAAAATCAAAATAATAATATAAATAAATATTTTAGATTATATTTGATTTATAAAAATTAATTTTCGGATTTTTAGAATTTTATTTCTATTTTTGGGTAATTTTCGAAAAAAAGGGCAAAACAAGGGGTATTTTGGTCTTTTCACTTCTCCAACCCCAAATTTCGATTTTTGCTGAGAAATAAACAATAAAAATAATTAATAAATAAGATTTTTCAGATTTTATAAGTTTTTGTTTGACTTTAGTTGATTTTATTCTATATTTTATCAAAATATCTCTACTAATATACTCTTGCAACCTAGTCTCATATACATATATAATTATATATTAGTGGTGAAATACATAGCTACATATACACACACACATAACCACATAAATATACATGGTGGTTAGTGAAGTGAGGTGTATGTATATACAACCATGTAATTTGAATGGAAGAGGTATTTAGATGAATATAGTATGTAGATATTTGTCACTAATACTTAGAAGATTAATGCACAAGACCTTATACACTCACAATCCTCATTTTCAGCCATTTTTCCAGCCCCAAACCGTCCACTCTCTCTTCTCTTACATTCTCTTTCATTTTTTCCTCCAAACACTACACTTTCTCCAAAACTACTACACTTTTTGAAGAAACTAAGGTAGGAACACTTCTTTGTGCGCTAAGTAGAGGTTTTCTTCTTCTTTCTTGTGAAGAATAGGCAAGCTTCCATACTCTTGTGCCCAAGCAATGTAAAAGATCAAGCTTGAATGGCCTAGAGTGAGAGCTTTTGCCAAACATGCCTCCAAGTTGAGGGTTTTAGTTATTTTGCCATCTTCATCTTACTTTAAAGCTTTATAGTTAATTTTTCATGTTTTAACCTTTGTTGGGAGGAAGTTGAAGGATGGATAGACTTGTGAGCATGATCTTGAAGATATTATGTGATTAATATGCTTATTTGGAGTACTATGTGTTACTATGCTTTCTTGAAAATATTATGTGATTATTGTGCCCTTTTGCAATATATGGAATTCTTATGCTTTATTTGAACCACTATGTGAGTTTTATGCTTTATATGAAGTAGTATGAGATCATGATGCTTTATTTGAACTATTAGGTGAATATCCTATGTTGTTCTTGAAAGTTTTAGTAAAGAAAGCACCACATATCTATTATGTGATAAATAGAACTTTTATTTTACTTTATACTATAGATTTATGCCTACTTTAGTACTTTACATATATATATAAACATATACATCTATGTATATATATATTTAAAGTGTTATCATATATTCATTTAACTAAGTTCATTATATGTTAATTATATATATATTTATGTATGTATAGACATATGTTATGATAGACATATATATATGTTACGTACATGTATATATATATACTTATTATAGCCTACTTTTATATGTAGACATATATATATGTTACGTACATGTATATATATATACTTATTATAGCCTACTTTTATATGTAGATATATATATATATATATATGTTACGTATATGTAAATATATATTTATATACATTTTATTCGTTTTATATGTATATGTAGATAATTCTTATCATATCTATATATATAGTTATCTATATTTTATATAGATATATATATATATGTAGTATTCATATAGTTATATATCTTATATTTTAATCTATATATTTATATATATTTATACCAGTTATATTTTGATCTTTATATTCATATATTCATACTAGTTATATTTATATATTTATATTTATATTTTGTCTATTTGCATATTTTTGCTACTAGCTATTTACATATTTAACATTTCTAAGTAAATATGCTTAATAAGCAAATATAAAGCTTTCATTTATAAGTGTGGAGCTTACTTTACTAAACTATAATATAAACTTCTAAAAATTATGTGCATGTGTGAACAAATTGCAATTCTGTGAATGGGCCCATATGTGCTGGAATGGTCTGGGGGGGTGTTCCACCAGGACATACTATTGAGTAGCCGGGAGAGTTCACACCCCTTCCATCTCCTAATCCCCCCTTGGGTAGATGGAGGGATTTACTCAAGAGAGAGGGTCGTAGGACAATACTAGGCGTATGCTCGGGATACGACCGTTGGAGGATAAGGCTGACGGGAGAAATGTGCTGGTTGTTATTTCGGCCCGGGTAGTTATAAGGGTCACTGTTAGGTGACAAAAGGTAGAAAGTGTCAAACTATGTGTGTGCTATGTGTAACTAACATGCACTTGACACCCGAGCACCTTATGTGTATAAAGAAATGTTTCTACTCAACGTATGTTGATTTCGTGTTATATAATATTTTAGATGTTTCCGAAGCTAGCCTTTATGATGATGAAGAGGAGGAAACTTTTGAAGCGTTTTACTAGGAAGAAAGATGTAGGATTTCCGCTGCGTACCTGTATTTTGTGATTTTTTGTTGCTTTTGGCTTTGTAGAGATAATAGAACTAGCAGGTCGATACTCTCTTTTATTGGATGTACCCTTATATTTGTAAAGAACCTTATACGTTTTGTAATTAATAATGTATGCATGTATGCAACCACTAATGCTAATAATAATAATAATAATAATAATCATAACAATAAGACTAATAATAATAAAGGGATTTAGGGGTCGTCATACATCAAGTCCAACTATACACATAAAACATCCAATCCCATTCCATGCATGATTATAAATAACCATGCAATTTAGTCGTCAATTCTCATTTCATTTCTTAATTCAAATCCAAGCCCAACATTTTACACACTAGAATAACTTTATAATTCAATCAAATAAGGCCTAATTAAGCTCTAAATGAGTTTGTTACCTTCAAAACCAACGTCAGCATGTCAAGAAGGCCAATTGCCCAAAAGCCTGTCGCCACTACTGTCAGACCGCCGTGTATCATCGCCGGATTGGCAACCTGCTACAATGGGAGATGCACCTCATCCTAATCTATCAAAGCCTCTATCAATTTTGAAAAAAATTGAGTTGTTTGTGTTTAATTAGAAAAAAAAAGTCTCATATAGCCCTAACTTACCCATTTTTTTTTCATTTTCCGTGCAATTACTTTGCCACCGATTGTCAAATCCCAAAATTGGTGCCACTATATTTTTTGTTCCCCATGTGGAGGTGCCCTAGACCCAGCCAAATTTTGCAGGAAAAATTGCCGGATTCCGACGACCCGTTGTTGCCACACGTTTGCCACCACTAGCACTCTTTTTTCGATCAGTGAAACCCGACAACACCACCACCATTAGAATCGTCTTTTCGCGATGATCGAAATGACATATTATTTGTGCGATTTGGTTAAGACTGAGCAAGTTATGAGGTTGTGAAGTTTGTAATCCTTACTTTCTCCCACTACATGTGTATGTATACATGTATCTATCTCCGTCTCCACCTAACCATGTCATTTCACATTATAAGAGGAGTTCTCTTCATTTTCTGATTTGGCCCCCACTTTCAAAAAAACTTATTAATTTTGGCCTCAAACATATAATTTGCTTCAATTTGACCCCATTCCATGCATTTGAGCCCCCAAATGTCTAATTTTCTTGCAATTTACCCCGATACTTTTAAATCATACTCAATTGGGTTTCTCATCTTCTTCAATTGGGTTCTTCATATTTCCATTAGCAAATTCCATCATCATTAAAAAATATTCTTTAGTCCAAAAGACCCAATAAATTCACTTAACCCCATTTTCTAGCCTACTCATCAAAATGTACATTCTTGTAATATAATATCAAATCATAGAATTACAGGGTATTACAATAATAATATGACTTGATTAGTAAATGCCCGTGGTTATCGGTGATAGCCATTATTTAATTAATTCTTACTTTTCTTTAGTGTATTTCATTTTGTACCAATAAAAGAGGTTAGGGTTGGTAAAGTACATTTTGATGATTTGAATAAATGAGTTGCCAAATTAATGGCTTAGCAAGCACGGAAAGAGCTACATTCAAGTAATGATCAAATTTAAAATTTAATCATATCTTGGGGGGGGGGGGTGGATTTTTCAGGCTTAAATGTAATTTTTTTAAAAATAATAATATGGCCCAAAAAATGAAAGGCATTGCCATAAGAAAACTGCAAGGTGGGCTACATTGGCCTCCAAGGTAGAAATGAAAGGGAGTTGACCATTAAATTACAACATTTGCAAAATTAGTGGCACATAAAAGAATAATCTTAGTCCAATGACTAAAATATAATGAGATTTGAAAATCAAATGTAACAGCAATTTTGGTAGATTGATTCAACAAACTCAAGAGGAATGACAAAAATTTTGGATTGAAGTGATAAGGTGGTTGGAGATAAGACCACATGTTAAATATTTGGCAATGAATAAATGCCAAAAAGCCATTCAAGTACATCAAAGATAAAAACAAAGGAAGAGATGGACGAAGTTCTTCATGCACAAGTCAAGAAAAGTTGTTGGGACTACTACTATACAAAGGCATAAGGAGGATACGGGCATATCATGTCTACACTTCACAACATGCCCCTTTCATCTTTTCTATCAAATACCAAAGCATTAGCGTGGGCCGACTCAAGGTGTCAGCGCTGGCTGACTCAAGGTGCCAGCGCAAGTTGACTTTATCTTTTTGCTTTGTTAGGATAGCTTTGTTATGAGCTGACCATCTCGATTAATTTTAGTTTGGTAGGGTCTTTCGTTGTTAGATTAGTACTCATTGCCAAGCAGGCAGGGAACCTAAGAGGTTGAATTTGCCCACATTGTTGCAATTACTTGGCTAAGAGGGTTTTTTTTTTTTTTTGGCACACGGTTTGTTTAGAATAATTTTCATAATCTAATACGATCTACAAATTCTCCCTATCACATTTAAATATTATCTTTAATCTAACAATTTAAAATTTCTATACTACTCATCAAATCATATTTTCATTTTTAATACAAAACCAATGTAAAATACAAAAGGTATGTTTTTCAATAAAAATAGAAAATAAGATTGAAAATACAACCAATGGAACCTATGTTTCAATCTTTTCTCATGCCTCTTACTGTGAGTTCTCACTTCTCTGCCAACGCTCCCCTTTTCACTCGAAAATTCTTACATACACTGATTTCATATTTATTTTATGTGTTAAAAAAAATACTACAATATATAATATAATAAAATCATAATCATAAGGTATATACGCGGGACATAGAGCACACCCATAAAAGAAATATTTGAGTAGATAATAACTTATATAATTATAATTTTATTTTTTTTGGAAACATGTCTTATATTTTTAGTAGATAAAAAAAAAAAAGATTTTACCAATAATTGGTTACTGGCCGAATCAACACTGGCCAGAGGGTATGTATAAGCTACAATATATTGCAAGCAGCAGCAACATAAATAATATGAGTTTGGCCACTGAAAATAATAGTGATTATACAAAAGGCCACAGCAAAATCTCAAAATTTTTGTTAATAATAAACCAGCTTAGTGTTTTTCATTTCTGTTTAGCCCTCTTCAAAGCCCTTTGAATGCTACGGACTACATCGAACGCCACCGGGCTCGCCGCCGTCGCTGTCTCGCCGCCTCCGCACATGACGTCGCAAGCTGATTCAGTTGGCCTCTCTACAGCAAATTTGTAAGATTTTTTAATTTTTTTTTTCTTGATGTCACCTTTTTGTGCTCGAACTGAAGTTGCCCTAATTTATTTGATACATATTTGGTCGTGGACATTTTGAAGAAAAATTGCCCTGATTTTCTGCTTTGCATGTTCTATTTTTTTCAATTGGATACTGTGCATAGGGAGTTTTAATCTGAAGGTCTTGTGACATTTCATAATCTTATGGTAAAATGGGCAACTCAGTTTTTTTTTTGTTTTTGTGTTGAATGTAAATTCGCATGGTTTTCTATACAGAGACAAAGATTTCTACTTTTTATGTTTGTTTTTTTGGGTCTGTTTATATACACACTGTAAACTAAGTGAACAAAATCCCATTAGTTGACACGTTATGGTTTTTCGAATTCCCTTTAGTTTTGATATGAATTTTGACGTTTGGGAACTCTGTTGATTCGTTTGTGTCTCCGGGAGTAATAGAAATCTTTGTCTCTGCCGTTGGATTTAATCTTTTCTGGTTAATTAAAAGTAATGTTCAATTTTTACTAAAACTTTTTGATTATTGGAGCTCTATTGATGAAAGGTTTGTTCCATCAGTTCTAATGTTGGGGAAGATGAAAAGGAAAGAAGGGGGCAAAGATAATTGAACAAGAGAAGGAAGATAGAAGTTTTGAGCTTTTTTTTTTTCTGTTATTATTTTGCTTTTCCCTTCTCAAGTGGGTTGTTGGGATTAGGGTTGATGAAAGGCTTAGTTAGGTGGACAAGTTCTTGAATTTGATAGCTTAAATGTACACACACGCACTGCCTCTGTTGAGAACAAAAACTATAATAATAGGGGTGATTATTATGCACGCTTTTAGTTGTTAATTGCTTTTCCTCATAGATAGGCTAGAGGGTCCTTTGTGTGTGCGTGTGTGTGTCTGTGTGTCTCTGTGTCTCTGTGTGTGACTGATTATAGTTAGCTTAGAGTTATTGATGGATTTTTAACTTTTACAGAACCAATAATAGAACAAGTTGATCATGCCTGTTTTCTCTCATAGTTAGGTTAGAATTTATTTCATTATCAATGGAGTTTGCCTTTTATTCTCTTGCAATTAAATTCTACTAGTTGATTCCAATCCTAATCCCTTCTGTAACGCTAACTTTTGCAGTTGTTCTGTTTGTTTATTAGAAACTCAATTGTATGTATAAGTAATGCTTCAGAGGTTTTAGTAATTCTATAAAACTTCCTTTTTTTACTGTTGAAAATGGACAATTTTCTTCTGAAGTACCCAAGATAGATGATCGTAGTTTTCTAGTTGGAATTGGTTTCATTTGTGTGATCTACGAAGTAATGAATGTGATGCTCTGAACAGGACTTCATTATCAGCTAAATTGAACATAGTGATTTTGAAGTTGATTCCACTAATCCCCTTTCCCACCAAGGAAATAAAATAAAACTGTGCCTAAAATGCTCAGAGACATTTAGAGGGGAGCCCTGAAAATTCCACATTTTCCACTTTCTTTAATGCATGAAACACATGTACAATAATGAATCTATGTAGTTGAATGCTAGGTGGAATAACAAAAAGGGGAATAGAAGATTTGATCTGTATAGTGTGTAGTCGTGACAAACTTGACAGCACATGAATAAGTCTGCTTGCCTCACATGAATAAGGCTCCTTGTTTCACTTCCATTGTCCTCTCTCTCTCTCTCTCTCTCTCGCTCACACACACACACACATATGGTTATTATAGCGTTCTTTTCTTGTTATCAGGTTAATGTGGTGCTAGCATTATTCTAGCACTCATATTTGAAGTATTGATGGAGAAACTGAAACAGAGTAGTAATCTAGCAACTCAATTAATTGAAGGTCTGGCCACTTCTCTACGCAGATTTATATGTACAGTTCTCCGTGTTGGCCCTATCCCCAGACATGTTGCGTTCATCATGGATGGAAATCGAAGATATGCCAAGAAGAAGAATCTAGAACGAGGGTCCGGCCATAAGTTCGGTTTTTTGGCCCTCATGAACATGTTAAAATACTGTTACGAATTGGGCGTGAAGTATGTCACTATTTAATATTTATGCTTTTGGCATTGAGAATTTCAAGAGACGGCCTGAAGAAGTTCAATCCACAATGCAGTTGATACAAGAAAAGATCGAAGGGCTAATTGAGAAAGAGAGTATAGTCAGCCATTACGGAGTGAAAGTCAACTTTATTGGAAACCTTAAACTTCTAAGCAAGCCCGTCAGGGAGGCAGCCCAACGGGCAATGAACTCTACGGCCCATAACTCGAAGGCGGTCCTCTCAATATGCATTGCATACACGTCGACTGACGAGATCACACACGCTGTTGAGGAGACTTGTAGAGAAAAACAGG
>CM047879.1:4308496-4384084 GCA_026212405.1 Petrea volubilis
TCTTATCACATATTTTAAAATTTGAACAACATAAAATTAAGAGTTTTTGATTTTGTTTGAATATATATTTTTATTTGTAATATATTTATAAATTTATAAAAGACAAAAAATTAATTTATCAGGTTAAATAATATAATTGAAAATAGATAAATTTAAAAATCAAAAAATAAAGTTAAATAATGGGTAGGGAGATGAGATAGGAGAGAAAGAAATATAAAAAGAAAAATAATAATGTTATGTTGAAAATATAGAAGAGATAAAAGATGGAAGAGAGAAAATATGATACACCAAAGACAGCAAAGGTGGTTTTTGGATGGAGCTAATGCTTTATAAATAACTAATAATATTTGCACACTCGATACACTACTAGAAAACAACAATTTAGACATGAATTTAGCCATGGATTTTGGTCAACATCCATCGCCAAAAAACTTGGCCACAGATTTGGCCACGGAGCCATGGACAAAATCCATGGCCTAACGTGGCATGGCTAAGTTTGGCCACGGATTATGGCCATGGATAACTAGCCATGGGATAGCTATGGAAAAACCGTGCCCATTTTCAAATTTGGCCAGGGATTTTTCCTTGGCCAAGGCTTTTTTTCGGTGAAATTAAATATTTTTTAAAAGAATTTTCATTTAATTAGCCACGGATTGGCCAAGGCTTTTTTTTGGTAAAATTAAATAATTTTTAAAAGAATTTGCATTTAGCCACCGGAAAATCCGTGGCTATTACTTAATTTTCTTATATATAAAAACCTAGCCACGCATTTATTCGCGGCCAAATTAAATAATTTTTTAAAAAAATTAAATTTAGCCACGAAAAACTCCATGACTAAGGTAATTTTTTTTAAAAAAAAATTATATTTGACCACAGAATATTCCGTGGCTAACCTTAATTTTTTTTAAAAAAATTATAAAACCTAGCAACAAAAAATCCGTGGCTAATTTAAAAATTAAAAAAAATTATATTTGGCCACGAAAAAAATCCGTGGCTAACTGTTAATATTTTAAAAAAATATAAAACCTAGCCATGGATTTTTTGTGGCTAGAAATTAAAATATTTAAAATTTATTTAAGAATAACATGTGGCCATGGATTTTTTTAAGAATAATATTTTTAAAAAAATTAATTTTATTTAGCCATGGATAAAATTGTGGCTCACTATGTCACTTATAAAAAAATTATTTTTGTGTAGCCATGGATAAATAAATGGATAAGAAATTATTATTAAAAAAATTAATTTTAACTTAACAATGGATTTATCCATGGCTAAGTATGCAATTTGAAAAAAAAAAAAGAAATTTATTCTTATAAAAAAAAATATTTTTGTTTAGCCACCGATAAATCTGTGGCTAAAAAATTGTTATTAAAAAATTAATTTTAATTTAGCCACAGATAAGTATGTAATTTGTAAAAAAAATTAACTTTATTTAACCACGTATAAAATTGTGGCTAAATATGTCACTTATAAAAAAATATTATTATTAAAAAAATTAATTTTGATTTATCTGTTGCTAAATTAACGTTAATTTTTTTTAAAACAAAAAAAGTAAAAATAAAATTATGTTTAAGTAAAAAATCAAATAAGATTTAATTATATAGTTACAAACAAATAGGAAAGAGAATATAGGATTAGGTTGGATATAAAGTGAAAATAAATTCAAAAACAAATGTTGAGTAGTTTAGGAGAGAGGAGAGAGGAGAGAGGAGGGGTATGAGAGATTAAATTGTGGAGAAAAAAAATAGGAGAGATAAATTTGAAAGCCAGACCAAAGATACCAATTGTTATTAGAAGGTGGTGGTACTTTATAAAATAGTATAAATAAGAAGATTAAACTATGTCACATTAATACTGGAGCTAACATGCCACATATCAAGAACATTTCTAAATAAATAGGAATTAAAGAAGGGATATTATGCAAAAAACAAAGGCCATGGTTTTCTTAATATTTCTTAATTAATGAATAGATATCATAGCTAGTGACTCAATTTTTCTTATGCCCTAAAAGCCAATGGAAATGAAACATTCAATCTTTTCACTTATAAGTGATTAAACATTAAATATTTGTATCATAAATATGAGATGCGATCCATCCAAATTGCATACTAACTATGAGTACATAATATGAATTAAATCCTCAAAGATGCACTACAAGAAAAAGTGAGATTTTCGACGGAATATTCTGCCTTTACTCAAAAAATCAGTAGATTTTTAGCAGAAAATATATTTTTGGAGTTCCACCGATATCATGCTGAAGTTCAGGCACCAAAGTTGGCACCAAAATTATGCCTAAGTTTTCAATAAAATTCCGGCAGGTATATCCCTCGAAAAAGGGAAAAAAAACACTTATAATAATTCAGAAACTAATTTTGGCAAAAAATTTGAATATTTAGTTTATTAAGAATGGAGAGATAAAGGTATGGAATATATTGTGAAAAAATATGGAATATATCAAGAAAAGGAAAAAAGGGTATAATTTTCATGGGTTTTTGATGGAAAATCCACCGGAATTCAAATAATTATTTTGACCGAGATTATTTCATCAAAAAATTTCTAAAGTTAAATATTGTTTCTAAGAAAATACATATACATAGTCCTTGAATACATAGTAATTCATATTGGATATAATTAAAAAAAATTAATTGCCGTGAGAATAAAAAAAATTATATATTATATAGTGACATTCAACCTTAACCAAAATTATTATATGCTAAATATGTAACAATCGTGTATAAACACGCATGTAATTTTGATGTAATCAAACTTGAAATCTACAGTAAAATCAATTGATTGAATTATAGAAAATATTGTCCAATTGAATTGGGGGAAACACTCTATTTTTTCAATTGAGTTGGGCAAAGTGTTTAATTGACTAAATTGAATTGGGTAAATTCTTTAACTTGGTCAATTGAAGTGTGGGAAAAGTCTAATTAACTTAATTGAACGTTGGTCAGATAAGCAGTACAGTCAATTGAATTATGTAGAATGTCTAATTGAGTTTGAGGAAATGCTTGATTATTTCAATTGAGCTTGGTGAGGTATTCAATTGACTCTTTCGTCAATTGAAGTGTGAAAAACGTCCAATTAACTCAATTGAACATTGGTCACATGTGTAGTTCACTTAATTCAATTGAAGAAAATGTCTAATTGAAATAGCAGAAATGCTAGATTATTTCAGTTGAATTGGGCAAAATGTTCAACTGACTCACTTGAATTGAGTAAATCCCTTAATTCAATCAATCTATTGTGAAAACATCCAATTGACTCAATTGAACATTGCTTAAATGTGCAATTGACTCAATTGAATTGGAGAAAATGTCCAATTGATTTGGGTAGCCAGTCAACCTAACAAAGAGGGCCGTAGATACGGGATTAGCTACTAGCCGAGATCGATTACCCATCATCAAAGCTATTCCATGCCCGGTAGCTTGTCCTCCCAAACTAACCTAACTGTGTTGCAGTTGTAGGAGCAAGTCATTTGATTAGACCAAAATGGTGGATCAGAGCTCATGTATGATGTAGACGATGTAGCAAATGTTCACAATAATGTCTTACAACTCAATAAGAAGCTCACAACCGCACTGCTAGAGCCCTCAAATGCCCCCTTGTGGTGCCAACCCCAACAATGACAATGGCGACGATGATGCAACTGTTCACACAAATTTCACATTTGTAAAACAAATAAATTACAAGCCAAGAAAAAGATATAACAAGTATTTGATATTTAAGAAAAATGAATACAATTTAGTGGAATATAATCTTCTAGAAGACTAGTCCTCTGATTCTTCTCTGCGGAAATATTTTATCCTTAAATAACGTGGTTCATAGGCTTTGTAGCTTGATTACAAATCAAACGTTGAAAATTTTGATGAGCACTGCGAAGAATGTCATGAATATTGTGAACTTGATTAAACATGATTTATAGGAAAACGTTGATTTGCTGGTTTGACATCTTGATTGCAGATAAAATGCCTTATTTGGATGGTTTCTATAGAAACACATTGAACATCGCCTTAATCACCTTAGATTTGTCTTGGGGAAAAACACAAAAAAGCGGGCTTAACACATTGATTGCAAATTGAATATCCTGATTTTTGCCTAGATCTTTGTGAATCTTCTTAAATTTGACTTGAGAGAATTTCGGATCTTGTTGACTTCTCTGGCTCTAGAAGACTTCTTGATATTCCTTTGAGACCCAACTGACCCACCTTTCAGTCATTTATGCAAGGTCGCTTCAATTGTCAGACTTCTTTGATATTTGTCCCGTGGCGATATTTTTAAAAGAAAATATCATTTGTGTGTCATTATTTGATTAGCTTAAGTGTCCAACTGTGCAACTCCTCACCATTTTATTGGTGGACTTTTAGGTGGTATGATTTGATTTGATTAGTCGGAACACTTCACATTGACACTTGGCAGCTTCGTATATGTCAATAGAATACATATTAGAATATAAATTAAAATTAACTATTAAATGTTGGAATTAAATTTAGAAAATTTCAAAATACAAATAGAAAATTTAACTAATATTTAATATTTTAATTTATAGTTATCAATTTTTGATATGAAGAATATTTAAAATTTAATCGCTAACAAAGGCCCCATACTTCAAGGTTCGGCAAAGATCATGAAGAATATCTGCGTGAGAGAGGCACGAATTGGAGTATTTAGTTTCCCTAATTTTCTTTTAAAGGGATGATGAGTAATTCTTTTTTTTTTTTTAAAGATATTAGGTCCATTAATCTCTCCACTTGAATCAATTCCAGCCTCAGATCTAAACTTGTAAGAAATTTGGCTCATGATTTAGCATCTCAATTGGAAAGTTTACACTTGCCCCAACTTTTCATGGCCCACAGGTTTAAATTCATGTCATGTAAAATCATCTACAAAAGCAGAATTAAGTTAATTTAGCGTAACCTCACAATCATCACTTTGATAGAATTTAAGCTTGGATTTTTTTCTTTTTGGAATTTTTCCTTGAGTATTTCTTCATTCATGTGGGAGTCAATCTTGAACTCCTCTCTTATGTATACCATATGTTCGAAGAAAATCCAAACCCAAATATGCAACAAAGTTGATACATAAATTTGTCTGAGCCTAGTCTTTTAGTTGAATAGGATGATGATACTTTACCATGAGGGCACCACTTAACATACTACAATTTTCTTCATCACATATATACATATATATATATATATGTATACATATAATTCTCCCTTTTGATTACATTGGCATATGATCACTGCTACTCTTTCGTTTCCTGCTCTTTTTTTTTCCTAAATTTGAAGCTACATGATTTTTTTTTCCTTCATGTTCTTTATTTTTTTTTTCAAATTAATTACTCTTTTCTTTGGAACACGGGACAACAAAGAAACCAATCTACTTGAGAGCCTAGTGCTATTGTGTTTAGCAAGATTTCAGCAGTATAAATTTGTTTATTCTGCTAGTAATTTCTTACTCTACCTCCCCCTTTCATTTTTTTTTCAATTGAATTGAACATGTTTGCACTCTTTTCTTTCGTTTTGCATGCAATCCTTACATATTTGTTTGGAATTTGACAGGTTCAAGCCATGGTCTTTTTCAAAGATACTACATCCCGCTCGAAGTAAAGCACTTCATTATTCTCAATGATGAAATAAACCCCTTGAAAAGGGTACATTTTTGGCTGTCCATGCCGCCACTATCAGTCAATATGCAAAGGAATGGTGAAGTTAATAAATCCATTGTACACGGAGGAATAATCTCAAGAGATTTCTTTGAGCAAAGCATCCAAGGTACGAATTTTCCAAGCAACTCATCACAAATAATCAGATGAGCCAAACTTCTTCCAATTCTTGAATCAGCGCATCATGGAAGGCATAATCAAGTTGGGAGATGCTATTCAATTTGCCAGAGAATTCCAGTACGTCAAAGGCTATTGGCAGTGGATATGAGGACATCCTTAGCTGGTGCAAATGCAAGTTGGTAGCGATTGGGATATACGACGCAATGTATGCTTTCTTATTTACATATGACCATAGCTTGGAGATCGTCAAGGCATTTTGTGAGGCATGGTGTCTGACTACCAACACTCTTTTGATTTCATTTGGAGAGTTGGCAATATCGTTGTGGGATTTGCACACCATAATGGGCCTTACAATTATGGAATTTCTTATGACAAGGCAGTTTCTAGTACCGTGGGGCTGAATGGAGTTGACAAGAACGGGAAACGATTTATGCCTTGCTACTTTGAGTATTTGCTTCATGCCTTTCAACAATAGAGGTCAATGTTTACTAGTCATTATCAATAATTTTGTAAGTTTTTGGTGCAAGAAGGATGTGAAGTATTGCCAACCACCACTGCAAACAGAGAAGAAGTCGTCTATCTGAAGCTAAAGTACAATCCTCTTGGCAACTTAGGTGTTGATGAAGGGTGTCCCATGGCGGAGGAAGAATTATTCTCAAAACTTGGTATCACTGGGAGTTCAAAAGGAGGGCGTATACTTTGTGGCACACTTGGCTTGCTGGCTTTGCACCTTCGCCTTTCCAATTGATGATGTCAACTTAATACGCCTAAGTACCTTCAAAATTATGAGTATTTCAGTGAGCGAACAAAGACTAAGCCTTGTTGTCCCAATCTTGGCCAGCATTTACAAAGGCTTAAACATGATTTTGGATGCACCGAGATTGACATGCGTCTATCCGCCATTTCCTATTTATTTTGTTTATGGTTGGTTGGCGTATTATTTCAAGACCCATTACTCCAATTGGGTACAATGTACGTGGTCCTAAGATAGCTTTATTTTTTAGTGAAGGAGGCGCAAAAAACTATGTCCAAATAAGGTTCGCAAGGAAATCCACGAATAGATCTTTACTTTTGGACTTCAAACATGATTGTGAAAAAGAACGCCTTCGTATATGATGATAATGGGAGTGTTTGAGGGATTTGAGAAAGATTATTTTCTTGCCATCTATTCTAGCTATTTAACTTTACAATGAGGTGAACAGTTCATTATTTCCCCAGTTTTTAATTAAAAAAATTCAAAAACAAAACTGGGGGAAAATTTCCCCCAAATTTTAATTAAAAAATTCAAAAAAAAAAAGCATGGATAAATTTGCCCCCAGATTTTCCCCGATTTTTAATTTAAAAAATAAAAAAAAAATTGGGGGAAATTTTCCCCCGGATTTCCCCCGGTTTTTAATTAAAAAAATAAAAGAAAAATCCGGCGGAAATTCCGCCGGATTTCCCCTGGTTTAACTTTGGCGGAATATTCCCCTGGAATAATTCCGCCGGAATCCGGCGTTTTTTCTGTAGTGCATCAGATTTTAATTGCCTTTTCGACTGGTTGAATGGATTATCATCATCGGTTTCTGTTTGCTAATCCCTAGTCTTTATAGTAGACTCATTTGCTTGATCCTCATTCATCATTCCATCATCGGATGCTAATTGATATTCGAATTCAAAACCTTCCGACATTGCAGCGAGACTTATAGAATCGACTTTTGAATACCGCATTGACATAATACGAGAAATTACAACTCCCTATTTCAATAAAATAATCATTATCATTTTTTAGTGTAAAACTAACATAATCATTCAAAAGTTAGAAGCAATAGAACCAAACCTAATACACATGTTATAATGACAACTTTTAAAGCTTATATACATCACTCAAAAGTTCAAATACCCATGAAATCCAGAGGTGCTGCGTAAAATGATGTTTGTTCAAATAGCCATGAAATCCAAAGGAAACACAAGTAGAATTATAGCACCACTCTTCTTTCAAAAATTACTAACCCCCCTTTGGTTTATATCCATTTGTGGGAATTGCTGATTTCAACTAAAAAACTCGAATCATCTTTCCAATCTTAGTGAGTTATAGTGTGAATGGGCGCAAAGACATAATAAGAGGACATACTAGGAGGGTATGGTCATTCAGCAAATATTCCCATAATTTAACCCTTTTTAGTATGGTAATCTTAATTAATATTGAATTCTGACGCTAAAAGAATACAACAAGAATTTTCAAGTCAAACCAAAAATCAGGACACTTAACTGCAAACCAGCAAAATAAACAAATCAATGGAGAAATTTGCACGACTCCTGATAAGTTTTGGCAACTAAATCATCTAATCAATCCAAATATTTTAAATCAGATTAAAGAACTCACAGAGATTTCTTATTTGATTATTTGTATAATTTATAATTTGTGGTTAATAGGTACATCTGCCGATTTTAGAACCCTGACTACCCACTGCTTGAATTTCAAGTGAAAGAAGAGAGGCGCAGAAAATCCCACAAATCAATTGAGGGATCTTGGGTGCTACTGCTAAGTGAAATTCCATGCCCCATTCTCATACTATCATGAGTGGAGCCACATGCTAAGTGAAATTACAAGCTTCATTGACTAAGAGTTTAACCTTTTCGGCTACAAGTCTAAACTCTAAAGTGTATATACATTTATACACCATAAAATATGAATATATGTATTCAAGTTTTTATAGATAATTGCAAATGTCAACCATCTCAACTTGTTCCTTAAATCAACCCCCCAACAAATAAACCCCCAATTTGAAACTTTTTAAGAAATAGAGAAAAGTAGTTGAAATTTCTCAAGGTACCGGAGACTCGTCGGCGGAGATGTGATGGCTTAGACGATGCGGTGGAGATTCGGCGGGATGGACGAGAGAGATAAATGGAAAGAGGGCCGGGGGGCCACCAAGGATGAGAGAGAGAGAGAGAGAGAGATAGAGATAGCCATGGGCCCATGACAAACGACTGGAACAAGATAGACTAGAGAGAGAGAGAGCGTCGGAGAGACGACGGGAGAGACTACGGAATAAGATAGAAGAGGGACGAGATAGAGATTGAGCAGAGAGAGAGAAAGGACCGACGATGGAATAGAGAGAGAGAAGACAAAGTGAGGGATGTGTACGGTTTTGACTAAAAACAAAATATGACTCAAAGTTTTTTTAATTTTTTTATAATTATAATATATGTATATATATAATTAAATAAATATTAAAATACTATCGGCTCGCGAGCTTACGAACAAGAAACACTAGGCTTGAGCTCAGCTCGATAATTTTACGAATCAGGCTCGAGCTCGGCTAGAACATGGGTCGACCAGGCTTGTCAGGCTCACGAGCCGACTAGACTCGTTTGCATCCCTAGCGAGAAGGTCATTTGAAATTGTCAAAACGAGTTTCTTGAGAAGTTGTGGAGTGACCTTTTGATTAAGATATCAGATACTCCACTTGACTCCATTTCCTTAGAAAAACGGCGTTAATTTGGTGGTTAACTCTAAGAAGAGCTTCAATGGTCTTAACATCTCTCACATGGAATGATCGTTCAAGTTCCTATGGCCCACGTTTTTAATGCAAAACTCACTAATAAATTCAAAAAAATACTAAACAATGGCCATCAGAAGTCCGCCGAAAACCTATTGGTGTTCCACCGAAACCAACTTGCCGATAGTCACCGAAGTATTTTTGGTGGAGACAAATCCATCAAAATTCCACCGAAATCTAAAAAGAGACGCAAGTTTCTCTATTGAAATTAATCTGCCGAAATTCGGTCAAAAATTCCGACAAAATATTCATCGAAAATTCCGTAAAAAAATCCCACATTTGCTTTCAGCGTTAAGAGAATGTTTTCATCTACGAACTTTTAGTTATCATAGATAAAAGAAATTTATTGAAAAAATAATAGAAATATAGACATGTCTAGCAACAAATTTGTGTATCTATTATTGTAGAGATTTGGATAGAAAATAATGCTTATTTATATTTGAAGATAATATAGTTATGATATACCAACATAATGATTTAGCATTAATGACAAAAATTGAATATCAAAATAGTTTTCACAAAAAGGAAAAAAATTACGAAACCAAAAAAGTTTCAAACCTTAAATTGAGTTATCCTATAAGATTTGCAGGTTTCATTGTAAATAGGTTAGATATTAGTAATACATTCAAATATATGGTCTTATTTATATTTATTTTAGCTTTTCGGAAGAAATTATACCGCCAACATCATCTAAAATATGAATTATGGCTTCTCTTAAATAATCAAATAAAAATATCTATATTTTATGACCTTTGAGCATGGAATTAGACTCCAGAAAAGATGAAAAATCATCTTTATTTTATGCCATTGATAGTTTGTATATTTTACAGTAGTTAGTAATTAAAATTTTTAAGAGATAAGGATAATTACGTATTACAAATAAATTCAAGTCTGGAAAAGTAATGATTTGATTCAATCAAGGAAATGATTACAAAAACTAAAAATATTAAAGTGTCCAACTAATAAGAAATCTAAAAACCAACCACCAATGTTTCTTTAATTTACTAAAAAAAATTGAAAATTATAAAAATTCAAACTTTAATCTTGTAAATTTAGTGTAGATATGAAAAATTACTATTGTTGACCAAAAACAAATGTACCTTTTAGAATTTAGAAAATTCCACCAATCCAAAAAGGATAAAAACAAAGAAAATTTCTTTAATAACAAACGATGGAATAAAACAATGAAAATACAAAAAAAGAGTAAAAGTTATTATAATTATAACTGTCAAAGTTTGATTATAGAAACTAAATGAAATACTTTAGTTGAAAATAGAAAAAACCAAAGAAAACTATTTCTATTTAAAAATTAATCACTAACGTATAAAAATATAGTGTAAAGGTTTAGAAAACAATTGAAAAGTAGAAAGAGGGAATCGAGACACAAAAGAAAGAAAGAATAAAAAATTAACAAATAAGTGAACTTTTTAGGAATTATTTACATTTTAGGTATATGTTAATCGATATTTTCATTCCCGATGGTTTCATTGAAGGCTAAGGGATGTTATTTTGATGTTTACTTTAATAGCTTATTTATGTGTAAGCCCACTACATGCCTTGGCCATTCATTTACTTGAGGTGTTTGTTAATTTATGTTTTTTGTAGAAGGGAAAAATGCACTGCAGTACCCTATGGTTTGCCAAAGTAGTACGCTAAATCATGAGGTTTTTTAATTGTCAAAATAAATCATGTGGTTATAAAAATCAAGTTGGACAGACCTTCATGGCGTGCGGTGTTATACACAGCGCATTTAGTGCGAATATTGTTCATTTTTCTGGTATAAAATGACATTTTAACCCTTAGATTTTCAAATTATTACAAAACATGGGGGCTATGTTGCAAATTCCGAAAATTGGTCTTTCTCTTCTTCTTCTTGAGCTGAACGTGTACACACACATATACAATATATACAAATATACATAAATCTTATTTTGCTCATATCTCTCTCGTTTCTTGGCCAAATCGAGCGTGTGAGTAGTGTACATTGATCAGTTCGAGGAGAGGAACGCAACGGTGGTGGTGTTATGATGTTTCATTGATCAGACAAATGGAAACAACGGCAGGTTGCCAAAATCCAGTGACTTTTCCAGCGAAGTTTCGCTAGGTTTGGAGCGTTTCAACACGGGGAACACAAAGATAGTCTCAATTTTGGGATTCGATGGTTGGTGGTGGAGTAATTGCTCGATAAACATAAAAAGGGTAAGTTAGGGTTTTTATATATTTTTATCAAATTAAACCCAATCGAATTGGATTTTACTGATACTAGTTGAGGGCTTTTGACGGGCTCGATGAGATGAATGATTCGGCGTACAACATGACCATCCTGACAGCGGCACGGTGGTCTGGCCACGACACTGGCAGTGCTCAAACAGGGATGATGGATTTGAGGTGGCCGTGGTGGAGGTGGCCGACGTGGGCGTGGCAGTAGCGGCCGGTGTGAGACAGAAGACGGAGAGAATAGAGAGTTGATTGGAATGGAAGAAACACAAGAAGAAGGGAGAAAAAAAAAAAGGAAAAAGCAAAAAAGAAGAAAAAACGTTGAAGAAGAAAAAATTAAGTATATCTATAAGGGTAATTTCATTATTTCAATTTTAAAAATTGATAAATATGATTTATGGGGCAGTGAACAAATTTTTATAACCACATGGTTTATTTTGACAATTAGAAAATTTCAAAGTCTAGCGTGCTACTTTGGCAAACCATAGGAGACTATAGTGCATTTTTCCCTTTGTAGAAAAGTCATCGTTACTCTCAATAGACAAAACCCCTAATTTCTTTTTTTTTGAATACACAAAACCCCTAATTTCACAAATCCATCTTTGATTTTGGATCTTAACTTATTATAGCACAATTTATTTATTTACTTTTTTGTCTCATCGAAGTAGACAACGATGCTGATCAACTTTGTTGTCTAGGTTAAGTAACCAAATATAAATCAATGAGATCATGTTGTTTCTCATTTTGCAACTTGATTCAGTTTTCGTCACCCCTCGTCAGTGACATGGTTTGTCTGTAGACTTTTTTCCATATCAACATGTTCCGGAAAACAACCACATGAGAAAATTATTCAACTTTCTTGCACAGAAGAAAGTAAGAAAGAAAGAATGAATGAGTGAAAGAAAGAAGCAAATATTTCTTAGTTGGAGACAATGAATTGTATTTGTTGCCTTTATGGTAGAGGAGGATAGTAGGAATTTTTTTCTAGGGGTGGATGGCAAAAGGTGAAATTACTTCAATGAAAAATTTTATAATTACAAACAAAAAATGGTCAATTTAGTAATATAACAACGATAGTCAATTAGATAATTTACATAAACCCACAAAATTGATTTGTCATCCTCACAATGCCCATAAGCCAATAACTAACGTAAAAAAGGTTTAACTTACTAAACAACAAATAACTAATGATGTAAACAAACCCTTAAAAGAATGAATCAATGGCAACATAAACTGACATGGACGCATAGAAATTCTAAAAAAACTAAAGATAAGAAAATATGATGATAGAAATTAGATATTGATAAATGAATAATTAAAATGTATCACTGAAATTTATATTTTGATAATATATTCTTAAAAAGTATATGAAAAGCATGCACTAATAATAATTAATACAATGTAGTCCGTTGCTTTCTTTCCACCTACACATGATGGTGACCACAAATAATGCTCAATTTCTTCATATTGTGCCACAAGGATTTTGATATACTATCAAAATGAACAATAAAGAGATTTTCCCATTTGTTGTTCATGAACTTTTTTTGTGTTTGAGAAGAAACGCAAAAAGAAAACAAGAAGACTATTCAAAAGCAAAGGCTACCTCTATTAGAATCTCTATCATTCCATCCAAAGGATTATTCCAATCCATAAATTGTTGGCCCAACCTATGCCTTGCTTTTGCCAGAAAATCAACACAATGATTGTCGTCCCGCTTAATGCCCACAAGCGTGATCTCCTATGGTCGCCGCATCAAGTGTATACAATGCTCTATAATGCGGCCAAGAGGATGTGTGTGTGTGTGTATTGGTTTTTTCATTAAGTGCCAAAACAATAGCTGAGTCGGGATCAACTGCAATCCTAAGGAATCTTTTGTTTAAGCCCGCCCCAAGTCCCAACAGTTCTACAACAATGATGGAAACCTTACCAAGCCCTCACTACACGTGTTTTAGTATCCTCGTAGACATTGGCATTAATATTCAATTTAACCTAACGTACTTTGAGCTTTCTCCATGTCATACAAATACTCAACCTTTTGCTTGGTTTCCTCACGATTGAGAAAGATTGATTCATATCCATTGCTAAAATCTTAATTGAAAACATTGTTTTCCCAAAGTAATTCTTGTTTGGCATAAAAAATGAAATTGTTCCTGGCTTTCCAAATACACTAAACATTTGCAAGAAAAATGGTTTATCATTCACATTATGGAAGATGATGCTATGAAATGAAGAATGTAAAATTTCAAAAAACCAATTTTTTAGTGAAAAAAGAGCAAATTCAGTATGTATGATTATGAATTCCCATACCTGCCTAGCCATAGGGAATGCAGTAGTGTCTATAGGACGTCTTTCCTAGTAGTATTATCTAACACACATATCCAATAGACATAGGATCCTATCAAATCTCAGAGAATTGGTACGGAGCTTGTCATGACTGCAAGATCATAGGAAGAGCTCGATTCTTTAGGGACATGCACAACAATAGGTAAGGTTTAATCTCGTTTGGGACACATGTGTGAAGCCTAGACAAATCCCACAAGCCTTGAGGATTAATGATGTGTGAGACTTTCAACACAATGTAGTAATTATTAGAGATATCGAGCCAAATTATGTTGATCAATTTATTTTCCCCAACCCATTTGGATACTTTAGTACCATTCATTATTTTCCATTTGACCCTTGGCCTAATTGCTTTTTTCTAAATATGCCATCCCACAAGGTCTCGACAATTCCTTTTCATAGAAAAGAATTCTCTACGCCACCTTAGCCAACATAGCCATTGTGAAACCCTGACCTTTTTTTGAGATGTATTATTATTATTATTATTATTATGATTATTATTAGTCATACTGATTATTATTTCATTATTATCATTGTTATTATTGCTATTGTTAATATTATGAATATTAGTTAAATCCTTTTTGGGTTTAGGATTATTGGAACATCCTGTTAGGCTTAGGATTATTGGACTAATCCTATTAGATTTTTTTTTTTTTTTTTTTTAATCCTATTAGATTTAGAACTATTGGCTAAGCCTATTAGGTTTAGGAATTATTCATGACTTATAAATCCTATAGAGTATCAAATTAGGATTTAGCACTATATTAATTAGATATTCAGGGTTACACAAAAATAAAAGAGAGAGAAGCATAGTATATGAGGGAGGGGCGAGAGCAGCAAAGGCAAGACTCGGCATCGAGTAACGAGCAGGTATTAAATATTTTAGATTGGCTGCAGCCGATTAGTGAATTGGAACTTCGATGTGTAGTGGTTCGGTGAGCCTTCCACTTTCATAGATTTTTTATTATGTAATAGTAAAGAGGACTTTTCCATTTAGTGTAAGATAGTTATACCATGGAATAAAAAAAAAACTATAGCATGCTAGTGATAATTGTAGTGCATGACTAATTTATAATATAAGATTCTTTCGTATGAGGCTGTACACTTTTATTTTCGTAATCCGTGCATGGATGTATCTTATTTATATAATTGGTCATGAGAAAGGAATATACAAATTATAAGCTAGGTTTTGGCACTATTGAACTATAATAGAGTTTCAAGTTTTATTGAGTTATTTAACTTTAGGACAATTACACACTAGCTTATTAGTTGCTTCTTAATTATTAGATTCATACGGTCACGCTTAGTTCCCAATCCGTGAGGTCTTGGATACTATACAAACCCAAGTAGATTACGGTAAGTGGTTTCTTCCCTCTATTTGTTTTTATGAAAATATGTTTTTCTTAAATTTATACTTTCGCTGAAAAAGTTATTTCCATATATAAAAAGTGGATTTGAGCATGCTATTTTATGAATTTTCTATATGAAAAGATAAAATTGTTTTTGTGTTGTGCTATATGTGTATATATGAACATGCTCCGAACACGTGGGATACTATTGGTAGGAACAAGTTCCGAAATTTCCGACCGAGCTACGGGGTACAGTAGCAATTTCCGAACCCACTTAACGGGGTTATAGTTAAGGCCCTCCTACGGGTAATAATAGTAGTGTCCGAACCCACTTAACGAGGTTATAGTTAAGGCCCTCCTACGGGTAATAATAGTAGTGTCCGAACCCACTTAACGGGGTTGTAGTTAACGCCCTCCTACGGGTAATAATAGTAGTGTCCGAACCCACTTAACGGGGTTGTAGTTAAGGCCCTACTACGGGTAATAATAGTAGTGTCCGAACCCACCTAACGGGGTTATAGTTAGGGCTTGATCAAGTTGGCCAATAGAGATTTCGAATGTTCACGAGCATGGATATATAAATGAATTTGTCTGATTCTGCTTTGTTATCTGTTCCGTTCTTGAAAGTGGAAAACGTTGATTTTTGAATATTGTCTATGTGTTCCAAGTGTGATTTCAATGCTATATATATATGTAACTTGCTCAAATTCGATAGAGGGTCAAGAGATCCCTTACTGGGCGAGTGCGCTCACACCACTAATAATCATTTTGCAGAGGATAGTGCCGAGAAAGGTGACGAGGAACAATTTTGGGGTTGGTGGGTGGATTGAAGGTCCCTGCTTAGAGACTTTAGTTATAGTTATTTGTTTTGATGTTTTCTTTTATGACTATCCATTAAGACTATTATAGATTGGTTTACGATTTATGTTTTAGAACTAAAGATGTAATAGTTAGGATTATTACCTTTTTCCGCTGCGATGTTCGACTAAGGTTTTTTCAATAAATATTTTATTATTTTTAGTATGTTCTGATTTCCGTGGCTTGGTGGCTCTGAGTCCTTTGGGCTTAGGGGCATCGCCGTGTTGCGTCTCAGATCCGGGGCGTGACAGAGTGGTATCAGAGCTTAGGTTATTATCTTTGGAATTCTATCGATCTGACATGACCATGAGTTAGGGAATTTTTAGTTTGCATAGGTAATGAATTAGGGATTTATGAGGTTGCAGAGGTAATGAATTATGGATTTTAGAACATAATTACTTTGAGGTGTTTCATGATTTTCATAACTTAACCAATAGATTTCACCAAAACTGTAAGTCTTAGGCTATAACATATTGTAGTGTTGATCTTTTAGGTTCTCAGAACTAGAGAACATGGGTGTGCTCATAATTCCCCTTTTATTTCATTTCTTACGGTAATAGTAATATGGGTATAATTATATAGATCCAGGTTATTCATGCACTAACAAGCGATGTGATAGTTGGGAGAGGATATAATTATTATCCTCATATTTTTGAAACCTAAGATATAGCAAGTTTCGAGGACGAAACATTTTGTAAGGGGGAGAGAATGTGAAACCCTGACCTTTTTTTTGAGATGTATTATTATTATTATTATTATTATTAGTCATACTGATTATTATTTCATTATTATCATTATTATTATTGCTATTGTTAATATTATGAATATTAGTTAAATCCTTTTTGGGTTTAGGATTATTGGGACATTCTGTTACGCTTAGGATTATTGGACTAATCCTATTAGATTTAGAACTATTGGCTAAGCCTATTAGGTTTAGGAATTATTCATGACTTATAAATCCTATAGAGTATCAAATTAGGATTTAGCACTATATTAATTAGATATTCAGGGTTACACAAAAATAAAAGAGAGAGAAGCATAGTATATGAGGGAGAGGGCGAGAGTAGCAAAGGCAAGACTCGGCATCGAGTAACAAGCAGGTATTAAATATTTTAGATTGGCTGCAGCCGATTAGTGAATTGGAACTTCGATGTGTAGTGGTTCGGTGAGCCTTCCACTTTCATAGATTTTTTATTATGTAATAGTAAAGAGGACTTTTCCATTTAGTGTAAGAGAGTTATACTATGGAATAAAAAAAAAACTATAGCATGCTAGTGATAATTGTAGTGCATGACTAATTTATAATATAAGATTCTTTCGTATGAGGCTGTGCACTTTTATTTTCGTAATCCGTGCATGGATGTATCTTATTTATATAATTGGTCATGAGAAAGGAATATACAAATTATAAGCTAGGTTTTGGCACTATTGAACTATAATAGAATTTCAAGTTTTATTGAGTTATTTAACTTTAGGACAATTACACACTAGCTTATTAGTTGCTTCTTAATTATTAGATTCATACGGTCACGCTTAGTTCCCAATCCGTGAGGTCTTGGATACTATACAAACCCAAGTAGATTACAGTAAGTGGTTTTCTTCCCTCTATTTGTTTTTATAAAAATATGTTTTTCTTAAATTTATACTTTCGCTGAAAAAGTTATTTCCATATATAAAAAGTGGATTTGAGCATGCTATTTTATGAATTTTCTATATGAAAAGATAAAATTGTATTTGTGTTGTGCTATATGTATATATATGAACATGCTCCGAACACGTGGGATACTATTGGTAGGAACAAGTTCCAAAATTTCCGACCGAGCTACGGGGTACAGTAGCAATTTCCGAACACACTTAACGGGGTTATAGTTAAGGCCCTCCTACGGGTAATAATAGTAGTGTCCGAACCCACTTAACGGGGTTATAGTTAAGGCCCTCCTACGGGTAATAATAGTAGTGTCCGAACCCACTTAACGGGGTTGTAGTTAAGGCCCTCCTACGGGTAATAATAATAGTGTCCGAACCCACCTAACGGGGTTATAGTTAGGGCTTGATCAAGTTGGCCAATAGAGATTTCGAATGTTCACGAGCATGGATATATAAATGAATTTGTCTGATTCTACTTTGTTATCTGTTCCGTTTCTTGAAAGTGGAAAACGTTGATTTTTGAATATTGTCTATGTGTGCCAAGTGTGATTTCAATGCTATATATATATGTAACTTGCTCAAATTCGATAGAGGGTCAAGAGATCCCTTACTGGGCGAGTGCGCTCACACCACTAATAATCATTTTGCAGAGGATAGTGCCGAGAAAGGTGACGAGGAACAATTTTGGGGTTGGTGGGTGAATTGAAGGTCCCTGCTTAGAGACTTTAGTTATAGTTATTTGTTTTGATATTTTCTTTTATGACTATCCATTAAGACTATTATAGAATGGTTTACGATTTATGTTTTAGAACTAAAGATGTAATAGTTAGGATTATTACCTTTTTCCGCTGCGATGTTCGACTAAGGTTTTTTCAATAAATATTTTATTATTTTTAGTATGTTCTGATTTCCGTGGCTTGGTGGCTCTGAGTCCTTTGGGCTTAGGGGCATCGCCGTGTTGCGTCTCGGATCCGGGGCGTGACAGCCATAATCATCTTTCTAGTCTCTCTAATCCCCAATACCACTTTCTCCATACACTTGATTATCTTATCCAACCCCACTAAGTGAATTTTTTAAGGAATTCCATTGTTAGACCATAAGAAGCTATATTTAAGCTTATCGAGTTGGCCACACACTTTAGTGGGCAACTAGCTCATAAGCATGGTGTAAATGGACATGGAAGATGTAATAGATTGCATGAGGGTTAACCTACCCACTAAGTTGAGAAGACTCACTTTCCAAGCCATGAGTGTAGTTTGAACATTTTTAAGAACACTAGAATAAATAGAGCTTATGTTGTGGCCATTGCTATTACTCCCCTAGATATATACCTAAGCTATTACTCACCCCAAAACAAAGTGTGGTTGACAACTCTCTTTCGGAATTTGGGTTTGTTTTAGGCAAAAAAAAAAGGTTTTGGATTTTGCCAGGTTAATTTTATATCTTAAAGCATCACAAAACCTATTGAGGGTATCCTTAATGGCCAAGGTACATCTTGGGTTTACCAAGTCAGTAAGAACAATATCGCTAACAAAAAGGATTTGGGCAACACCCCTACAAACTGCTATTAGTTTCCAAGTATGAGCGCTAATAGCCTCCTCTATCATGTTGGTGAGTCTTGCCATGCAAAGCACAATCAAGTAGGGTGAGAGTGGGTCACCCTGTCTAATGCTACACATCGAATGAATCGCATCAAATGGTTCACCATTCCAAAGAATAGATGGTTGAGCACTAATAACGCAATTCATAATGAGATCAATGATCCATGGGGGAATTTAAAGAACACAAGGGTTTGTTTAAGAAACTTTCAGTTGAGTCTATTGTAAGCCTTCTCAAGGTTAATTTTAACAATCATGCTACCTTTTTTGCTCTTATAGGATTTCATGGTATGTATGAGCTCTTGCAAGAAATGAACGTTGCCATGGGTACTTCTATTAAGATAAAACTACTTAGGTTAGGGCTAATTATCTTCTTATTGAAAGGTTTGAGTCTCAAAATAAAGATTTTGGTAACAATCTTGCAAAAAACATTATAGAGAGCAATTGGCCAAAATTGTAAGATCAAGCTAGGTTTTTGGTTTTGAGTATAAGGGAAATGAAGGAATGACCGACACCAATAGGGATTTTACCATTAATGAAACAATTTTGAACAAACTTGAAAATTGAATTTCTAACTGTACTCCAATATTTTTGATTGAAGAATGTATGAACACTATCAGGGCTATGTGAGGATTCATACTAGTTAACACAAATCTCATCAAAAGTCACAATTTCACTCAACCTATTGATAGCTTGGAGTGGGTGGACCTCAAGATAGGGTCTAGTGGCCGTAGTCTCTTTCTTAAACAAACCCTTAAAAGTAGTCAAGCACATAAAGTTTTAGGAGTCCTCATTTGTGAGCCAATTCCTATTTACTTTTAAAGTTTCAATTTTTTTCCTCCTCATATGACAAAGAGTAGAAAGATGAACAAGTCATGTTTTTATCACCAAATCAAAGCTAATTAACTATGGACTTGTTATACTAGAATGTTTTCTCATAGTGAAGGTTGAGATTGTATTCAAAGATGAGTATCTTTTTTCCAAGATCGAAGAGATAGGAACTACGAGATTCAGTTTTTTTTGGGTTTCTTGAATGTAAACTAGAACATTTTTTTCCAATAGAAAACGTTCCCAAAAAATGCATAACCCTAGGTACTGTAGATAAGGAATTTAAAGCATGCACTTCTTTGTTCGAAATGGTATGAACAACTTCCTCACAATTTGGAAGTGGTATCCAAGCAAGCTCAAAATGAAATAGCATGCTCGTGTGTGCCTTGCTATGTCCTGTAGTGTGCTAGTCAATGCACCTGCCAGTGAGACCGTGTGCACATTATTGCATGCAATAGTACGTAGGCTAGCACACACAACTGCGCGCAAGGTCACGCGCATGCTACCATGTTCACGCGCACACCCAACATTATAGAGTCGTAGGGTTCTTGGGTTTTTCTTGACTGCAACACCTTAAAATGTGTATAACCTATTGCTAAGTTTGCTTCTAAGTTAGGATGGGATGTTTGTTTTACTAGACTTATTATGAGTTTTTCCCAATTTGAGGTTAATTGTGAGGTAAATTGAATTAAATCATTATTTCGTAGGTAAAGAGGGCAAAACACGAGTACGTATACCATAGTTCTGAGTACTTACCTTGTTTCAATAGCCAAAAGGGGTGACTTCTCTGGAAGAATTGGTTCTTACACAAAATATTTTGCACACATACGCCAAATATGTGGCAACAATTTATAACTTTCCTTTTCGAGTAGGAGTCTAATTAGAAAAGGATCATAAGGCTATTTTCTACTTCCATAAGAGCTTGGAAGACTTGCACAATAAGACATAATTATTATAATTAGGGTTAGACATAATTTCTCTAGTATCCATATTTTTAGATCTAGTTTTCATAGTTTCTCTCAAGAAGGTCATCCCGCAAGAGGATTTAAAACACGACAAGCAAAGCAACGATTTCTCTACGAGTTTTTCTTCCTCTTATCTTTCTTGAACTTATTGTAGTGATGAAAATATTTGATTTTATGATGTTTTATTTTATTATGTTTGGCTAGATATTGCAATAGAGCTTTTTGTGTGCACGTATGTGTAATTCTCACCGTTTATGAATGTTTACGAGATTTGTTTCGATTATTCAATTTTATTTGTCTTTCTCAATTGTTTGGCCAACAATTGCTCATTAGAAACCCTAGTTAAACATCAACAGAGGAAAATTAGGACTCGACATAAATTGGATAGTGCATGTTCAATTTTTTTTATTGATTCTGTATGAGATAGATATATACTTACAAACTTTGCATACCCCATAGAGCTGGTCTTAATTCTTCATTGTGAATTTGCTAGCCACGGGCATGTAGGATAGTAATTCATAATAATAGAATTTGGGCAATTCAACAGAAACCCATAATTACATAAGTTCTCTAAGTTATCGAAATAGCTTGTAAACTGAGTAAATTATGGAGGAGAAAAGATAGAGTATCATAATAGGGGAAATTCCACTCCTAGCCAAATCATTAACTTTAATCTTTGCGTATTTAATTTCTTTAGTTTAGTTGTTTTTAATTTTTGCATTTAGTTATCTTTCATTAATTCTCGTAATTTACCATTAGGATAAAACTAGGAAGTGCAATTTTGGAATTTAGTAACATAATTAAACTAGTATCTCTAGAACATTTTTGCTAATATCAATACCAAGCTTATATTGTATTAATTCTAACATTTTATTTATTATTTTTATTATTTTCTCTCCTTGATTTTCATGGTAGGATTTTTTCTAATGCTAGCAATAACGGTCGATCCAAACAACCAAAATAAGGTTAATAATGAGAATGTCACACACAGGGCTATTTGGGATTATTTAGTGCTATTGTTGGATAGATTGTACTCAAGCATTATGAGACCGAGAGTGCATGCCAACAATTTTGAGATAAGGTCAGCAATGATACAGATGTTTTTGTCCATGTGCCAATTTGCAGTAACTCCAACAGAGGACCCTAATGTGTATATCATGACCTTCTTGGAAATCTATGACATCTACAAGCAGAATGGCATGTGTAATGACGCAATTTGAGTGAGATTATTTCCGTTCTCACTGCTTGGTAAGGCAAAGTGATGGTTAAATTTCTTGCTGCCAAATTTCATCGTGACTTGGGATGAACTCGCAAATGAGTTCCTTGGCAAATACTTCCATCCTAACAAAACAACAAAATTGATGGTTGCTATTTTTAATTCTGAATAGTATGATGGTGAACTTGTATGTGAGGCAATGGGACAGATTTAAGGAATGTTTGAGGAAGTACCCACATCATGGCCTTCCTCCTTGGATGGAATTACAAATATTTTATAAGAGTTTGCTCGATCAGACTAGGATGATTGTTGATGCAGTAGCTGGTAGAGCTCTCTTGAGCAAGTCAGTTGAGAAGGCTTATGAATTCCTAGAAAAAAATTGAAGCAGAAACCTATTAATTTATTTTTTTTGGTCTTAGCCAAATAGCTATTAATGGTCATCAAGAAAAGAAGAGCCAAGGCAAGTAGCAGGAGTACATGAATTGGATGCAACAACTGCAATCTTAGCACCTAATAGAAGCTCTTTCCAAGGAGTTTAAGGAAGTTAAGGCAACAAGATTGTAGACTAGCATTAGTATAACTAGGTTCACATGATTTGTGAGAATTGTGGTGGTCAGTATCCCATGGAAGAGTGCCCACATATGCTACAATCAATTAATTTTGTGGGGAATATCAACGAAAGGCACCAAAACATGTACTCAAATGTATCTTATTCGGGTTGGCATAACAATCCCAAATTTGCTTGGAGTAACCTACACATACAGTCACCCTTTGAATTTTTGCAACATCAAGGACTGTAAAATTGGCCTTGGATGCCAACATCAAGCCATCTCTTGTAGATACTTTCATGCAATTTATGGAAAAGAACTGACGATGCTATCCAGAGTCAAGTCATCACCATCCAAAACTAAACTACCACTACCCAAAATCAAGCTGCAATTGTCCAAAATCAAAGTCAAGTTGTATCTCTTAAAAATGCGGAAACTCAATTACGAATGCAACTAACAAATGCAATCAACAATAGACCTTCAACGAGCCTTCTAAGTGATATTGAGCAAAATACAAAAAAAGATGACAATCAACAATGTAAGGTTGCAGCTTTGTGCAATGAGAGAGATTTGGATTCTGAAATAGAGGCAAGGAAATTAAAGCCAAAGGAAAAAGATCTAGCAAAAATGATATTGGTAGGAAAGAAGGGAGTGATTGCTAAACTAGTAACTCGACCATCGCACGGATCTCACAAAGTCTTCATCCCATTGATGGAAGCTTTAGAACAAATGCACAATATTGCCAAAATTTTGAAGGATAAATCCCATTATGCTCAAAAAACAAAAAAAAACCAACACATTGCACCCTGACTTTAACACTCTTTGGCAAATTGCACCCTCACATAATATTTTGACCAATTTCACATCAAAGACACACTTAGATAATGGGTAGTAATATCATAAAATAATTGCTACTCCAAACTTAAGGCTAGTATATGCATTGCTTATGATTTCTTTTACTTACTTTTTAATTATGGTTTTTATACTACATTAATTCCCCCAATTTATCAAAGCAAGCATGATTTTGTCCAAGCTCTTTACATTCAAATGTGATATGAACAATAAATATTAAAAGTAATTTAATTTGTAAGTGCTTTTCACTCTTTTTAAAAATAATTGCGACACGACGTATCCTTAAAAAATTTGAATAAATCTTTGCATTGGAAACTAACTATCATAGTGTGTTGGACCCATAATTTGCGATGCTTGTCCCAAATTCTTAAATAAAATTAAATAGAAAATAAATTTGTGATGGATTTTGTTATTCTTGCAGCTACCTTTTCGTTCACAAATATGTTAATCGATCCTAACCGTCGCAAAATCCATCATTCCAATCCATTCCAATTTTTTCTTCAATTTTCTAGTAGTATATCACAACTATAGTCGAGCTAATTATATGCAAGCGTGAGACAAAAATCAATGAGAAATAAAAAAAACATGCACATGCACGATTTTTCAAATAATTAATTATATTTTTTTCATTTTTGAAAACTTTGAAATCAAATTTCAAGATTAAATAAAAAATACATCTGAGAGGACTTTGCAACATATGATATCAAATTTTGATGTGATGGTCAACATACGATTTTTGCATAGCCATAATATTTCACTCAATGGAGTAACCAATTTTCGATTATTGTTTCTTTCCGATATATTCAACCATCGAAAGCTTCCCACGAACAATCCTCTAAAAAAGTATCAAAAGTGTTTCTGGCAATCTTATTTCCGACTAAAAATATATTGGAGTTTGATATTCTTTTAGATATATTGGTGTTATTTACAATTGAGTAAATCGATAAAATTGAACTAAAATAATTTTTTTAATATTATATTTCCTTCTTAATTGTGTAGGGCTCAACCAATTTTGTAGGCCTCTTAATTTTTTATTTTTCATTTTTTGATAAATTGTAGGCTTCTTAATTAAAATAGGCAAACTTAATAAATTAATCGATTCATCTTCCATGTGGCATATATGTATTATCTACACTACTAATAAAGCACCTAGGGGATCACCACTTGGTGCTTTGGTCTCTTTTCGCATCTCTATTTTCTCATTTATATTCTCTCCTCTCTCTCACTATTAACATGATTTTAATTTCTTTATTTATCCTTCTATCTTATCTATCAACACACACACACACATATATATATTTTCATCTGTCTTTTATATTTTTTTAACATTTTATTTCTTATTTATTTGTTACTCTTATCATATTATTTTTATTTTAAATTATTTTTCTATAATAAATTAATAAAATACATATATCACAAGTAATTAAAATATATATAATAATGTATGAAATCTAATAACTATTTAAATGTTATATTCATAGTTTAGATATATAATTAAATAATATTTTATTTTTATTTTGCATACGTATCGAGTATGCCCGACCAATTAGTATGTATTTGTAAATGAGAAGGCAATTTCCCCTTTATTTATTATAGTATTGGTGGATATATATATATATATATATATAATTTTATTTTTGTTTCAATGTAAAAGATGACTCATTTCTTTTTGACTATATTAAAATTGAAAGAGAATTTCCAAATTCATCTATTTTTTCCTTTATGACCCCCTTTTATCTAAATTTATATTTTTGTAAGTGGGGTCAATTAATACCGTTATTATTATAATTCTTTACATATTCTTGTAAATATGTACATAAATAGCGGAGACTTTAAAAGTTGAGGGGGTCCATTGCACCCCCTCACTTGTACATGGCTTTACCGGTGGTGATGGTAATTCTAATTGCGTGTCACGTAGTTAGGTGAATATGGTCAGTGTGATAAATAATTACATCAAAAAGGTTGATCAATTACATTTTCTGTGCTGAAGCTCCAATGATCAACGTTGGATC
The DNA here is from genome assembly GCA_026212405.1 of Petrea volubilis. Lineage (NCBI taxonomy): Eukaryota > Viridiplantae > Streptophyta > Magnoliopsida > Lamiales > Verbenaceae > Petrea > Petrea volubilis. The sequence goes on from CM047879.1 coordinate 4,334,260, forward strand.
AACATCTTGATCTACAAGTCCTTTGCAGTACACGAATAGGATTCCTTCCTTCTCTTTGATGAATCTCTTCTAGAGCAACCAACTCTACTACACCCCTTAAATCCTTCGAATTCTTACGGTGATTCTCCAAGAGAATAATGAAGAGAGACTATTTTCTACGAGAGAGAGAATATATAGAGAAAGATAATTGTATGGAATTCGAATGAATAATTTTCACTGGAGAGGCCCTTATTTATAAACATCCCCAAATGGTAAAGTCCTATTCCACAAAAGAATTCAACTCCCACTCAACTTATGACTATGTCAATCAGTATTGATTTGATTACATCAATAATGTCAATCCATAACAAATATGGATGCACAGAAGACTGGTGATTATCTACTAACTAATTAGTTATATTGAACCAATCAGTTACATTTCTCACTCATCCATAGTTGACTCAATCTCTTCGAATCATATTCCCATAGAACTTCTCAATCTTACGGCATTTCTGTTATACAAGGAGTAAGGCGAGAAGGAGCAAGTGAGGAGAGTTATATTAAGTTATTACCGTGCTAATATAACTCTTCATTCAAAAGGGTAACCCGCCACGTGCCCCAAACCAAGTGTTTACACTAGATCAAGCATCTATGATCCCTCATCGAAAATGGTAGAGCATGCTTAACCCTTTTTTATTATGTATCTAAGCTCAAGGCTATGTCAAATGACATTTGACTTTGGCTAGTTGGCCTATAAGCCATAGAATATTTGTGCATTACCAACTCAGTTCTTCCTCAGCCTCTTATACAAGTCTGATTGGTCTTAACAACTATCCTAGCAATGCCCCAACACACCAAATTAATCATATGGCCATTGGATACATGCTAAATTAGCATCATCAAGTTTACACTTTATGGCAAAGTCTAGAGTCCCAAAGGGCACAAGAAATAATAAGGCTCACACAGTGACGAAGTAGAGATCTATTCAGCCACTCCTATAGAATAGTTGTCCTCTAAGACATATAGTATGCATACATGCTATGATGGAGCTCCCACTCAATTTTAGACATGTCATTATCCTTGGTATAGTCACCATCGAAGTGCTTGACCTACTCACTGCTATGAGATCACTATCCAATGTAGTCGCATATTTGACTTCTAGCAAGCATTTATGAAGTTAGGACATACTTCACAATCGATCATAGCAGATCTCATCTTAGCCTCTGAGCTAAGGTGATTATAAAATAAAAGAATAATCCTTCATTGTTGCTCCAAGCATAAAGGGAACCATTTGCAAACCAGACATATGCGATATGATCTTTAAATTCCAATCCTATTCACTATCAAAGAGCCATGGCGATTACTCGTACGAGCACCTCAATCTAAGCCTTGTGGCATTCATACTCATTATAGATGCAATAACGACACATTAATAAGAACAAAATTTCATTTAATAAATAAAAATTGTTATTATAGGCTTGAGAAATTAAAGCCTATGTAGTTCCATTCTATTAACATACCAGTGGAACACATCTCTACGTAAAGGCTTAGTAAAAGGATTATTGACTATATCACTAGTAGGTACATGCCTAGGAACAACTGGACCTTGCTCAATACTCTCTTGTATAAAGTGAGATCTGGATTAGCATCTTGCATACGGAATCGCTACAAAATCCTCTTGATATAAGTCTCTTAAGACAAACTCAACAGTATCCTAGATCGATCAGACTATATCTTAACACCAAGTATGTGTTTAGCTTCTTCCATGCCCTTCATTTCAAAAGTTGAGGTGGCTATGGATAGAATATGGAACCATTAATTGCTTAATGATTCCATTTTCCTCACACTTTTGTCTTAACTTATAAGATAGTTATTCTCGTCCTCTATCGATACGTAGGATATATATTCTCATCCTCTATCGGTATGTAGGAGTGCTAGTTTTCCATCTTTTTGATTCTCAATTTCTGCCAAGAATTGCTTAAAGCAACCAAGCGCTTTTGACCGATGAGATAAGAGACATACCAACCCATGGAGTGAATAATCAATAATAAAGGTAAGAAAATAGAATGCAATGTGTTATGCCCTTAAACTCATAGGTCCACATGCATTTGAGTAGACTAACTGTAGAGAATGAGTAGCTCTTTTTGCCTTTTCATAAGGTTTTTTGTAGGACTTACTCGCCAAACATAGTTCACACACAGAAAGATTGACTTTAGCGAATAGGCCCAAGCCTTCTCGAGGTAATCTAGTCATCCTTTACCATCTTAAATGTCCAAATCTCACATGCCATTTAACATAATCATCGATAATATTAACAGTAGAATAAATGAAGGAACTACAATCATTGGATAATTCTAACATAAAAAAATCTATTAATTAAAAAACCTAATCCATAAAGGTCTTTGCCATAAAAAAGGGACAATTTTGTTTGCTTGAATAGAAAATTAAAGCCTTGTGCTAATAGTACAGTAACAGAAAGTAGATTACATCAAACACCAGGTGCATATTCCATATCACTATAAAGTAGCTCACACTCTATGCTAAGCGTTAATTGGTAATAACTAATTCCAATATCCTTCTACGCCATTCCCCATAGCAATAAGGTGGTTGCATGCCGATACTCGATGATAATCGAAAAATCCAACTCTATCAGATGTCATATGTTTTGTTGCTCCGATGTCTACAATCCAACCAAGGAGAGAATTAGTGACAAGAACATTTGAGCAAACATAAGTACAAATTGAGCTAGGATTGCGTTCTAGATTATTCGGCTCAGTTCAATCATGAGCAATGTGAGCAAGCTTTATGTAGTTAAAGCTTTCACTTTTCTTGCATTTCTCTTTCCACGCCTTTTGCCTCGGTGTTTTATAGCTTTGTCACTTTGTAGGGCCAAGTTTTAGCTATTGCTTTGTCCTGCACTTTTTTGGCTTAATCCAATGCTTGCCCCTCTGAGGACTACGTTAGGCAGCATGTACAACTAAAGCAGCTGATTGTGCACATTCAAACTCTCTACGGTTTGCTTCTAACTTTAAATGACCGATGACATTGTCGAATATCTTAATTTTCTCATTATTAGTGAGCACAAGCTTCACACGTGCGCAAGTCTGCTTAGGTAGTGATCTAAGGATCGGTAAAACTTGTTGTTCATCAGTGAGCTCATAACTACCATTTGGAAGCTCTCGAATCATGTCCTTTATCACATCAAGATGTGGGGTCATCGAGTGCTTTGGGTCAAGTACGTATTGATTGAATTTGAGGACCCGTAGCCTTGTAGTTGAAGTGCTATCGTACATGACCTTCAGTACCTCCCACAACTCTTTAGCCATTGGGTACTTTTCATACTTTTAGATCAGATTTTCATGCATGTAGCTAAGCATAGTATATTGCACACTTATATCTTGGTCCTCCCACTTTTTACACACATCCATTTTGCGATGAAATTGTGTAATGGGTCCATTTTCTAGCTCTATTGGCATAAGTATTGATGTGGTAAGGTCCAGCACTTTTTATTTGTGCTAAAAAATGAATTATTCTATGCCACATAATATAGTATCAGCCAATCTAATTTGCCACTACTATGGAGTTCAGAGAAAGTAGTTTGTGTCTCCATTACTGTATGTGATGCTTACCAAATTTTGGATGACTAGAAAATTTGTAGGAGAAAAAGGTTGAGCATAGGGAATCCTTAGAAATCCTATTTTTCAAGGAAGGACTTGCCGCTTTAGGGGGACCTAACCTTCATAAAAGCATTAGGACTCCACTGAATTAAGCAAGTACGTGTGCCTTAAGAAATAAAGCAAAAGTAATTGTAATATAATATAAATAAGGCAAGAAGGACAATAGGGGAATCCTGCATAAAAGTGAGTGATTTGTGCTCATAGTGTGCTCGATTTGTGAGCTTATATGAGTGCAATGAGTGTAGATTAGAGCGAGTAGAGAGAGAGCTCAAGTTAAAACTTAAATTGAGCATATTGAAGCATGTTTACCAAATGAGAGGTGGTAGCCCTTTTATACGGGTGGCTTTGTACTAGCTGGCCTAAGGAATTCTCGGGGTAACGTCTTTCGAATCAAGGTGGACAAATTTTCAGGGAGTTGGTTGAAGGGTGGTCTTCCAAATCTCGAAGTTAATTAGGATTTGAAGATAACCATAAACCTATCTTGTAGGCTTGAGTGGTTAGGGGGATAAGGACTTGAGCTTTTATCTATATAGCCTTATGGTGAATAAGATTTTGACTTAGTCCACCCTTTGGATAAGGACGGTTAAGGTGGGCTTCCTCATTAGGCCTATAGGGAGGAAGGGAAGGCCACTGTGGCCTCTTTTAGCGGCCTCCTGTAGTGAGCCTGGCACGTAAGAATCCTGGGCCCAAGTTAGAAATTTGAATCTGTCTTCGAGGCATTTTGTTTAGGCTTTTATCCTTGGGCCGTCTCATAATATTTGGGCCAAATGGACTTTGGGTGGGGGGGGGGGGTATTAGTATTATATGTGCAAGTGTGTTAGGTATTTATCTAATATTTTATTTAGAATCCAAGTAAAAATATATTATTTTCTCTAATTCAGCGAGATTGAAAACTTGCCATCAAAACTAATAATCATATCTCGCCAAATAAAAGAAAATTACCAATTCATAAATAAAATAACAATATGTCCATATGAATATTCATAATTAGCAAAAAAAATGCACAATTGGCGCATCATGTCCCAATAATTATTGGTCCATGATGATAATTAACTAAATTATATACCAAAATACATTGCCGCTTGCCAAAAAAAATGGCCCAATAAATACATCACTAATAAAATTATTTACATGGACTAATATTCTTCTACATCAATCTACTCCAATAGATAATAAGGGGATACCACATTAATTACCACTATCTCCATTAATTTTTTTTCACATAATATAATGACATAAGCACAAAAAAATAACACATATGCACAACACAAAATAATTCGTACTACATTCACTAAATAGCACAAAACATGCAATAGTTGGTATTATGTTACTTATGAGTATATTATATAAAATCAATTGATTGCAAAAATAAATATGATCCGAAAAAAAAAACATGAATAACATCAAAGAGATTAAGTGGATGTTTGAGTAAGATTATTTTAAAGAGCTTATAAGCTCGTAAAACTTATAAGGTGTTTTTATAACTTATAAGGTCCTACATCTTATTTCAACAATAAGATGTCACAGTATTTGGATAAAATAAGCTCATATAGCTTCTAAGATGATTTTGGAGCTTATAAGCTGTTATTTTGTTTGGTAAAAATGAGAGCTTATAAATTATTTTAAATGTAATGATGATAAAAAAATGATAATGTAAATTTAATCTCATATAAATAAATATTTTTTTTGAGATGGTAGGAATGTTATATTGAAAAATGTAAAGATATATATGCCATTTTATCTTTTGGTATTAGACAACTTATAAGTTGTTTCAAAAAAAAAATTGGGGGTGCTTACTTTTTTTTGGAGCTTATAAGCTCCTAACAACTTATTTTTGAAGCTTATAAGCTCCTAACAACTTATTTTTGGAGCTTATAAGCCCATTTACTTAAACAAATTACCGAACAAATTTTATGAGCTTATAAGTTTTGCCAAACACTCTAAGTAGTTTGGTGGCAGAGTGGTACTTTGCCACATCGAGCACATATGTTTGACACGTAGTTGACGCACAAAGCATGCACAATCTGTGCACATTATTTGGACAGTCTCACTGACTAATTAGTTTTTTTAATAGAACAAAATACAATGCCACTTGGTGTGCTCCGATTGGTTAGGCCACATAATCTGAAGTTGTTTTATTTTTTTTTTCCAATATTTGAAAATTCATATCTTTTAAATTGTTCGTCTAGTTTTACCGCACAATATATCAATTTAATTGTCTTTTTGAGATCTACAAAAAGATACTAAACTTGTGCGTTAAAAATAAACTGTCACGACCCGGAAAAATACCTTTTTATTTTATTAAAATATATTGAACTAAAATACGCAATGATAAATATTTTTATTAGAAATACAAAAATTTACTACGACATAGTGAAATCATAGTTGTACAAAAGTTGTTATACGAGTGAAAATAATAACTTTAGCTAAATAAAAGTCCTGTAATGCCCTCCTGGTGCCTTCCTCCAGATGGACTAGAATATCCTTGCCTAAAAATGCGTTCAAAACACATGTCAACACAAAGTTTGAGTAAAAATTTCACTTAATCACATAAGGTGGGTGTGTGTAATATGTGCACATAGCCACATAATATTTCACATGATACTTTACCTTTGGATCACAATATCGTGATCATCATTTCCTTATATCTCCCATATAATAATATTCCAACCGTTCACATCATTAATCCCAATATTCCATCCGTCCATACGAATTCGATCCGTTCACATCGGTGGCCATATCTCGAGACTATGTCAATTTTCTACGACCCACAACCAATATATGGAACATTCTGTTCATGCAAGATGGGATTAGGACATGGATGACGAGAATTGTTTTAAGACTGGCAGGCCAACTGCCACCCGGCCGAACTCTAGCTCCATCCACACCGAAAACACATTTGGGCCCGGCATGCACAAATAAAGATTGTCACATAAACATTTTCACATAATTTCACATAAGGATCATGATTTCATGCTTTAGGAGAGCATATATTGGACATAATAAGGCATGAGCATAAACTAGAGCATATACATACAATTAAGGAGTACTTTAAACACGGTGGCTTCTAACTTGTAGTAAAACATGATTCCTGGGCTTATTCCAGCATAATAGCACTTAAGTATGTAAAATCATAGAACAACTAAACTTACGTAATTAAGCAAAATTCCTACCTTGCATACATCAAATATGGAGGTATAATATTTATAAATTAAAGTAAGAACCTTTACTTATGAAATTAAGTAAGGTCCCTACCCTAATTAAATAAACTTCTACCTTTGTAAGGTCCCTACCCTAATTAAATAAACTTCTACCTTTGAAGAGTATTTTATGAAATTAAGGGGATGTATAGGGGGATAATATGTATATATGTATGTAAAAAGAAGGGTTTATGTGTATATATATATGGGTAGAAGATTTACTAAGAATATGAAGTGTTTTGTGTGTATAGGGTAAGGTGAGTGTGAGAGGGGTGTTTTAGGTGGGATTTGTGTGTTTGTGTTGTGTGATAAATATGAAACATGCCTCCCCTATTTATAGTGTTGAGCATGTGAAATAGATTTATTTAATATTAAGGTCAATTTTCATTTAATGCATTTTTTACACCTAAGTTGGGTAATTAATGAAATAGTCCAATTCACGCACTTAAGTGTCACTCTAAATATGATTAGATGTGCCCTAAATTGTATGAATCATCCCCTAAGTAAATATGAGCTATGCAAGTGCACATTTTCTAGAAATATTGCTACAAGAATTAATAAGAACTATGCAAGTGTACAAGTTGAAGAATAATTTAGAAAATCTCTTGTATTAGTGTAAGACATTTTAATACAATAGTAACGTAAAATCAAATAAAATATGATTTTTGCTGTCCTAATCTTATAAAATCTGAAATATATCTTTATTTAAATAAAAATTCGAATTTGTATTTATTCTTTTTTGTAAAAATCGAAAATTAGGGTTTTAGGGCATAAAGTCCGAAATTTATAATTTATTTAGAAAAATTCCAAAAATATGAAATTTAATGTTTATAAATATGAAATTATATGTATACTTCCCAAAAATTAAAAATGTTTTAGTTATACTTTTGAAAATTGCAATTTAGGACATAGAATTTTGAAAATTGTGTTCGAATGTCAAATTCATCTAAAATTTGGAAAATCATGTAATTTATTCAAAATTGCATCTTCTCCATGCCTAAAAGTCTAGAATACTTGTTTATATTATTTTTGAAAACTCATAAATATTTAATAGATGAATTTTCCAAGACTAGTAATCAAAATTCGAAAATTAGCACTTTACCGTTCAAATTATAAATTACTCTCAAAATCAGACTAAAATTTGAAAACAACAAGTAACAAGGACATTTTCAAGAAGCATAAGGTTTTATACCAATTATTTAAATAATAAGAATTATCGGGTTGTCACACAAACTAACAAAAATGATTTTTCAGATAGATTTAGCGAATTTAAAGAAAAAATGCTTCATGTCAATTTGATTTAACATCATTCTAAATTGCATATAGTCCATATAAAATAAGTTATTCATGCAATTAATCTCACAATAGTATTTCATGCTAGCATATATCATCAATTAAGGAAATACATAATCATGCTTGCAAAAATGACGAGATTAAGCCATAGTGGCACTGATACCACTATTGGAAATAGTTACTTCAAAAAGGTTGATCAATTGCCTTCTCTATGCGGAAACTCCAATCATCAACACCGATCAAGGTCTTGATCTACAAGCCCTTTGAAATGCATGAATAGGATTCCTTCAATCTCCTCGATAGAACGCTAGTACAGCAACCCACTTTGCTACACCCCTTTAACCCTTGGAATTCTTATAGTGATTCTCCAAAAGAATAATGAAGAGAGAGTATTTTTTACAAGGGAGAGAATATATGGACAAAGATAAGAAAATCAAATGAATAGGTTCCATAGTAGAGGCCCCTATTTATAAGCATCCTCAAGTGGTGAAGGCTATTCCATATAGGAATTCCACTCGCACTCAACTTAGGGTTGTGTCAATCCATATTGATTTGATCGCACTAATAATGTTAATCCATAACAAATATGGATGCACAAAAAATTGGTGATTATAGACACTAACTAATCGGTGACATGAAACCAATTAGTTACAGTAAGAAATTATCTCTAAACAGGTATATCTAAGCTTAATCTCTACGGCCAAAAGACATGACAACCACACAAGGAGTCTTTATTTAAGAAAGGGGAACCTGGAGAAAGTTCAATATTCTCTCAAAATAAAGCTCAAGATGGTGAATGTGAGATACAAGACATTTTTCACATAAATAATCTAAATAAGGTGTTCAATTAATTCTAGGGCGAATTACGTTTACCTCCTTGGAGGTATATCCTATTTACAAAAAACACCCTGACCTATGAAAAATTACAATTACCCTCTTGAATTGAGGGGGTAATTACAATCTACACCTACCATTAGTAAAAAAAATATTGAACTTCCAAAAGTACTCTTTTGGAAGCAAGAATAAGGTTTGACCATAAGGTTTTAAAAATATTATACATATTTAAATATTGTTTTAAAAAATTAAATCTTTTATATAATATATGCAAATAGTTATATATATAATTATGATATGTAAAATATATTTAATAAATACAAAATACATAAACTTATCTTATAATATTATAAATTTTGCTTTTTTGAATACAAAAAATTATAATACACATTATATATAATTAAATAAATTATGTTTTCTTTTTTTTTTTCCCCTTTTTCCCCTTTTTTTACCTTCTTTTCTTCTCCAGGTTCCGCCCCACCGCTGCCGCACCACAGCCGCTCCACTGGCGTCCTCTGTCGGCCCACCATGCAGAGAGATAAGATCCAAATGGGAGAGAGGGAGGGATCGAGAAGGAGAGGGGAATATATAGATAGAGAGACAGAGAGAGAGAAGGCTGCTGCCCACCACCGTTTGCTGCCCGCCACTGCTTGAGAAAGGATCGAGAGGGGAGAGGGGCAGAGATCGAGATGGGGAGAGAGATTAAGAGATTGAGAAGGGAGGGTCGAGGAGAGACAGAGAGATTGAGATTGAGAGATTGAGAAGGAAGGGCCGCCGCCATTGTCGCTTTCTCCTCCAGCACACCAACCATTAGGAGGGGGGGTGTGGGGGAAGGGGGAGAGAATCTGATATTAAAAAAAAGGATAAAGAGAAAAAGAAAACAAAAAATAAAAGAAAAAAGTGACCAAAAAGAAAATAATGATAAAAAAAGGGTATTTTGGGGTTTTTATTTTACTTATTTTTTCTTTTTTTTTTTGCTTAAATTACTTAGGGATAAAATTGACTTTTCATTGATATAACATAGAACCCCTTCAATTCAGGGGTAATTGTAATTTTTCATAGGTTAGGGTATTTTTGGTAAATAGGATACACCTCAGGGGAGGGAAACGTAATTTGCCCTTAATTATAGGGTGGTTAACCTACATGTTCTTTGTAGATTCCATCAAATCATGTCATTCGATTCATTATAAAGTATTAAACCTATGAATTGACATCATTATAAATCACATTCAAATCAAGTTCATGGTTTTCAAAGTGAGTGCAAAAGAAGTCTTCCCAATGATCATAAAATTAAAACGTTCAATTTGCAAATAAGGTGCTATATTGATGAAATGGGAATCCCCAATTTAGACTCAGCTCAGTTATATGGTGTTCAAGGCGACATTCAAAATGACAATTTTGGCATTCATTGAAGTCCATTACGTTCAATTCATAATAAATGTGCTAAGCCTAAAAATTAACATCGGTAAATGTGTAAATAAAAATTCAAGAGTAGTTCAAATCCTGATTCTTGAAAAACAAAATATCATATGGTTAAAAATACAGATTGTACTCACACTCTTTTATTCAACATCTTTTGTTAAAAATACATATGGTTAATAATAATAAGCAGACATGAAAACTTTTGTTACAAACACATCACTTGAAGAAAAACTGTATGCAAACTTTCAACTCTCATCAATCAAAATTTCTTTGAAAACTTCCACGCAGAAAGTGTGCTAAGTGGTGTTTCCTTCCAACCTACAGTTAAGCATTGACCATTCATACCTAACGTAAATGAACTCCCACATGGGAAAGTCTGCCGCACCAAATTTGCGTGATGCAAGGACAACATGCTCAGTTTTGTCTCAACAAGCCCAAATCGTGCAAAAAACACCCTCCACACATCTATACAAACATGCCGGACCTTCCTCTCTCCTCCGTCAGTGGCCACCACGTTTCTTATGCATGAACTAATAAATGTCAACTCAGCCTCCCTTCTGCTTTTCTCATCATTCTTCATACTTTCAGCTATAGAATCAAAGACCACACCAAAGTAGAACATGACTTCAACAAAGCGTTCTGCGAAAGTTGGGGAGTTCAAATTTGCCTCCATTTCTATGACAATCACAACACGAGGGCTTATACTTTTGATCACTCCCATGAGATGTTCGAGTTGATCTTCCCACACAATCATGTTCATGGAAGTGTTGGCGGCATAGACAGCAACAACTTTATCAAGATTAAGTTCAAAGTCGATTTTGTTGAGTCCTAGAATGTTTTCCACCATGACATGTTGTATGAGAAGTTCAAATTTAGGAAGGACTAAGCAAAGGCCATCAATTTCCTACCTGTTTCCTCTACTATTGGCCATGACAACCTTGTGTGATCTTGAGATGCTGACTAGGACGTCCCGTTCGGGCTTCAAGGGCTTGCATCAAGACGGTGCATTGGATCCCACTTCTGATATCAAGGTCTATTACATGGATCTTTCTTGCGTCCGCTATATGGTCCACAACAGCTTGTATTCCTGAGAATGTTATTATCTGAGGTAGAGGGTGTTTATTGTAAAACTTAAGTAGATACACATTATTCAGGCAATTTAATTGCTCAAGATCAATGTGCGAAATCATCTCCTTCGGTGATATCCTTTTCATTTCATGATCGATCTTCTCACGTAGAGCTTCTGTGAAGTAGAACACCACTCTTTCAACGGGGCTTCTCGTAGAGGAACTCATTTCAATGGGAATCCCCAAATTGTGAATAGCAAATTATTTTGAAAAGTGGCGGTTGTAGTACAACAATATGTCAACATAATACCGTGCAAAAACATGGCTATTGTATCAAGAGTGATACTTGTAATTGTATGTTTGGGAGTCTTTTGATTGGTCATAACCTGTGATTTCTTATACAACACACCACTGATTTAATTGCGTAAACCTTCGTTTAAGAGTCTCGGGTCGGGGGTGATGATATTGAGGGAGGTGTATTGATAGCCATTTATCTCCTCTTGATTTGTCTGTTTTGCCATCTGATTCTAAGAAGAAACTACCACATTGCCCTTATATTTTACTTGGTCATTGAGTTACTCCGTTTCTAAGGAGGACTTTAGAACCAATGATCAATGGATTGAATGAGTTGGGGCAGTTTGGTCATAACTTAAGGAGTTGTATCCAAAATAATAATTATTACTTTCTAACACGAGCACCTCAAATCTAAACTATTATATATGTGTGTGTATATATATATATATATATATTTGAAATACATATAATTCGATTATATCAATCAATTATATTGATAACTCAAACAATACTATTCAAGCTTAAATCATATCCAAACTATATCATTTACAGACCAAACTATTCTATAACAAATAATCAACAAACTACTATTAAAGTAGAACAATAAATTACCATTAAGATAGAAACGAAGGCCCACACATGCATTGGTGGAGAATCAAGCTCAAGACCTTAAGAGTCCTGGGGTCTCAATTTCATCACTTAGACTAGGCCTCATCAGCTTATACTATTATGTATTTGAAAGAGATTTTTAATCAAAATGTGTAATTTTAACTAAATACTCAATTCTTAAAATTTTGAATTAATTTTGATTGTTCAAGATGAATTATTTGAGTGATTTGCATTAATTGTAAATTTTTCCGTTTTCTCTTTCTCAACCATTCAAGTCCACCAACTATTCACAATTATTTGATTGATTTGCATTAATTATAAAGTTCTTTACTTTCTCTCCTAATAATTGGAGTCTACCATCTATCCTTATTTAATAATTTTTTAATTCTCTATAACCTCTCTCTCTCTCTCTCTCTCTCTCACACACACACACACACAAGCAAGGATGTAAAAAACAATTAAGTAATAACTTCAAATAATAATATAATAACATATATAGACAAGGAAATTTTTAATTGAAATATTATGTAATGCAATAAAATTAAATTCAATTAAAGAAATATTAGAAAACTCAATGTGACAATGGCATCTATTGTATCTATATCTATATTATTATATATTTAAAGGAGGTCTTTTTACCAAAATGCGCAATTTTAACCAAATTCTCAATTTTTAGAATTTTGAAACAATTTTAATTTTTTAAGATGAATAATTTGATTAGTTTGCATTAATTGTAAATTTTTTTATTCTCCCCTAATCAGTCAAGTCTACCAACTATCCATAAATTATTTGATTGTTTACATTAATTGTAAATTTCTTTATTCTCTATCATAATCATTTAAGCTCACCAATTATCTATATTTAATGATTTTTAGTACTCTATAAACTCTCTCTGTCACACACACACGCACACACACACAAATGAAGATGTAAAAATAGAATAAGTAATACCTTCAATTAATAACATACTAATATATATAGACAAGAAAAAATTTAATAGAAATAATATGTAATGCCATAAAATTAAATTCAAGTTAAAAAAATACTAGACAAGTCAATGTGATAATGTCATTTGTCATAAATTTCTCCCCAAAAATTGAAACTTATGTAACTCAAATTTGAAAAATATTTTAAATATGATATGTCACATCATAATTTTAAAACATGTAAAACTTTAAAATGTGAACACAATATCATTTATTATGTGTATATATATACATAAATATATATATGTTTCATCATTTTATGTCCGTCATTTTTTTATGTGGTTGAACGCTAAATGAAAATTTTATTACCTAACTTCTCTTTGTGCATTTTCGTATCTTTGTATTCAATTTTTTTTTTCAGTATTAGATTGTTGACATATTTAATTTATGATTTTAGAAGAATTTATTAATTGTTCTTCATTAATTCCTTTTGGATTTTAGTATTTTGTAGGTCATCTGGTTTTTGTTCTAATGTAGTTAAATGTCTTTATTTGGTGTGAAATGTTTTCACTCATGAAACAAAATAATTTATCCACTCTCATTTGTTTGTAAAATTGTTAATGCAAGAACTACGTTGTTTATTCTTTTTGTCAAATTAGTTTGGATATTAGTCCAACTCCTGTCAAGCACAATTATGTATAATGAACTTTTGTTGCTTTTACCTTTGTGGCGCTAGTGAGAATGTTTGATCTTCCACAATTCAATAAGATATGCAAAATTCTATTAAAATTTTTTAGTTTCTTGAATATTTGTAACCCATCTGTTTTAATGATGATTATATTATATATATGGGAGTTAATTAAAACTAGTATACAACAAATGAAATATCTTCCTATATTATATGCACCTAAAAATTATAGATTTCATAGAGAGAAATGGGATAACATCTTTTACCTATAAATTTAACCATCTAACCTACTATATACAACTCAATTCTCTCTAAAAATTATACGAAAACTCTAAGCATGAAGAACTCAATTTGTCTCGTTGTTCTTCTATTTCTATTTCTCCTATGTAGAGGTGAGATATTTTTCCTTCATTTTTTTCCGTTAGTTATTATTTAATTAGAGACTTATGATTCAAGTGGTAAAATTGAGGCCTCGAAACTTCTCTAGTTTCACAAAAAAGTGAGTTTTTATCTGCATGAGAGTTAACTATTACACCTAAAATTTTTCACTTGAGATTATATTGAAAATTATATTGAAAATTTTGTAAATTATTCTATTTTTCTAGTCCTCAAATTTTTATCTAATTTTACTGCAGGTGAGTACGAAAATAAGAGAAATTGTGAAGAGCAAATTACCTTAGACAGTGGAGTACTTTGTAGTACAGAAATATGTCAAGATACGTGCCAAAAGCTTACACCGGCAGCTGGTGTACGTGGCTATTGTATCAAAAGTGATACTTGTAATTGTCTCTACCGTTGTTAGTGGTAGCAAAAATGTTCACATGTTGCGAGGGGAAAAAAACATTTGGATTCAACAATCAATCATAAAAATAAAGTTTGAGAAGACCTTGTCTTCAAAACAATAATAAGATATCATTTTCCTGATTTCTCCTACTTGAAGATGTGTATGATTAAACTATTCTAAATACTTTTCTCTTAGGGGATTATTTTTATTTTTTAGTAAAATTATTAATTCTTCTATATATAGAAGATAGCAATCATAACTAGAATTGCAAGTTAATGGCATTTTTGTTCCAAAAAGAATTATGAAAATTAATTTATAAAAAAGTTACTATGTTGAAATAAATAAAGAAAAACAACTCGATTAACGCAAGAATTATGTTTCTATTCCTTTTGTCTACTTATTAAGATGTTAGTTAATAAATTTTGTCCAACTCCTTGTAAACACAGTTTAGGTATAATGAACTTTTATTGCTCTTACCCTTGTGGCGCTAGTAAGAAATTTGGATCTTCAACAATTGAACAATATGCAAATGTAAAATGAAATGTCCTTGCTATCATGAATGAATTGCCTACATTATTCATCATTTTTTAGTCTTTTTTTTTATATCAATACACCAGGGATTAGTCACATACATTATTGTCATACACAATCAGTGGAACTGTTATGTAGAGGTGGCAATGTGGGTTGGACAACCTAATGGGTGGGTGGGGCTAGGTCTTAAAATTTTGTAGGTGAATTGGGTTGGGTTGAGTTATGATGGATTTCAATAAGTTTTGGATTTCAAATGAGTTTAAACGGGACCAAAATGAGTTCTAGGATAAAGTAAACTGATAACTTGATTTTATTCAAGAAAATTAAGTTTATAATGTTTTGTGAGTTAGTTTCTTCAAAACTTTACTTTGTTTCTTCTATTAAATATTTTTACATGATGGTAGTTTAATGTACGTATTTACCCCCATCGATTCAGTTGTTTAAGACAAAATTGCAAAGTGTTTCTAATTATATTCCAAGAAAGTAGAGTTTATTGAGTAACTACAATAAATTTTCTAGAATCATAAAAGATTAGTATATGTACAACATGTGTATATGTCCAAGTATCACTATAAGGAAGCTTCTTTCATTAATAAAAAATTTGTGACAAAAAAATCTCACCATAAAAATAAAGCATGTGTAATGGATTTGTAACAAAATTCTATTAGAACTGTTTGGGCCCAAAAATAAATTTTTGTCCAAATTCGGGATGGGCCAATCCGGGCTATGCCGAAAAGGAATAAAACAGCCCAAGTCACTTTGACGCGGCATGAGGCCAGCCTATGTCAAAGGCCAATGCCAAAATGAAGGCCCTGGGCCCAGACGATCAAAAATAGAAAACAGAAATAAAATAAAATAAAATAAAATAAAATAAAATAAGAAATAAGTGAAGTCAAGAGCATTCCTTATTTTTAGGGGTTATTAGGATAGAAAATAATTAATGGCTGAAAATAGGCATTGTTATAACTAAGCATGCCAAAAATAAAGGTCATGTGATGCTGAAACTTCCAAATTCAAACAAGATACCATAACTGCCATATTCGAAAAATAAGGACCACCATTCATTTTAAATGGTCAAGCTGAATAATCTAATCTGACTACAAGAATAAAGGAAAGCGGTTGCAGCCTCAAGTCTAGAAAAGGAAGCCAGATTCATCAACACATTATCATGAATGATCAATAAACTCCAATAAAAAACAACAAAACTTCAATCAAGAAGTCAACACTTCTTTGATTCTTTTAGTCCAAATGACCAAAGATTAAGCTTTAGTTTAGTAGATAAAAAACCAGTTTACAATTGTTAGTAGCCATGCCCATTTGGCTCAAGATGAGATTATCAATATGTCCACTCTGTAACATCATGAAGTAAGAGGCATCACTCACTCAGGTTGGGCCCAATTCTAGACTAGATATCAATGCGACAAGTGGTATCCCACATTCATATCGAGCGCATATATGAGGAGGTGCAGTCAAAGTAATCAATGCTCGTAGAGTAATGCGATCTTTATATGTACTCACTTGTAGCCGTCGCATAGAGTGATCAATTTATCTTATTTTTAGCCAAAGTTCCTAGCAGTCTTTCAAAGCATTTAAATCATAGATATGACCCGTGTCATCAATAAACATGTTTCTAGTCAAAGTTTGCATTATTCATAGCAAGTAGCCATCATCTTTCAATGCATCTTTTCACTTTAAATTTTTAGGCCAGTTTCGATTTTTGAAGTACTAAATTTTATGTCCTATATTAAATTGTAGACGCATAGAACCTTAGGGGTAGTGTTTGCCTACTCTAATGCAATTGTCTTTTAGATAAAAGTTTTAGGCGTAACCCATCAAAATCAAAACAAGTAGACTTCAATTTGTGTGTTCTTTGCACACTAGGAATCCCATATTTAATGAGCTGAATTCGAAATTACTATTTTCACATCAAACTCAGTGATTTCGAACACATCGGCGTAGCTATCAAAATTTTATCCAAACATATAATTTTGGTATACTAGGTGGGACAGTAAAAAGTATTGAAAAGGTTTTTTCTGCATATAAATCCTGGGAAGCATGTTTTATTCCATTCTATTGCATATCTGCATTCTTTATTGAACAATCACAAAAAACAAAAAACAAAAGTAAACAAAAAATTTTCAGTATGGGACCGTATTTGCAGAGCCAAACCAAGAGTAAGCATGATGGTACATAGAGTGAAAACGAGGTGGACAACGATCCCAACAAGAGAGGTGGGCATTATACACCTCCCAAAATTCAAGCAATCATTGTCAGGCTCAAACAGAATTAAAGAGTACCTAGAGAGGCGCAAATTCAAAAAGTACCTGCCTTATTGGCCAGAGCAGCCAGCTTTAGGGGGAAGCACTATAAGTCATGGAGAAGTGGATCACTGAATCTAACCGTAGATTCCAGGAGTTGATAGAGAAACAACAAAAAGAAGAATTGGAGAGGGCAGAACTCATGGCTTCTATGCTAGAATCACTCCGAATATCTGATCCACATTATAAAATGAACTTGTGCACCGTGGAAGCGAAGAGGGATAGCATTCCACGAACGAGGAAACCTCCACATCAAGGTGAGGGCGAACAACATCACATGCCAGAGCAGGCCGAACTATGGCCAGGGTGACTAAATCTTGGAGTTAACCATCTCTATGGAAGATTTGGCCCAAATTTTGGCACCGGTAAGAGGGTGACGTTCAAATCTAAGGGTGTACTCTTAGATAGGGAAGGATTAGGCTCCTAGATCTACTCCAACGAGCCTGCCATACCTTATACAATGCCATATGAAATAAATACAGGCCAACTAGCCATGATTTGAAATGACAACACGGCCATATCTCATCAGGACATACAGGAAATATTACGACAAGAACTTTCAAAACATAAGCAGTCAGCCTCGCTACCTAGGTATTCTCATCCATACCCCCCAGAATCTATTTGATTCCTTTTCCCCCAGGGTTTAGGTTTCATTTTCACATTGCTTAATGGGGATAGATCACAAACCATAATTGAACATATTGCTGAATTCACCACACAATGTGAGGAAGTCATGATAGAAGGTAATCTAAAACTGAAACTGCTTCTTAATTCTCTACCTAGTGAAGCTTTCTTGTGGTACATCAAATTTAAACCAGACTTTGTTCCAGACTGGCCAACTATGGAAAGTTTATTCCATAGTCACTTCTTTCGACTACCCCCAAAGGTATCCATATTGGAAATAACCAATATGAGACAAGTGCCTGGGGACTCAGCTGAAGAGTATATGGGTAGATCTTTCTAGGTCAGACAATTTTGTCCAGTAATCATATACCAAAGAAAGTTCCATTAGTTTGGCCATAAGGGCTATGCATCTCAAATTGAAAAAGAATATATTTGGAAAAAGGTTTGCATCAATATTTGACCTAATCAAACATGTAACTGAATATGAAAATATGTTAAGGAAAGAGAACCATAGGGGTCACTACGATAACTATTAGGTAGGCCTAGCCGAAATCCAAGATGACCAAGTTAGTGTCAAACAGAGTCAATGAGAGAACGACGTGGGCCTAGCTCAAGTCGTTTACCAAAAGAAAACAGTCTATCCAACTTTAGTAAAACAAAAGGCATTATAACCTCATATCAAAATACCACTTAGCATTCTAACCAAGCCAGAATCTAATTCTAATATGAAAAGGCATTATGCTTTCTATGTAACAAAAACTTAGGCTATTTTCGACCAGCTGTTGGCTGATGGCAAAATCAAAATCTCTAGTGATAATAAAATGCCAATGGCTAAGGAGTTGGAAGGTAAGTCTCATTGCAAGTTTCATAATGCTTGGACTCATAATACTAATGATTGTTTGGTTTTTAGATGGATGATCCGAAACTGTCTAGATAATGGCACGTTATGCTTCTTACCGGAATGGATGAACAAAAAGCAAATAGGAATTAATAAAGAGCTTTTCTCGGTGAACATGGTCAATGTGCAAGATGGAGACTTCGAATAGGCAGACCAACAAAATGAACCAGTAGCAGTACAGCCAGAGTGGCAACTTGGACTCTATGTAAGATGCTATTTTGAAATGGCAATAGTGTTGTGGCTCTATCAGATAGGAGCAATGAGTCCATATTATCCTTAGGCCCATCCTATGGCTAGTTTTTCTATGGTCTCACCCTTACTTAGGTTGAAAGACTATGACAAGTTTGAATGGTTGAAAGACCATGAGCAGGCATTAAAAAGGATCAAGGGAAGGATAGCCACTTAAGCTATACATATTGCCAGCAAATGAGACTATTGGGGCTTTTCTAACCCAGACGGCGAAAATGGCTTCAAACGGGTTGTGTTTGACACTTCACTTTACATATATTAAGGGGGCACATAAACTATACGGAGCAAAGGTATCACCTTATCGAAAGGTTGTGTTTGACACTTCACTTTGCATATATTAAGCTTCAACATTATTTGTTACCAATCAAAGTTCTTGTCATAAGTAATGTCAATGTGATCAAGTACATGCTTTTGAGGTCAATAGTGCATGGTTGGATTGGCCATTGGGCCATCACCTTATGGAATATCAATTGTAATTTGTTCCGCAAAAGGCATTGAAAGGCCAAGCCTTAGCCAATTTTCTCATCGACCACCCCAGTGTTGAAATCAATGATGAAGTAGCTTAGTAGATCGAAATGCTTTCAGTATTTGTAAAGCCATGGTATTCAATTAGATGGATCTCGAGCAGACAAGGCATCCAGTGCAGGTATAGTGATCAAAATTGGCTTGGCAGTCCAATTCGAATTCCTTTGTACAAATAATCAAGTTGAGTATGAAGCCCTGATTCTGGGGTTGGAGTTGCTACCCGAGTTTGGAGCCTCCAACATTGGCATAACTCGAGATTTCCAGCTTGTCATCAAACAAATTCAAGGGGAATTTCAATACAGAAACTCCATTCTCAACAGGTATATTTCTACGGTTAATACATTGTTAATGAGTTGTGATGAAGTAATACTTTAGCACATGGCTAGAAAATCTAACTCCGAGGCCAATAAATTGGCCCAAATAGCTACGGGAGCTGAGTTTCCCAAAGGTTGCAAGGCCTCTAGCTACATTGTAAGAAGGCAGGCCCATCCTTATCGTTTCAAGCAGGGTAATGTTTGCGCCATTTAAAGTGCAGTAAAATAATTAGGAGAGTGGCACAAACCTGTGTTGGATTATTTGAAGAAGCCCTCTCAGCGTGCATCCTGTCGAGTTAGGATGAAAGCCACTAACTACATGGTTCAAGGTGAAAATCAACTATTTAGATGAAGTCACATGATGTACTCCAACAATGAGTTGGACACGAAGAGGCTATAAAGATCATGATGGAAGTTCATTAAGGAGTATGCAGAGCCTATCAGAGTGGCCACAGTGTGGCATGGTTAGTTAGTGATATGGCTATTTTTGGAAAACAATTAGTACTAAGAGTCCCTACTAAAGAAATGAACCTCATAGTGAAACCATGCCCATTTTGATGTTGGGCCATTGATCTCATAGGAGCTATTTTCCCTCCCTCTTCAAAGCAACACATGCATATCTTAACAGCTACTGACTACTTTACGAAGTGGGTGAAGCTTGCCCACATGTTCAAAATCCCGCAAACTATTGTGACGGATAGAGGAACTACGTTCAAAGGTTCTAAAACTTGCGCTTTTGCCAAGGATTATGTCACTCAATCGACACATTCCACTCCATGCTACGCACAGGGGAATGGTTAAACTGAATCCACCAACAAGAGACTGAAGAGTATCATTTCGGAAATGGTAGAAGACAACTAAAGAGCATGGAATCTGTTACTTTTTGAAGCACTATGGGTATATCGAGCTAAAACGTACTAGCACAGGAATTACCCCATTTCAGCTGACTTACAATCATAACGCCGTCTTGCCTATCAAAATCAATGTAAAACCTTTTGATGAATACTATTACAATATGGTAGATAAATTCGACGTCATCGAGGAATCAAGGGTACATGCATTAGATTGGATTGAGGCCCAAAAGTTGCCAAAGCATACGATTAGAAGGTTAAGGCCAAGCACTTTCAGCCTGGTTACTTTTTCTGAAGGCAGTCTTTCCCTTAGAAAGGAAACATGTTGTGTTAGGAAAATGAAGCCCAAATTGGGAAGGGCCGTTCATGGTCTACACCATCACAAAGGGAAATGCCTATTTATTAGAAAGTCTAGATGACAACCTACTTAGGGATCCAATAAATGTCAAGTACTTGAAGAAATTTTATCCTATAATGTAGGAAACCTTGCCATTAGAATGAAAAATGATCTTAGTTGAATGGAATCTAGCACACAGAGTGCCCTTATCCAAAACGTATGCTAGAAATCAGGTATATAAAGAGAGGTGGTCACTTTGTCAAGCTCAGCTGAAACAATCTCAACTTGATGATTACATTCAAGATCGCTACTCTTGGCCTGCTGATACACTCTGATATAGGCATCAGAGTTGGCCTTGAGTTCTTCAATTATGTTAGAAAGCTTGAAGGCCTCCTAATCCATATTCACAAGCATTTTTATCAAATGTTCCATCTCAACAACTATGTTGCTTCTCTGCACCACCAAGACTTGATGTTCCTCAGCCTTCTTGCTGAGCTCGATACATAGAGCCCTTAGTTCTTCGAACAAAGGGCTAGTGCCAGACGTGTAAGGTACCTGATTAGTGGCATTGTTTCGGTAGCACCTCGACCCCAAGTCTGCCAAGATTCACCTAAATCCTTGTAAAACTATTTCTTATTGGGAGCCATGGCGAGTCAGGAAACATCTTTCAAGATCTCTTAGATCAAGCTCTTTTAGTTTTCAAGATGGCGGTAGCTGTCTTAGTTACCACCCAACTAGGAGAGCTTTAAGCTCTTCAATACAAGCATCAGAAAGACTTCTCAGGAAAATGAACCTCAGGAATGTCAGCAAGTAAGTATCTTTCAGTAGTGAGATACGTATAAACCTTGCCAATAGTTTCGTCAACATCAATTTCTTTATCAACAGCTAACTCCCCAACAATTTTGGTACAGGGAGTAGGATCAACAAGGGTGAATTCAATAGGAGCAGTTTCAGAATTGGTGGGTTCAGGATTAGCTGAGGCAAAAGGCATAACAAGGTTTTCTTTTTTAGCATCTTTGTCTTAACAAGCTTCAGCCTCTTTTCCAGTAGTGGCTGAGCATTTCATCTTTGGGGAGGCTGTAAATGAAGGAAATCAAAATGGTTAAAATCGAAGAGGAAAAGGAAATTTGATTGAATATATACCTTGCTAGTAGCATCAAATTTATCATCCTCAGAGTCAGATGCTTTGATCACTTCATCTATCTTTTTAGAGTGAAAGTGACGAGCAGAGCATCGAACACCAACTTGTACAGCAGGTGTAGGAGGAGTAGAGGCCGATGGCGGAGGAGGAATCAAAATGCCAACAAGGATGGTGGTTGCAACAGTCACCATAGCTTAAGTAACAAGTAACAAATCAAGGCCATCAGCAATATTGTTAAAATATTAGAAAGACAACAGTTTGGTAAAGCAAAGAAGGAGGTACCTTCCCTCTTAATGGTCATTGCATCCAAAAAGGGGCAACAAGGCTAAATAATTCAATCCTACAAACTTCCCCGGGATCATAGCGAAGTGGCCATTAAAAGTGATCTCATCGTGGAAGCTCATCGGTCTTTCAAGGGTAAGGTCAAGGATAATAATCCAAGGCACATAATTAGGTAAAGGGGGATTAGTCAAGTACAAAGGTTTGCAAAATGTGGACCTATGTGGAGTATTGTTCTTTAGTATCTTTCTAGCTATGTGAAAGTGCTCTTTCGCTTTCGCAATATGAAGCTCTTTCTTTTTATAAAAAGTAATCGAGGTTTGTTCAATATATTCTTCAAGTTTAACCAGGTTTCATGTGACATTATAAAACTTTTCAAACTTCTTAATACCTTTTTTCCCAGCAACAAGTTTGGCAGGGATGTCTTCAGGGAAAGACACAGCCGCCACGACCTTGTGTGGTGAGTTCAAACGGTGAAACAGGCTAAAACCACATGTGCAGACTCAATCCGAGAATGCTTGAGGTAGTTGGTCCAGTAGTTTGAAAAGGCTGGAGTCACTTTTGGCTTCATCTCAAAATAAATGAATTTGAATCTGTTAAGGAGGCGTCAGGTATCCTCCGTCAACCCTCTGAAAACATCAGCCCTTTTGTGCTTGTACTTGATCAGTTTGAAACGAGAGGAGCTAATCGTCGAGATAGGAGCAGGCAAGGATTGCACTAGTCCAAATTTCCATGCCACATAGTGAGGAGCATATGGAAAAACACATTTAGTCACCATATTGTCAAAACGGTAACCATAGGGCAGATCTCTTGCACCAAGAAGCACGCCCATTTTCCTTGGATGCCAAAGTGAAAAGACGCAAACCCTTGGAGGTAAAATGCTCGATCACCTAAACATGGGTAGGTCCATTTCAACTCACTCCCAACTCTAGGCAGATAGAATCGATCAAAGGTACATTCTGGCTCGGTAGTCGAGATGGAGGTGCGTGCCAATAACAAGGTAAAAGGCTCATCTGCCATCCTGATTTTCGTGGTCTTCCATACAAATGGGGGAAGTATGCCTGCAGCCACATCTACACCAATCATAGACCCCCATGCTAAATTTCCCTTTTCTTGGGGTCTTCCTCACTTTGATCAACTTCCTCGAACCTTTATAAATAAAGGCCAAAACAATTGGACCAAGGGCTAATTCAGCCACTGCAAGCCAATGTACTAACAAGGTAATAAATTGATAGGAGATTGATGTGACAGTTATAAAAATTGAAGATTAGTGCTAGAAGAGTTAAGATATGTTTTGAGGGAAGTTGAAAAAATGGGGGAAGTGAAGAGTTGGAGCTTAAATAGAATTCAAGAGAGAGAGGGAAGCCCTTGTGAGGAAATGACTATTTTTGGGAAACCACAGAGGCGTCATCATTGTAGTGCCAGCAACAGCTTTATTTTAAATTTGGCAAGATAATTTTGAACTCAAAGTGGTAGATAACCTCCATTTTTACACCCAAGGTATGCGTATATATGCATATATATATATATATATATTCCCTTAATTTACTTATCCTGTTATATATATACATGTGCAAAAAAATAGTTTTTTGATATAGATATGTATATATAGTTGTAATAATATTATAAATATAGGTACAATAATATATGGTAAGGAAAAGAAATATGTATCAAGCCTCAACTAAATTTTATATTTGATTAAGGCATGTGCGGGTAATTGTTTGGGCCCAAAAATAAATTTTTATCCAAATTCAGAATGGAACAATTTGGGCCAAGCCGCAGAGGAATAAAAATGGCTCGAGTCACTTCGACATGGCATGAGGCTGGCCTATGTCGAAGGACAAGGCCAAAATAAAGACCCATAGTCCTGGCCGCCAAAAATAAAAAATAGAAATAAGCTAAGTCAAGATCATTCCATATTTTTAGGAGTTGTTAGCATAGAAGGTAAGAAATGGCTAGAAATAGGTGTTTTTATAACTAAACATGCCAAAAATAAAGGTGATGTGATGTTGAAACTTTCAAATTCAAATAAGATGACATAACTGTCATATTCAAAAAATAAGGACCACTATTCATTTCAAATGGTCAAGCTGAATAATCCAGTCTAACTCCAAAAATTAAGGGAAGCGGTTGCAACCTTAAGTCTATAAAAAGGTGCCAAATTCATCAACATATAATCATGCATGATCAATCAACTCCAATCAACAACAACACTTCAATCAAGAAGTCAACATTCTTTGATTTTTTAGTCCAAATGAACAAAGGTTAAGATTTAGCTCAGTAGGTAGAAAACCTTGTAGCCATGCGCATTTAGTGCGAGATGAGGTTATCAAGGCTTCCACTCTATATTATCACAAAGTCGTAGCCATCACTTGCCTGGGTTGGGCCCGATTTAGGATGAGATATCAATGCGACCAAGTGGTATCGCTCATTCATGTCAAGCACATGCCTGAGGAAGTGTAATCAAAGTCATCAATGCTCGTAAAGTAATATAATCTTTTAATGCACTCACGCGCAGCCATCGTACGAAGTCATCAATGTGTCTTATTTACAGCCAAAGTCCTTAACAATCCTTCAATGAACTTAAGTCATAGATATGGCCTGTGTCATCAATGTACACGTTTGTAGTCAAAGTTTGTATTATTCATGGTGAGTAGTCATCGTTAGGGGTGGGCGGCGTTCGGATCGGATTATTTTTTTTATTTTATGTTTCGGGTCAGGTGCCCAATTGAGTTGGGTTATTATTTTATATTTCGGGTTCGATATCCAACCAAGGAGACCTTTTTAGTGTCAAGTTTTGGGTGTAAAATTAAAACCTGAATTGTGTTTCGGGTACTAGATTTCTAGAAGTTATACCCCAATTTCCTAAATCCCTAATTCCTAATTTTGAATCCCTCTTGATCACCTTCTCAATTCTCTCCAAAACTCCGACCGGAAACCATCACACCAGACCATCGTCCTCCACTACCGCCGCTCTTTCAGGTTTGAGATTTTTGTCCTCCACCGCCACTATCACAAGTTTAGATTCCCTGTTTGGACCCAAGTTTCATTTTTAGTTACACTTGATGGTTTTACAATAGTGATTACCTTTATATCAATTCTATAGAAGATTACTCTCTTTATTTGGTTCAGTATCAATTTCTTTTGTTTTTCTTTTCCTTTCTAGTTCTTGATCCAGATTTTAGTTACTCGCCACTCGCTGGATTGGCCAAGAATTTCCAGATACAATCTTTTCGTATGATGTATCTTTGATAGGTGAGAAATGAAGTCTAAAATGAAAATTTAGTAATAAATTTTGAATGACCTGTTTTGCCACAAAATCTATAATCTATGTCTAATTTATTGTGATTACTTTTGTTGATTACTGCACACACTTCCCCTTCTCCATTTTCATGAAGGTAATGTCATATATGTCTGTAATCATCCTTTGGGTGCTTCGTAGTTAGAAAAAGATTATTCTTCCATTGTCACAAAAAAACCCCGATTTTGGGTACCCGAAGTTGGGTATCCGAACTTTTTCAGGTACTCAAAACTTTTTTAGGTTCAGTTCAGGTAATCGAAAATCAGGTACCCGACCCAGTTAACCCAAACCCAAAGAATACCCAAACCGCGCCCACCCCTAGTCATCGTGTTTCAATGCACCTTTTCACTTTAAATGTTTAGACCCTTTTCGATTTTTGAAGTACAAAATTGAAGCCCTACATTAAATTATAGGCACGTAGAACTTTAGGGGTAGTGTTTGCCTACTCCAATGTAATTGTCTTTTGAATAGAGGTCTTAGGCACAACCCATCGAAATCAAAACAAGCAGACTTCAATTTGTGTGTTCTTTGCACACTGGCACGCGCGCACTCAACTAGCTCGATTCAAAATTACTATTTTTCATATCGAACTCAGTGATTTTGAATACATCAGCGTGGCTGTCAAATGTTTATGCGAACAAGAGCAAAATTAAAAAAATAACCGAAAACAATATATTTACTAATGAATTTATGACGAATAAAATTTATTAAAATTTTATTAAATTTATTATGACTTATTATATTTAGAAGGGAATAAATTATTTCCATAACCAATGAGGTACTTTCTTATGTTTCATTGCATAACTAAGCGAAGCAACATTACTTTTAATTTCTTCATTGAACTAGAAATCCAATAGAATGAGCTAAGAGATGGTCCTACTTGAAAGGTTAAAATTAATGTACATAATACATATGTTAGTACTTCTCCACAAGCAACTACTTTCAAATTGTTATTTGATTAATTTCTAGGCAATTACCACTTTAATTTCTACAAATGATAGCTGCAGAACAAATGGTTCCACTTCAAACCCAATGCTCATATACTTGGACCCATTATAGCCAAACTAATTTTAGACCCAATCTATATGAACCCAAACCAAAACTGTTGCAACCCACCCATTTTCCAGTAATAGTGTTTTATATTAGAATAGGCAAAAATGCATACATGTATGTGGACTAGAATATCAAGTTTCAAACTTTTCAAAAATATAAGATTGATTATTTTTTACCTAATTACATCATGATTAATAAGTTAATTAATAGGTATTTGTTACGTAAATCAATCAAGATTGATGACAACACTAACATTGATAAGTACATGCTCGCAAATCAGGATTTTAGTTTATAATTGTATTTTGATGTCAAGAATTTAATATATGGAAATAGTTCTTTTTTTCTAAATTTTATATGATGGATTATGATTAGTTCTAAAAACGTAGAGGCATTTTTAGAATCGATTGGGAAAGATTACTTTCAAACCCCATAATTGATTTTGGGACTCCATAGATATGCTCTTATTGATTTTGATAGAATGATAATGTGAATTGACAGTAATATTTTGTTTTATAACTTTTTGTTAGTTTGATAATAATATAAGTAGTCACAGGAGTGGAATTACCTAAATGTTGTAAGTTTGCTAATTACTTTGTAACAAGGTTGGCCCATCTATCTTACTTTGAAATGATCAATGTTTGTGCCATCAAAAGTACCATGAAACAACTCGAAGATTTGTGTAAACCATACTGGACTATTTAGGAAATACTTCTCAGGGTGCACACCATAAAGTTAAATTGAGAGTTGATCACAATATAGTTCTAGGTGATGATAGATTGTACAGATGAAGTCACGAGGATGTACTTTTACAGTGAATTCGACAAGAAGAAGCGATGAAGGTCATGATGGAAGTGCATGTGAGAGTGTGTGCAGCCCATTAGAGTGGTCACAAAATGATGTGGTTAATCAAATGATATCACTATTTCTGGCCAAAGATGTCACGCCCCGAATCCGGGACGCGGCACGGCGATGCCCCTAAGCCCGAAGGACTCAGAGACACCAAGCCACGGAAATCAGAACATACTAAAAACCATTAAAATATTCATTGCAGCGGAAAAGATAATATTTCTAGCTATTACAATCCAACTCAAAACATAAATGGAAAAATAAGCTATAATAGTCTCCATAAAACAAAGTCATAAAATAAAATGGCGTGATTAATAATAATGCTATGTTCTCTAGCCAACAATGTCTTCAATATCATCACCAACCCCAAAATTGTCCCTCATCACCCTCGTCGGTACTATCCTCTGCAAAATAGTTATTAGTGGTGTGAGCGCACTCGCCCAGTAAGGGATCTCTTGACCCTCTATCGAATTTGAGCAAGTTGCATATATATATATATAGCATCAAAATCAAACTTTGCACACATAGACAATATTCAAAAATTAACCTTTTCCACTTTTTAAGTAACTGAACGGGTAACACAACAAAAGCAGACAAATTCATTTATATATCCATGCTCGTGAACATTCAAAATCTCTATTGGCCAACTTGATCAAGCCCTAACTATAACCCCGTTAGGTGGGTTCGGACACTACTATTATTACACGTAGGAGGGCCTTAACTACAACCCCGTTAAGTGGGTTCGGACACTACTATTATTACCCGTAGGAGGGCCTTAACTATAACCCCGTTAAGTAAGTTCGGAAATTGCTACTGTACCCCGTAGCTCGGTCGGAAACTTCGGAACTTGTTCCTACCAATAGTATCCCAAGTGTTCGGAGCATGTTTATAAATACACATAGAGCACAACATGAAACGACTTTAGCTTTTGATATAGAAAATTCATAAAATAGCATGCTCAAAGCCACTTTTATATATATGAAAATACCTTTTTCAACGAAAACATAAATTTATGGAAAGCTTATTTTTATAAAAACAAATAGAGGGAAGAAACCACTTACCTCAATCAATCACTCCCTTAATTTGTCAAACCCTTGACCACTCAAAAATCTAATCCCGATCGGCTGAATCTAAACATATAAGATATAGGCATTAAGCTATTGCTAAATAATCGTATAAAATTCATAATTTCGGAACCTCATGAAAATCTAACCCTAATCTCTCTCTCTCTCTCTATTATTTATTTATTTTACCTTACTATCCAAGCTATAGAGATCAAATCGTGTAACTATTACTAAGCTAATATTATACTACTATTACGAGAGCATATGGATACATATATACATTTATATGTGTGTGTGTGTGTGTGTGTGTGTGTGTGTATGTATGCTCCTAAATAACCAACCCACATATATATTTAAAATGAATTCTTATGCTTTTTATTCCACACACACCAAAAGGTGAAAATTGCACACAATTTGTAATCATTACCATGAACAAAATAACACATTAACACTTTAAGTGTGTGTGTCTATGTCATACGTTTTTTTTTTCCAACTAAATGTGCAACCCTTAAAGCAATATGTACAAGTCTATCATTGTACAAAATAATCTAAAAAAAACTAATTGTTCAATCCTTAAAGTAATATGTACAAGTCTAATATTAAACAAAACAATCTAAAATAAAAATCTTTGTTTCCTATTTCACACACACCAAAAGGTGAAATTTGCACACACCACCGTAATGATTATAAATTTTGAAACACACATTAACACCTTTTATGTGTGCCTATGTCTATGGCCTGAATTATGCCTTAGTTCAAGAATTCATACGTGGCTAAACTTGTATAGACATGTGAATCCATTTTTATGTTAATGTGTATAGATATATACATATATATATATATAGACATATGTGCATGACCAATCCATAATAGATTGGTACACGGATACTTACAAGCATGAGCATGCATATGTCCATATGAATATATTAACCCTTGTAATCATGACCTCCCATGAACTAAATTAAATTCGAGTGATTGTGGGACCAAGGCGGTTGTCAAGCTGCTATATTCTGCATAATGCCATGCTTGTTAGGACATGTTCTAGGTTGGAGCATTAAAAAAATAATGACGAGAATGAGAATCAAAGCTTATTACCCTCTTTTGGAATTTTCAATCTTGCAACTCCGGCGTTGATAAATCACGTCTGCGGCTGCTCTCTCTCTCTCTCTCTTGTCTATAACTCTGATGGATATATAATTAGTGTGTAACCCTAAATATCTAATTAATATAATGCTAAATTCTAATTTGATACTCTATAGGATTTATAAATCATGAGGGATTCCTAGACCTAATAGGATTAGCCCAATACTCCTAAACCCAATAGGATTTAATTAATATTAATAATATAACAATATCATGAATAATGGAACAATAAAATTATAATCCCAATAATAATAATAATACTAATAATAATATAATAATAATAACAATAATAATAAAAATAGTACAATGGCATCCGTAATCATATTAATAGTAAAATATGATTATGATGATGATGATAATAGTAATAATAATAACAATAAAAATCCCATAACTGGGTCAGGGTATCACAAAAGATGGTGCAAGATTGTCATTGGCTGGCAAGAGGATTTCAAAAGTGCCAACTACATGGCCTTATTCAAAGAGTCCCTGCCAAAGAAACGAACCTCATATTGAAACCGTGACGATTTTGATGTTGGGTCATTGACCTTATAGGGGTTATTTTTCCGCCTTTATTGAAGCAACATACGCATATCATAATGGCCACTGATAACTTTATGAAGTGGGTGGAGACTATTACACTTAAGCAAACTGATCAAGTAGCCATAGTCAATTTTATTAGTGAAAATCTTCTCCATTGATTCTAAACTCCATAAACTATTGCGATGGATAGAGAAACTATGTTCACGAGGTCTAAAATTCAAGAGTTTGCCAAAGTGTATGGCATCTAGCTCACATATTCCACTCCGTACTGTGTAGCGGAATCCACCACCAAAACTTTGAAGAGCATCATTTCAAAGATGGTTGAAGATAACCCCCGAGCATGGCATTTGTTGATTTCGAGCACAATAGGTGTATCGAACTAGCAAGTGAATCAATATAGGAACTAATCCGCTTCAGCTAACATATGGCCACAACGCAATTCTTCCTATGGAAATCAACGTGAAATCCACTAGGGTTTCCCAACAATAAAAATTGTTTGCTGATGAATGCCATTGCAAGATGATGGATGAACTTAACGCCATAGAGGAGTTGAGAATCAAAATTCAAAAGAAACAAGTTGCAAAAGCATACAATAGAAAGGTCAAGTTTTAGCCTGGAAATATCGTATGGAATGTAGTATTCCCTTTAGAGAAAAAAGATATAGTGTAAGGAAAATGGAATCCAAATTGGGAAGGACCATTCATGATCTACGCCATCACTAAGGGAAATGCACACTTGTTAGAAAATTTAGATGGCATCTTAGTTAGAAAACCCCAGAAATGACAAATATATTAAAAGATACTTTCCCACGATGTGGGAAACTTTGCCATTAGAACGAAGAAATAGTCTTGAAAAGATGGCTTCCAAGGCCAACTGTCCTTGAGGTCATCTTCTTATTTTGAGCATGATATATTTGGATTTTAGCTTAAATTATGAAATTTCTCTTCCAGGGTCAACTATTTTTTGAAAAAGTTTATTTGAAAGCCAAAGAACATCAATACAAAGTAAAGACAGAAGGCTTGCCCATGCCTTAGCAAAATTGAAAAGATTAGCCCTTTGGCCAATAGAATCAAGAGGCAGGCGTGTCTTTATCTTAGGTCTTCCACTTGCCCCACCCATTTCAACTACTGGAGGGTTTGATGTCGAAGTCGACTCACCAGCTTGGCCACACATTCCACCACCAAGTCCACTAGCTCACGGAGTGCCCTTACGCAAGAGGTCAGCTCAAAGACGAGCAAAGAACACATGGAGGGAGGTGGTCACTTCATCAAGTTTAGCAACAACATCCTCCACTGTTCGCTTTTGCTCACCATCTTCATCCTTGGCCGCTTTGAAAGCTTGAATATGAGAATCAAAGTTGACCTTGATGCCAACAACCTTTGCAGAAAGGTCAAGGGGCCTCTTGGTCAACTTTGCCCAACTAAGGGACCAAGCGGGTAATTCTTCTGTCTCGCTTTTTCTTATTGCCTCTGGGATTTGTTGTTGTTTTACTCTCTCACACATTTGGTTACTGAGGACCTTTAAGTCCTACGCCAAACTGGCAATGGCGGATACGTAGGGCATTTGGATGCTAGCATTGTGGTGCTCAATTTTCAATCCTAGATCTATCAAGGTCTTCTTGAATTCCTCATAGAATTGACACTTGCTTAGAGCCAAGGAAAATTGGAAACCTCATGAAGGATCTTTGGGATGAGTGTCCATGTATTTCCCAGAATAGCCGTTCCCATTTAAGTTCCCACCTCGGCCAGGAGGGTCTTCAACTCTTGAACTCATTTGTCTGGCAGGTGGGAGTAAATTGCCGTGAGTGGTCTATCCTCTAAAGTCGAGTCAATTAATTCAGTGACCTCCTTGGCACTAATTGTGACTACCCGGTAATCCTTAATATTTAAATAATTGATTCAAAATTTTTTGCTTCTTGAAAATGTTATTATTATTTGTTATTTTCACATTTTAGTTTGATTTTGAGACTAATGTATAATTTGAACGGTAAAGTACTAATTTTCGAATTTTGATTACTATTCTTGGAAAATTCATCTATTAAATACTCATTAGTTTTCAAAAATAATATAAATAAGTATTCTAGACTTTTATGCATGGAGAATATGCAATTTTCAATAAATTACATGATTTTCCAAATTTTAGATGAATTTGACATTCTAACACAATTTTAGAAATTATTTGTCTTAAATTGCAATTTTTCGAAAAGTTATATGTTAAATTTATACTTTCTGGGAAATATACATATAATTTCAGATTTATAAAGATTAAATTTCATAATTTTTGAATTTTTCTAAATTAATTATGAATTTTCGGATTTTATGCCCCAAAACCGTAATTTTATGCCCTAAAACCCTAATTTTCGCTTTTTACAAAAATAAATAAATACAAATTCGATTTTTTATCGAAATAAAGATATGATTTCAGATTTTATAAGATTAGGACAATAAAAATCAGATTTTATTTGATTTTATTTGATTTTGTGTTAATATTTTAATATCTTCCTATATTTATTTGGTGAATCTAGCAAATCTTATACTTGGAGCATTCTAATGAGTTTAGGGCTTGAATCATCATATTAGGCCAACACATAATATAATTTAGGGTACAACTCATATTATTTAGGGTAACATTTGTGTAAATTACAGCCACAATTAGGTGTGAACATAATTAATGTTAGGCCTAATTGGAAGATCACATTAATTAACAAGATAAACCCTAATAAAATAATCTTGTTTCTTGGGCAACAACTATAAATAGGAGGGGGGTGATCTTCATTTCCATCATACACACAATACAAATCCTGCCTAACACACCCCCACCCACACTCACCTTACTCTCAACACCCAAAACACTCCATATTTAAAAAATATCTTCCACCCATATATGTATATATATAAACCTTTCTTTTTACCTACATATATACCTAAAAAGCCTTCTATATCCTCTCTTTATCCCTAAAACCTTTTCAAGGTAGGAATTTCCTTAATTACAAAAATTACTTTCTAGTGCTAGTTTATCATTTTACTATCATGATATTATGCTTCATTATGCTACTTCAAGTTATTAGAAATTATGTTTCTAGTTATATTCATATCTTATGTTCATGTAGGTTTATTATACCAAAATATGCTATTTGTATGCTTTTATATATAAAGTTATAAGTATGGAAGTATGTACTTTATGTGACAATATGTGGAACTCTTTATTTGTGCATACCGGGCCCAAATGTGTTTTCGGTGTGGATGGGGCTGAGTTCGGCTGGGCGGCAATGGGTTTCCCGGTCTTAAAATAGTTCTCGCCATCCATCCCATCTTGCATGGACAGAGTGTTCCATGTATTGGTATTGGTTGTAGGGAATTGGCATAATCTCGAGATATGGACACCGATATGAACGGATGGAATCGATGTGGACGGATGGAATATGGGGATTAATGATGTGAACGGTTGGAATATTGTTCTGTGGGAGACATAAGGGAGTCACTAATAAATGACTCGAAAGGTAATATTATGTGAAATATTGTGTGAGATATTATGACTATGTGCACATATTATACACACGAGCACCTTATGTGATTAAGTGAAATTTCTACTCAACCATCGTGTTGATTCTTCTTTATGTGACTATTTTTAGAAGGAAATGAGATTAGCGGATCAGAGTGGCGCAGCGAAAGAGTTTGGAACCGTTTTATACGATAAAGTTATTTTTGTATTCTTTTTAAATTGTAACTCTTGTATTTGTACAAAATTTATGTGAAAATTATTATTTAATTTTAATAAAATATGAAGGGTATTTTTCTGAGTCGTTACACTAATCATCGGAGTAAAGTCAGCTAGGCAGTAGGGATACATCATACGAGGAAAAAAGCAAGAGTTAGTCAAGTGCTTGGAATAAAGATTGGTGAGTAAAAGAAAAGATGGAAAACCACTTACTTGAGAACCAATAGCGGGTTCCTCAGGCACAGAGGAGATAGAGGAGTAGGCTGCAAAATCAGGTAAGCCATTTATGGCTCCAATAAAAATAAAACAACATTTCGAATGCAGTCATCAAGTAAAATTCTTGCCTCTTTTGCTTTGATAGAGGGTGGTGGAGGCATTATCTTTGCAGAGCGGCGTGAGACAAGGATGTTAGGAGGCTAGTATCCTGTTGTGGTAAGGTTTGCAAAGACCGCATCATCATCATCATCATCACCATCATCATCGTTATCATCAACAACATATTTACCAATTCTTTTGAATTGGGAAAAGGGTACTTCATAGGCAGATTCATCAAAAAAAGGGACTCAAGACCCATCGTCTCTTCAATGGGGCCGTCTTGCTCGTCTTTGATTTCTTTTCATTTGCGGCTAAATGTTTACTTTTTTGTGGCTAGAAGAAAAGAAAATCGTAATGGTGAAAAATCGAAGAGAAAAGAAACAAAACTTGATGGATACCTTGCTAGTAGCAGTAGGTTTCTTCCAATTAGAGTTAAACATGTCAATCACCGCATCAACTAAATTGGGATTATCTTGGCCAAATTGGGATTATCTCAATAACATCAAATAACTGGAACAACGGTCTTCATTTCATTGTTCCAGCCTATAACGGCGATAAGATTGATGCAACATTTCGATGGTTGTTCCACCGATTTATCGCCCATTTTATTGCACCAAAATGGGAATGGATTTGAGATGGAGCAAAAGAAAGGTCAACTAGGCGGCAAAGAAGACGAGGCATGCATTGTAGCGAGCGAAAAGAAAAGCAAGGATTTTCTGGAGAGGACGAAATTCATCTTAAATTCTAGTTCATGATTATGACCTATTGGGCATTTGAGTTAATATGGGCTTATAATATAACCTGAATTCACTTAATATGGGCTTGTTCTCATTAAGTGAATTGAGCTCATTATTTCAAATTAAAATATGAGCCCAATTAATTTCAATTCATGAATATTTTAATTATTTATGTACATTTAAAATTATAATACATTTTGTATCTTCTAATATATGAAATTTCATGAGATTTGAATATTTTTATTTAATTCGTAATAAGTAAATTAAAATAGATGAATAATAATTTTTATAATATGATTGTTCTATTAAATTTCAATTTTTTTCTTGATTAAAATTTAAAAGAAACAAAGGCATTTTATACAATAAATAATTAATGGAATTATTTATTGGAATTGAGTTAAAGATGTTTAATTATGTTTGCTTTCATTTTGACCAAAAAAAAATCAAGACCCAAGCTAACTAAAATAAAATTTTCAAAGTACATTTTTCTTTCAAGATATTATTAAAAAAAAACTTATGGTATTTATAAAAAATAAATATTTATATTTTTTAATCTATAAATTATAATATATTTTTTGAAGTATTAAGCTAATAATAATATAAAAAATGTATACGCGGAAGAGTCGTGATTGCTCCGCGACATTACAATGGAACTAGAATGATCATCTCTATTCCATTCCCCGTGACCGTTATGAGGAACCATGGTTTAAACCCAATTCAAAAAACTTTGAAACAATTAATTTCATTCAAATACCCACGAAAATTCACCCAAATTACAAAAGCATTGAATGCAAGTAACACCAACAAATTTAGGGCTAGCAACTTAAGGAGAACATTTTGCCTCGACACCATCGGAGCCGCCATTGGACCACCACTGAAAAACCAAGTCTTATACTAGTTTTTTCATCTTGTTGCACACATCAAAAGCCCTCAAAAAAGTCAATGATATCCAAAATCTTCTAAATTTAATTGATTATATACCAAACAATATCCTAATCCCACCACCAACACATGTCCTCCAAAATTGAACAACATCCCTCTCTCTTTTCACCATTTTAATTTCATAAATAGATTCTAAACATGAAAGACTTTGATGTCCAACCAAAATATATGAATAAAACTAACTAGAAACCGACTCACTGCCACCAACTGGCCCCTGCCGCCATCCATCATCACCACCTTGCTTTCTGACCACTAAATCACACAACTCAAATCCATCGTTCAACTTATTCATTGTGAGGAACATGTATTTACTTTTTGGATTTGCTGAGGTTTTGAGGGTGTTTTGTGCTATTGTGTTTTTTAGGTCTAGTTTGTGAGACGTGTCTGTGTCGATAGGGGTGGCCATTCGGATCCAGTAAATACTTCTTTTACTGAGAGACATGGAATACATCATGTATTCCTATTATTAAGAGATAACTGAAGTTGGTATACCACTAGTCTTACGAGTTCAAGAATCTCAAAAGGACCAATATATCTTGGATTAAGTTTTCCTCTTTTACTAATTCTCGGCAATCCCTTTCTTGGTGATATTTTGAGAAAAAACTTATTCTCAATGTCAAATTCCAAATTTTTCTTCTTTTATATGCATAACTCTTTTTCCGAACTTTTGTATATGTCATTCTCTGGTTTACTATTCATACATTTTCAATGGTTTCTTGTATAATATTAGGCTTTAGACTATCGTATCTTTCATTAGTAGTAGCCTTCTAGTCATCCAAGTCCCAATACAACCAGGACCTATTTTCTCCCATGTAATGCTTCATATGGCTCCATTTGGATAGTAGCTACTGTATGCAAATTTTATAAAGGTCAAGTATTTTATCACAACCTTCCTTAAAATCCAAGGCATAACTGCTCTTGGAAGCTCTTCCATAATCCTGATGTGAATTTAGGACAGTGATTTGATACTATGCTAACTGGAATCCCATTCGGTAAAACTATTTCTTAACATATAATTTAGCTAATTTTTCCTTTCCCACATTTATAAGAACTCACTACTTTAGAGGGGATACGGGGCTGCTGTCACCTGCAATGCTCATGTATAGATTGTTCACACAAATTTTGAGTTTGTAAAACAAATAATTACAAGACAAGAAAAAAATGTGACAGCTATTTGAAATTTAAAGAAAATGATACAATCCGAAAGGAAAATAATCTCCACCAAAGAATAACCCCCTGATTCTTTCTTCCAAAATTGATTTTCAAGGTCTTGAAATTTATTCTTAAATGAATGGCGTAATTCCCTCCTAGATTTATGGGGTGGATGTGATATCCTGACCCAGTTATGGGGCATATTATTATGATTATTACTTTTTTTGTTATTATTATTATTATTATTATTATTATTATTACTACTACTACTATTATCATCGTCATCATAATCATAATTTACTATTAATATGATTACGGGTGCCATTGCTACTATTTTTATTATTATCGTTATTATTATTATATTATTATTAGTATTATTATTATTAGGACTTATACTTTTTATTAATATTGCCATTATTTCTTTTAACATTGATTATTGTTATTATGATTATTATTAGTCATACTGATTATTATTTCATCATCATTATTATTATTATTATTATTATTATTATTATTACTATTATTATTATTAGTAGTAGCAGTAGCAGAAGTACT
This sequence comes from Petrea volubilis, assembly GCA_026212405.1. NCBI lineage: Eukaryota > Viridiplantae > Streptophyta > Magnoliopsida > Lamiales > Verbenaceae > Petrea > Petrea volubilis. Next base: position 4,372,465 of record CM047879.1, read on the forward strand.
ATTGGGATTATAATTTTATTATTTCATTATTATAGCTATTGTTATATTATTAATATTGTTATATTATTAATATTAATTAAATTCTATTGGGTTTAGGGATATTGGGTTATCCTATTAGGCTTAGGATTATTGGACCAATCACATTAGGTCAAGACTATTGGACTAATACTATTAGGCTTAGGACTATTGAGTTAATTATATTAGGTTTAGGAATTTTAATGACATATATATATACACACACACACCCACGAGCTACTAAAAAAAAAAAAAAAAAACTTACTAGACGGTGAGAATTAGTAACAAACATGTGACGGCATTGGGTGCAAGGCTGAGTATGCATTGGAATTAATTTCGACGAACAGCGGTCAGTAAGTCTTCTTGCTTTATAGATTTGGATCACTAATTGTATAGGAGACTTTACTTTTAAGATAGGAGGGCTTGCACAATGGGACATGCAATATAGTGTACTATTTGTAATAGTAGTACATGAATTACTCTAATCTAAATTCTCACAATTCATACGCAATATGTGACTATTTTCTCGGAATGCATGCATTAAGAAACGTATCAATTTATTTGTCCATGAGTTATGAAGAGGAATTTATATATATATAGGTTGATTGTAATCTAGATATTTTTAGTTTTTTTTTAAACGATAGCATATTAATAGGATGTTAATTTTTATTAGTTATCCCAATTTGATAGAATACTATAATATAGCTTATATTTATACTCTTATATTATTAGATTCATACGATCACACTTAGTACCCGATCCGTGAAGTCTTGGATAATATAGAAACCCAAGTAGATTATGGTAAGTGGTTTCTTCTCTCCATTTATTTTATAAAAATAAGTTTTCCATAAATTTATGTTTTCATTGAAAAAGTTATTTTCATATATAAAAAGGGGATTTGAGTATGCTATTTTATGAATTTTCTATATGAAAAAGCAAAAATTATTTTGTGTTGTGCTATATGTGTATATATGAACATGCTCCGAACACTTGGGATACTATTGGTAGGAACGAGTTCTGAAATTTCCGACCGAGCTCTGGGGTACAGTAGCAATTTCCAAACCCACTTAACGGGGTTGTAGTTATGGCCCTCCTACAGGTAATAATAGTAGTTTCCGAACCCACTTAACGGGGTTGTAGTTAAGGCCCTCCTACGGGTAATAATAGTAGTTTTCGAACCCACTTAACGGGGTTGTAGTTAAGGCCCTCCTACGGGTAATAATAGTAGTGTCCGAACCCACCTAACAGGGTTATAGTTAGGGCTTGATCAAGTGGGCCAATAGAGATTTTGAAAGTTCACGAGCATGGATATATATAAATGAATTTGTCTGATTCTGTTTTGTTATCTGTTCCGTTTCTTGAAAGTGGAAAACATTGATTTTTGAATATTGTCTATGTGTGTAACGTGTAATTTTAATATATATATATATATATATATATATGTAACTTGCTCAAATTCGATAGAGGGTCAAAGGATCCCTTACTGGGCGAGTGCGCTCACACCACTAATAATCATTTTGCAGAGGATAGTGCCGAGAAAGGGGACGAGGAACAATTTTGGGGTTGGTGAGTCGATTGGTGGAGTCCCTGCTTAGAAATTTAGTTATAGTTATTTGTTTTGATGTTTTCTTTTATGACTATCCATTAAGACTATTATAGATTGGTTTACGATTTATGTTTTAGAACTAAAGATGTAATAGTTAGGGTTATTATTTTATCCGCTGCGAGACTAAGGTTTTTGAATGAATATTTAATGGTTTTTAGTATGTTCTGATTTCCGTGGCTTGGTGTCTCTAAGTCTTTCAGGCTTACGGGCATCGCCGTGTTGCGTCCCGGATCCGGGCGTGACAGTGGAAGTCACGATTTACCTTGAAGTCAATGATTGACTATGGAATCAAAAGTTATAAAGAGCTTGCACTTTAAAGATAATGTAGAACCTCTCATTGATGCAACACATTGTCGTAGCGAACACTTGTGATCTGAAAACGTGAGAGTTTTGAGAACTCATACGAATATCATATACTTGTGAGCTTGTGCCCCTTTTGAACCCCAAATGATTCTCTTTTATCGGTGTTTGTGTAGGGTCTTTTGGAATGCTACCAACTTCTTCGGTATTGATCTCTTTAATATAATTTTATTTTAAAGAAAAATTATCATTTATATGTCATCATTTGATTGCCCCACGTGCTCAAATGTGTCACTTGTCACCATTTGATTGATGTTGGACCTTCAGGTTACATAACTTGATTTGATTAGCTGAAACACCTCACATTAACACTTGGTGGTGTCTCATTTGTCGGTCAAGTAAATATCAAAATATCAATTAAAGCTAACTATTTAATATTGGAATAAAATATAGGGAATTGAGAAATACAAATAGAAAATTTAATTAATATTTAATATTTTTAATTTACACGTATCAATTTTTAATTGGAAGAAATTTAATCGCCAACAAATGCCTCCCACTTCAAAACTCAACGAAGAATGTGCTAAATATTGCGTCAGGGAAGCATGACTTGAAGTACTAATTTCTTCCTTTTTGTTTTCAAAAGAAAAATTACATTTCTATTTTGAGTTTTAAGAGATGGTCCTGGATCTTTTCAGAGTCAAGTTCCTTAGCACAATGAGATGATGCCAATTGTAAATTCTAAAACAATTTTGCCTTTAGTTGCTCTTGCATCATTGGATATTTGCCCATAGTATAGCAAACTAAATTAACATGGGGCTTGCAAACATCCTAGTCAAAGTAAGATTTGAGTTTTTTTGGTTAATTTGAGATTAAGACATCATGCATTCATTGGTTTTACAGGCATCATAGCATATTTGGAGACCAACTGTCACATGATAATTTTTATTTTGATTCATCATCGGGTCGAAGATGTGTTCTCCTAGAAAGCTAGAACCTTAGGCATCTATTTCTTTTGATATCCCAGTTGAAATTGGTCTCCTATTTGGACACTTACAATAAAGGGCCAACCAAATCCATTAAAGATAATGATTAGTTGCATTTAATTTCAAGTAGGACTCAGTCTTGCATTTGAACGAAATGGCCTGAGAGGCATCTATAAATACACCTTAACTCAACATCAAATTTCAAATCATGAGAAGTAGAGCATTAGCTGAAAGAATACTGATCAGAGATCCCTTTCTTTTTTTGTTAAGGCAAGCTCATGATCTTTTTTATCATTCGCTTTCTTTATTCCATGCACACTATATATGTATCTAATGAAATTTCTTAGTGGAAAACGAGGGGCAAACTTCAATGTGCCTCGTCTAAACAATTACCCTTTTTTTTTCTTCCTTCTTCTTTGAAAATAATTACCCTTTTCTTTGTCCCCAAGATTTAAGGATATGAGGATTTCTCCTTTCAAGCAGCTTTCTTGTATAAAATGAGTGAAGATGCTTGTTTCTTCACATCAACTTTTTCATCTACAAGAACAAAACGTGGATTTTTCCTTAGAATCCTCCTCATCTTGGAAGTTCTTTTTCTTTTTTGTCTTTTAGCTTAACTAACTTCATGGCATTGTTCCCCTTATTTTAGCTTGCTTCTTTAGGTGTTTCAAAGAATTTTAGCACATGTCTGAGCTACTACGATTTTTTTTTAAACCTCATATCCTTCCTTTCTTTTTTATTAACTTTGCAACTTATGGCTTCTTTTTCCTTTTTTGTCTGTTTTTATTTGTCATGCAGCACGACTCGATATTATTTTTCTAGCTACTTTGAGTTTCAACAAGTTGTGTGTCCTTTGCTTACACGATAATCTCATTATGATGCAATTTTGGTACTCTGAGAAGAAAGTGTGTGTACCGAAAAAATAACATAAGGAACGAAGTCATCTTCATAAGATGCAAAATATCAACGAAAGAAGTGAGAAGACCATCCCCACCATGGAAGAGATTTTTCAGTGATGAGGCATGCCCACATTCTCTACCACAAAGTTGCAGGTATTTGTGTCATCGCTTGAAGGGTTAGAGAGCGCATCTTCAAGAGTTGTGGGTTTAAATGCTCAACCAACTTAGAAGTTTGTTGACCGTAGTTGGAGATTCGTAGAATTTGGAATGCAATTGGCTTAGAGGCTTGGTGACTGCATCTTGGAAATTTTTCAATTTGACATCGCAATCGGCTCAAAGGCTTATTGATTGCATCCGAAGATTTATCACTATAAGAAAAGCGGCATTTAGCTATAGATTTTAGCTATGTAAAAAAATCATAGCTAATCCATGGCTAATAGCCATGGAGTTTGATAGGGAATTAAAAAAAATGACAAAAAAAATAGCTACGGATTTTCCTTAACTAAATTTGTGGCTAAATTTAGCTAGGAAAAATTTGTAGCTAAATTTACCATTAAGAAATATCTACAAATTTCACATTGCTAATCCAGCCATAGATTAGCTACAAAAAATCCGTGGTAATAACTATGGATTTGTTGTAGCTAAATCCAACCACATATTTAGCTTAGCTATGGAAAATCCATAGCTAAATTTGTAGCTGGAAATTTATTATTTAATTTTTGAAACCGCTACGGATTATCCATAGCTAAATTTGAAGTTAATTCTTGTGATTTTATTATATTTTTTTTAATTTTTTATTGTTACTTTATTTCAACCATTGAAAATTACAAATTTTATTATCCAATTGAGTAAAATGAACAATAGCCCTCAATCAATTAGTGACTCGTTCTTCGAATAGCAAATCAAATTGATTTTTCATTGAATATGTCAACTATATCAACTCAATTAATTCAATTGGTCGATTACACATAATGAAAAGACTTTATAACTTAATTTTTAAACCAATTTAAATGTAAAAATCAAATATTTGGATTTTATTAAATCAAATTAATGATTAGTTCTCTGAAAAGCTATTCAAATTGAATTTCTCATTTAATATGCCAATTTTTTGTACTCAATTAATTCAATTGGTTAATTACACATATAATCATATTACTTCGAATATGTAGTTTGATTCTTGAGTAATTAAATGTTTCAATCGGTCAATTGTCAAATTTTGAACCTATTGATCCAGCGGTGCCAACGTGTTTTAGTATTTTGATTGATTTAATTTGGTCAATTACACTAATTTTAAAATAAATAAATTGATAATTTCACCTATAACCTCCAAATTTTTTAATTTATTAATTTAGATAAGGTGCAAGGTACAATTTTTGTTAATTTTGACTTTTAGTCACAAATTTTTCTATAGCTAAGAAATTAGTCACAAATTTCATTTATTCATAAAATAAAAAAAGTTAGTAAAACTAATAAATTTAAAAAACTGATAAAATTTAGTGAAATTTGTTCACATAATTAAAATTTAAAATGTCGCACAAATATATGTTAAATATAATAAAAACCATTCTAAATCTAAGAAACTAAAATGGGTTGGTGCTTAGCCACTCTAAGTTTCTCCCGCTCGTCATAGGTTTGAATTTGGCCTAGTTCAAAAATAATATATTTATTGTTGTGGGGCTCGCTTGGGTTTAATTTTAGACTGGTGGGATTTTTTTTTGAATAAAATATTCAATGTTATAGATTTTTAATAGCTATTTAGCTACTAAAAATTCATGGCTAAATATTCAAATTTTTTGATGTCTAATTCTGAATATTTAACCACCAATTTTTTGTAGCTATTTAGCTACGAAAAAAAACATGTAAAAAATATGTGCCTAATCGTTTAGCTACGGATTTTTAGCCAAAATTCATGGCTAAATTCGTAGCTAAATCTTTTTTTTTTTTTTTTTGTAGTGTGTAGAACTTGGAAGAACACTTGTGAAGACATTTGGCGATTCTTCTTCTTCAAGTTTGTGGAATTTGGGGGAGATTTTTCAAATAGCTTTTCTTCTCCTTCCCTGATAGCTCAATCTTTTTCTCTTTAATGCAAAAGCCACAATAGATGTGCAGTAAAAAAATGTCTTTTTTTTTGTATTCTTATCCACAAACTTTACTTGCAATATCGTTACACTTCTGCACACCAATTTTCATACTTAATGAAACTTTATCAATTTGACAAAAAATCATTAATAACACGAATTAATGAATTTATCACTTCATGACATTAAAAACTGAGGAATCGTCAAAAACAAACAAAAGACATAATTGAACTGGGAAGAATCCCAAGCCGCCTATGTACCCCTAAAGGGGATCAAGTCCTTCCATAGTTCAACAAAACTTATTTATCTATTTTTATTTCATCATGTTGTTATTTGTCTTTTTTTTGTGTGGTGCCGCACACAGTTTATACTTATGCGGGGCAGGAGTAAGTTGCAGTTTAGGCTCATGTGTTAGGACTGATCCTTTTAAATTTGTAGACATTTTATACTCATATCAAGAACTATTCACTTGAAACTTGATTTTGTAGACAATTTATACTCATATCAAGGTGTTTACTTGAACTTGATTTTAACAGTTTTAACTCATGTTTAGGAGTTTGCTTAACTAACAGTTTATACTCATATTATGAAGTATGTAGATAGATTTTGATTTTTTTTTTCCTCTTAGTTATAAAATTGTTTATGCTCGTGTTTAGGAGCTTTTATAGTTCGCGCATAAAGCTTACTTCCCCCAATATCTTTATGGGTTGCAAAACCGTTCTATGATCTTTAGGAATTCCCTACCTTTGAAAGGTATGACTCCATCTCAATGTTCTATTTGTTTTCAAAATTGGGACGGGCACTGACTTCCACTCGAAACTTGTTGGCTGTACAAAACCATCTTCACTAAACTTTTCATACCCATTCATAACTCAATGACAAGGCCTTGTCCTTGGCTCCTCTACAATACTTGCATAACAAGAGTGAACGTTGGCTTCCATGTCATTGACCTGAAGTGCATCACTGGTACAACAAGAAGCAAAATTATGGCCCTCTACTTCATCAAGGGTAACATGCATTGTTTCAATCTTTGGTCAAATACATCTCTTAGGGAGGAATTTAGCTAAAGTCAGAGGACCTGCTTGTAGCTTATCAATGATTTCTTTACTCCAGCATGCCGAGTTTTGGACCTTTTTATTAACTGATGATATTTGCACTTTACTTGTGTAGGATTTCTTGACCATATCAGATAAATTTGCTGATGTATTGTTTTCAACTTCTTTGGCATGTTATCAATACCCACTTGCCACTATCATGAGTTTCAGTAGAAAACTCTGTTATGGGCTTGGTGATTTCAATCAAACTAGGTTCATCACTCCCAAATTGAATTATTTTCCATGCCCCTATAGGTGCTGACTAAAAAATAACATTTTTCTTATATTCAGGGATATTCTTTGCACTTACAACAACTATGACACTAGTAGCATTTGCGTCCACAGCATCTTCACGATTAAGGATTATCTTTCCATCTTCTGCTAGTTTCATGTTTTTGTCCTTAATCTCAAACCATTTTTCTATATGGTGACTAATGACTTGATGATATTTATAGTACCTTAGGTCATTCACCTTTCCACTTTCATCTGGGCGTTTTGGCTCCTGCAACTCAATAAACTTCTTAGCCAGTAATTTATCAAAAATATAAGGGACAACAAAGTGCTGTCTCCCAACCTTTTTAGCACATTTCCTGTTGTTAGTAGGAATTTTGACATGTCTTGCCTTAACGAGCATGGACTTGTTAGTGAATGACTCATTGTAGTTGTCATTCTTTTTCATATCTATCGTTTTCTTTATTTGGTCTCTTGTAGGGAAGTTGGTTCCATTTTTGCAATGCTAAGCTCCATGTCACGGGTGTGGGTAGCCAACTCTTCTCAATTACGAGGCTTAATTCTTTGAAGAATGTAGAAAAGCCCCTAATGCATTCCTATGTATCTTGATTTCACATGTCTCTAGGAGTTTATGTTTGCAGTTTAGACTTGGCACACACCATCTATTGATGTAGTCTATGACAAATTCATCTTTCTACTATTTAACATTTGTGAGTTCAATCATGCTAACAGTACGACGGATTTTGTAGAACGATTGAGAAATTCTTTTTCCATGTGATCCCAGCTATCGACAGACTTGGGTTCCAAATCAATGTACCAATGAAAAGCATCTCCTTTAAGTGAATGCATGGATTGTTTTACTCGGTGATCATCGTCAGCTCCTGTTTTGTTGCATGTTTCTATGAAATGAGCAACATGCTGCTTCAAGTTGCCTTTTCCATCGAATTGTTGAAACGTTAGGGTTGGTAGCCTATTATCATCTTCACTGAGTTGAGGCGCTTGGTGTTGGGCTTTGAGTATACTGAGTAATTTTGTACAGGTACAACGTATTAAGCTTTTAAAGTATTGGTGATCATATCATGCACTTGTTGCACATACAATGTAGCAATGCAGGTGGTAGATTACACAAGCTTTAGTGTGTGCTCATACTTTTGAGGTCCCTCATAAGTCTGCTTCTCCTTTGCACTTGAACCAAAGAAGGGAGATGGTTGTGGCTAAACTTTCCAGCATTTGAGTACTCCAACATGTTCATAAGTTGGGCAATCTAGACATCCTTGTCTTCTATGGTCTTTTGTAGATTCGCTATTGCTTGTGTTATCTAGGCAAGGCACTCATCCATTATTGGCTCCAGTTGCCATGGCATGCTCATCAAATTGGATTGATTTGGAAGTAGACACCTTTGGGCTTGAAGGATTGGATCCGTCATAAGAGTCAAATCTAGAGAGATTAGTGGAGGATTGATTGACGACATCGAAAATAGACTCGTTAGAAACGTTCGTCATGGCTAAGGTGCGTTGGTTCTTATTGGGAGCCATTGATCATGATAAAGGTGTTAAAAAAAAGCAATTTGAAGCATTCGTTAGGAGAAAAGAGATAGGGGGTACATTCGGTTCCACCGGGCATGCTAGAAGTTTGTTACAAAAATTTTGAGTTTGTAAACAAATGAATCACAAAATAATAAAAATATATGACAAATATTTGAAATTTAAAGAAAATGATACAAATTAAAAGAAAATTAATCTCTTGGAATGACTAATCCCTTTATTCTTTTTCTACAAAATTGATTTTCGAGGGCTTGAAGCTTATTCTCAGATGAATAGCGTGATTCCCACCTGGATTTGTGGGGGTGGAAGTCATGATTTACATTGAAGTCAAAGGTCAGCCTTGAAACTGAAGGTCTTGAAGAACTCGCACTTTGATCACAAAGTAGTCACTTATGATTTGAAAACTTGAGAGTTTTCAGAGCTTGTACGAATATGGTGTGCTTGTAAGCTTGTACCTTTTGAACCCCAAATGACCCCCTTTTATTGGCGTTTATTTGAGGCCATTTGGATTGCTACCAACTTCTTCGGTATTGATTTCTTTAATATAATTTTATTTTAAAGAGAAAATATGGTTTACGTGTCATGATTTGATTGGTCCACGCAAAATAATCTGGGCCAAAGAACAGAAAGAGAAATAGGGGTTGTAAGTCCTAACAACTTAGTGAAGAGAGCATGCAGACGAATAACAAGAATATCTAGAGTTCAAATAAATACATAACCTTTCATACAAGAAATAAAAGATAAAATTCAAATATTCACTTATAGTGAAATTTACTTGAAAAGCATTTCAATCAATATCTCAAAATCATTTAATTAATGAAACAAATCATAATGCATCATTTTTACCAAACCCCGAATTCATGTTTTTGGAAGAGAAACCCATTAAAATGCTCCTTATCTCATGATCAAGACATTTATCGAATCAATTTTGGGGTTCAACGATATTTTAAAGGCCAATTTGAATGTGTGTCAGTAAGTGAGTGTGTTTTAGTGTGTGTGAGATAGAGAGAGAAAAGCCAAGTGATAGGTTGAAAGAGAAAGAAAAATAGAAATTCCTATTATACCACAATATTTTCTGGAATCAAAAATTGACCCCAAAATTTTGAAACCGCCTTTCATTTGATTCCATGAACTTTCGAGATTCCTCAATTTAGTCCTAAGTAATTAAATGAATTTCACAACTTTCTTTGCTTGCACATTAACCCCTGACATTTCAAATTATGTACTATCAACTCTTAAATTCTTTTCAATTAGGTCCTTAAACTTTCAAAATACAACAAAAAACTGGTCCCCTGAAAGAATCTAGTTATAATGCAAAATTTGAGGTGTTACAATCTCCCCCCCCCCCCCCCGGTCCCCTGAAAGAATCTGGTCCCTAGATTCTCATTCGAGTTCTCAAAAAACTTGGGATATCGCTTTCGTATAATAGTTTCTTCTCTAACTCCTTCAACTTCAGGGCCATCGTCATGGATAGGGTTTTCAAAAATGGGTTTGAGTGACAAACTATCACGACCCGGAAAAATACTCTTTTATTTTATTAAAATAAATAATAATTTGAACATAAAATTTGTACAAAATACAAGAGTTATAATTTTCCAAAAAGAAAACAAACGCAACTTTATTGTTTAAAAGGCTTCCAAATGCTTCCGCTGCGACACTCTGACCAGCTATCTCATTTCTTTCTAAAAATAGTCACATAAAGAAGAATCAATGCGACGGTTGAGTAGAATTTTCACTTAATCACATAAGGTGCTCGTGTGTATAATATATGCACATAATTACATAATATTTCACATAATAGCTCACGTAACATTACCTTTCGAGTCACCTATTGGTGACTCCCTTATATCTCCCATATCAAAATATTCCAACCGTTCACATCGTTAACCCCAATATTCCATCCGTCCACATCAATTCCATCCGTTCACATCGGTGGCTATGTCTCGAGATTATGCCATTACCCTACAACAAATACATGGAACACTCCGTCCATGCAAAATGGAATTCGGACACGGATGGTGAAAACTGTTTTAAGATCGGCAAGCCCATTGTCGCCCGGCCGAACTCAGCCCAATCCATTCCGAAGCACATACGGGTCGGACATACACAAATAAAGTTTTTTCATATAGTTTCACATAATTGCACATAAGGAAAATACTTCCATGCTTATAACTATAAATATAAAAGCATACTAATGGCATATTTTGGAATAATAACCATACATATTTTTATACTAATTCTATGAACATAAGCTATGAATATAACTAGAAACCTACTTTGTAGTAGCATAATGAAGCATAATATCATGATAAGAAAATGATAAACTAGCACTAGAAATTAACTTATGTAATTAAGAAAATTCCTACCTTCAAATATTTTTAGGAAAAAGAGGGTATATAAAGGGCTATATGGAAGGATCATTGGTATATATGTATGTAAAAATAAGTGTTTATATATTGTGGGTGGAAGATATTTTATAAATATGGAGTGTTTTGGGTGTTGAGAGTAGAGTGAGTGAGGGGGTGTGTTTTTAGGCGGGATTTGTGTTTGTGTTGTGTGATAAAATGTGAGCAACCCTTCCCCCTATTTATAGTATTGTGATCAAGACACAAAATTATTATATAATAAGGTCTTTTTCCATAATTAATGTGTAATCTAACTAGGATATTTTCTTTAAATGCAATCATCTTATTCACTAACCTAATGGTGTTGAGGTGTTGGCCTAAAATGATGATTCAAACCCTAAGTTTATAAGAATGCTCCAAGTATAAGATTTTGCTAGATTCACCTAATAAATGTAGGGAGATTAAGATAAGATATATATATATATATATATATATATATGTCATGGCCTTATCCAAGTTAAT
>CM047879.1:4384584-4419359 GCA_026212405.1 Petrea volubilis
TTAATTTCAAAACTTATCACCATATCAAGCTTTAGCTTGATCGTGAATCGATAACTTATTTTCAAAGTCCATATATCCCCAAGAAAGTTTTAGATCGTAATGTCTCAAAACTTTTATAGCTTTTCTAATGAAGCCTCTAAGAACTCTTTTTCTAGCATTCAAGTCGAAAATGTCTTCCAATAGAGAACTTAAAATATGACCACAAAATGATTAGAAAGCCATAGTCATGCATTACTTATATCCTAATTTTATTCACCAACCCATTTTACTTGTATCTTTCTAACTTGAAACGTGATTGTACTTAGAATGCCCACATTGTCATCTTGATTACTAAAGCTATGACTGATACTCGCTAACATTCTAATATGAATTAGTGATTAACACCACAAGATTAATTTACCCCTATAATGATCCGTGTCCGATCAAAACACAAATATTACATATCTGACCCTTGTCAATTTCTTGTTTACGACTTCTATATCTGTCAACAAACCCATAGAACTTTCTTTTAGGTTCGTAATCTCTATAATAATAGTCATAGACATCATCCTTATTCATATTCATACCATAAAGTGCTTCTTACATACTTTCTAGCTCAAAGCCTCTAATATCATTATTCAAATCGAAGCTAATCAGTCACAAAACTTCATTCAATAGTAATTGGTTCTCAATGTCCAAAACCAACCAAGTTCCGGTGAAATATATCCAAATTCCTTTAGTACAAACCATAGATTGAATTTTATGACGAAGATCCTCTATTTGTTCAAGGCATTGATACAAATCTTGAACAATCACTTTTCAGGGTCAAAGAGAATAAGAAACCTAATATCTCAGAAACACTTGATGTAACCTTAGAAAACCCCAAAATGTTTGATGAGAATAATATATGAAGTTACTTTGACAAAGACAGGTCACAAGAATGAAGGTTTAGAAGGTAAGAAATACAATTTAAACATAGGCATGATATAATATCAAGAATAAAGTTCATAACCAAGCATAAAGACCTTTCACTTCCTGAACTTATACAAAGAAAAGAAAGTGATGAATAAGACCAACGAAATGAAATTTGTCGTTAAGATCAATTGTCGGAAAAGTTTGAGGCAAAAATCTAATACAAACTGATATTTGCTACTAGTGAGTCAATATACTAACATTGGTCATTTCGCTTAGGAGTCTAAACTATAGGAAAATTTGTTTCCTTGAGAAAGAGGAGACACAAAAGTTAATAACTAGATCAAAACAACTTAGGTAAAAAATATAAACACTTACTTTGAAGGTGAGAAACTTGATTGTTTTTTTCTATGCCGAAAATATACCAAAATTTTGACACAATGGTGGTACTCAAGAGGTTCCAAAAAGCACAACAAATGTTTTTGGGAGAGATATCCATATAAAAGTATGGAATTCCCAAATACACATCATTAACAAAAATAACCATCGAAGGCAATAAAATCAATATTGAAATGCATAAACTAAAGATGGAAATAATTCTTACAGTATTATTCATATATTTCCAGGTACCAACACTTTCCAAGGGCGTCCCCACGGGTAACAGAGATTCTCTAGGGCGTCCTTAAGGGTAACATAACCAAACTAATCAAAATGGCCAACAATTTATAATTCCAAACATATATAACATAATTTATTATACCCTTCAAGGGTATTAAAAATAATTTGATCGAAAACAAATATTCAACAATTTATATTCGTTTTATGAGCATTTCATGAAATCAAATATCCAATTCAAAAATCAAATGTGCCCAATAACTTTCGGTCTCATAAGCAAGATATTCAAACTATTATATATTCCACAGATGAGATTGATCATAATACGTGAAATCATAAATTTAAGATAATTATAACAAGTCAATATTTACTTCATATATGTTCTTCACCCATTAAGAAAATCCCATAATCAAGAGCATAAACCTCACCTGTTATCCATGCTCACTTTAATAATCTAGTTTGCAAGTCCTTATTGATCCCGTGACATATATAACCATATAATATTTAAATTAGCACAATATATCAAATTGAACTAATTCTTAGTACTAGCTATACTTCGAATTCTCTCAATTAAATACTGTCTACTCCATTTCAAGTACATACATATATTTAACAGTATTATAATATGTATGTGCTTGGGCCTTTAACTCATATCATTAGTTGTCATCCCAATTTCATAAATTAATCCCTCAGAGGTCCAAATCATTAGAAATAGGCTTAATACAATACATAATTTCTAACTTAATCAAAGGTCCAAAACATCCCTTTCATTGTGTAGTTCTTAGGCCCATAAATTATAATGTCCAATACATCTTTGGATTTTTTTTCTCTAATTATTCATTAAATCAAGTCTTTAGTACTAAATGTCTAAATAATCAAGTCCTAAGTTAAATTCAATTTATTATATTATTTTAAAACCCAAAATGATAAAGACCAATTATCCAATTTCTTTTCAAAATTTAGGCCAAAATATAAGTATTTGACAAGAAAATTCATGCCACACTTCGAGCGCAAAAGACATAATATTCCAAATATCTCTTAGGCCAAGAAATTACCCAAATGGGTCAACATTAGACCCAAATACATTGACCAATTTGCCAAGCCCAACCTAACTGGGTCATCCTCATCGGACGACCGCCGATCCGTTGCTACCACTGTCGGACCGCCCCCACCCGCCACTAGAAAATTACCCTAGCACCACTACTGGATGCGCCTCCATGAGCCCAACCAAGTTGCTCACTTAATTTTTCCCAATCTCATATATTTTGAATTTAATATGGCAAAACCCAACTCCAAACACTAGTTTTTCCCACCATCATCCCTCCATTCAAATTAAACCATAATCGCCCATTATCTTACGGAATTAGCTTCACTTATAGATTTCCCACATCATTTCATCAAAAACCTATCCAAAATCGTCAAAGAAATCGTCCAAAAATGGCCAAACCGCCACCCTGCTACCGCGCTCCTATTGCCGCCATATGCCGCCACCTCCGGCCATATTTCTGGAAAAGAAACCCACTAAAATGCTCCTTATCTCATGGGCAAGACATTTATTGAATGAATTTTTGGGTTCAGCAATATTTTAAAGGCCAATTTGAATGTGTGTGTGTGTGTGTGCGTGTGAGATAGAGAGAAAAAGGGGAAGTGACAAGTTGAATGAGGAAAAAAAATGGAAATTTCCTATTAGTCCACAATATTTTCTGGAATCAAAAATTGACCCCTAAATTTTGGAACCCCCTTTCATTTGATCCCATGAACTTCCAAGATTCCTCAATTAAGTCCCAAGTACTTAAATTAATTCTCGGAACTTTTTTTGCTTCCACATTGACCCCTAACATTTCAAATTATGTACTATCAACTCTTAAATTCTTTTCAATTCGGTTCCTAAACTTTCAAGTACAACAAAAATATCCTATATCAAGTTTCTCTAATTATAATGCAAAATTTGGGGCGTTACAAAATATCTTATATGAGTTTATAAATTTCATGGCTAATCTACTATCTAATGGGCGCACTTGTTACATGGTTAAATTCTTAGTAGTGTCCAACTCCTCAAGCAGTTCCATCAACATTAACAAAATAGTTAAACACTCAACTTTCAGACGTAACAGAATATAAGTTGGTCTACCGCCCATTCATACTCCATCATAGCCTTCACATCTAATTTTATCCCAAAGAATTAAATACTTAAACTAATTTCTCGAATCAAACTTAATCCCCAGTAAACGTCATCTTCCACATTCGAAGGACTATATCCCAACATCGCTTAGGCCTTTAAACCCAAGCTCTGATGCCACTTGCAATGTCTTAATTCAGAGTAGAGAAACCCCAAACTAGTCGTTAAACATGAGTTGGGCTGCAAAATCCAAAACCTTACAACACAACAACTATTTCCAACAGACCCAAAATTTTGATAAAGCATCACAATTTCAAAACATGAAAACATTCAGTTGAAGTATACGTTATACAAACCACAACATTAAACATAGAAAAATAATGCGATCGATTAATGACTATTGTAAATTTGTAATAGATTCGTGACAATGTATCAATCACAAGTAATGACCCATTAGTGGCAACTGACAAGTGGGCAAATTCGTGATCGATATGAGATGAAATCCTGATTGTAACCGAGTAGTGACTGCAATATTGGTAGCAAAATGTGTTTGTATAGTGACAAACTAAAACTTGATAGACTTGAGATGGATTCATGACCGACCTCATTTTCCAACATTTAGTAACCAAATGATCCATGACCACGAGTAACTAATTAATTAGTGATCGATACAAGTTTATGATCGATGAGTGATCGATATTACACAATACTGAATATCCATGAAATTTTATTGAATGCTTAGTGACGGTGTTAATGCCCGTCATATGAGATGGTGACAAAATCTAACCGCACGGGGTGCTAAGTCTAAGATAACTGCTTGTGCCAGTTACAAATCGAACCCAAGCATGCAGAGTTTGGGACACACATGTTATGTATTGAACCTAAACTTGCACCTTAGGCAGGGGTGACCATATTGCACTCGTAATTTTGCGTCAAAGGAGTTTGAAACCCAAATCTTACACAAAGGCAAGACTCCTCTCTACCGCTAGACCATTGTGAATCTTTGTTCATTTATTTATTTATTTATTTTACTTATATATATTTGTGAAATTATCAATTTATTAATTTATTACTTATCCTAGGTTTGTACTATTCAAACATTCAATTTGAAAAATTGTTAAAAAAAGGTTAATTATCAAATTATTTAGTTTTATAATTTGACCAATTGAAACAATTAAATTCAAAACCTTTTGCCTGGTCAATTGGCCAAAAATTGAATTGTTCAAAATTTTGGTAAATTGACCCAGTTAAATTACATGAGAATCAACTCTAGTATTCCAAAAAACTACTGAAAATTAGATGATCAATTCAACGTGTTATTAATTGAATTAGGAAAATTAACAAAATATTCAATTAATTATAATTGGTAAATGGTCATTATTATTTGTAGTGACTCTCTCTCTCTCTCTCTCTCTCCACCCCCCCCCCAACACACACACACACGCGCGTGCGCGCGCGCACACACACACACACGCACAGATATATATATATATATATATATATATATATTATAAAATTCAAATAATCTATTACTGAGTTTTTAATCTATTATTCACTTACATATTATAACTCTACACACAAATCCTAAATGCGACAAAATTACTTTTTCTTCTTTTTACTTAAGCTCTATATTTTTAAAAAAAAAATTATATACTAAATATTGTTATTAAGTAAATAAAAAAGCGGAGATTACTTAAGTTCTATTTTTTAAAAAATTTTATAAGATATTATTGCTATTCAAGTGCAACTTTGCATATACAGAATCTAATAAAAACTTAAACATGATAAGGTAAATATTCAAATTTTGTTTAAAGAATCAAAAAAGAATTATAACAATGACTTACAAACATTTAATTCGAATGTTGTTCAAAAAAAGTTGATTAAATTAAAAATGAATTGGTTCGTACTTTTTATTGGTGACAATATCCGATGTTTCACGAAAATATTAGTTCTCAAATTGAGGTCATACCGAAATAGAGTACTTATTAGTTTTTCATACATGAATTATGAGTATTTATTAGTCGCTTCAAAAGCTTGTTTCTAGTTTTTTATTTATATTTTTTAATGAATTAAATAAGTGATTATATTGATAGAATTATATAGGTAATGTGACTGATTTATGACAGCCCTAAATTTGTATTAGATTTGTGACTTCGTATCGGTCATAAGTCATGACTAATTAGTGACAAATGACAAGTGGACAATTTTGTGATGATTTTTTGACTGAAACCTGATAGTGATAGAATAGTGACCACAATATTTGTCACAAAATGTGACTGTATAGTGAAGAATTAAAACTTGACAAATATGTGATGAATTTGTGACCGATCTCGTTTTCCAACAATTAGTGACCGAATGATCAGTCATCACGAGTAACTGATTAGCGACTGATACAAATTTATGACCAATGAATGACCAGTATTACACACCACCAAGTATGTATAAAATTTTATTGACTACTTGGTGATTGAATCAATGCCCATTATATAAGATAGCGATAGATTAGTGGTCGAAATTACTTCAGCCACAATATCGGTCACCAATCAATCAGTATTCCATCAGTGATTATCGTGTAATTTTTACAAGTAATCAGCCACTAATCGGTTACGAATTTGTAGCTAATAGTGACCGATATGGTCGATCACTGAACTTTAGTCACTAAAGGTCTGTTTTCTTGTAACTTGATCGAGTTGGAGGAGTGCGGATCATCCCCCGGAATCTATTTCTCAATCTATGTACTCTGATCTATTGAAATTGTGGAATGAATCTTAATTTCCAGGAGCTCGTGCTAATGAGATGTTGTTATCAAAAAGAAAAAAGGCGAGCAAAGAACGCGGAGAGTAAAATAATGATAGAGAAGAAAAGAACACGAAATATAGAGATGACAAAAAATGTATTTTGATATGATCACGAAAATTGAATTAAATGAACCAAAAAGAAAATCAAAAAGGAAAAGAAAGAAAAGGAAAATCTAACAAAGTGTTATTCAAAGAATAAACATTAAGTGAAAACAATATAAAAAAATGTAAAGATCTCAATCGAACGAAAAATTAAATGGTGAGCTACTTTGCTATTAAAAATCCAATATGTCCCTACATTCAGTAAGAAAGATATAAAAATGAATTAAAAAATAAGTGATCAAATAAATGACTTTGAAAATGAAATAGCGACCAAAAAAAAAAGGCAATATCATGCAGATAATCAAAAGGAAATAACGTAAAAACCATGTTCACATAAAAGAAGTACTAAAGTCAAGAATATAATGAATTGAGAAGTCAACATCTGTTATCCAAAAAAAGATGGTAAGTGAAAAAAAAATATACAAGAATTGTTTTTCAAAAAATATAATCATTAAAATTCTACACATCCCTTCAAGAAACATAAAAATACATTTATTATACCATGCAAGTAAAATCTAAAAAAGGTTGAAAATAAAGAAAACAATTAAAGACCTCAAGACTTCTAAATTTTCGCAAAATTTGAGTTTTTATTAACATGAAAAGTTAATTATTATAGCTCAAAATGCGCACTTGCCTTGTTATTATCAAAATTTTCTAAATTATTTTATTTTTCTAGTTGTCAACTTTTTATTTAATTTTATTGCGGGTGAGTATGAAAGTAAAAGAAATTGTGAATAGCAAATTACTTTGAAAAGTGGCGGTTGTATCAAGAGTGATACTTGTATCTTTGGGAGTCTTTTGACTGGCCATAAAACCCGATGCTACCGTGTTTCAGTACATACAAAGGTAACGTGTGATTTGTTATACAACACACCACTTATTTGATTGCGTTAACCTTCGTTTTGCCTCGAAATCCGGTAAACTGGGCTTTAACAGTCTCGGGTCTGGGGTGATGATATTGACGGAGGTGTATTGATAGTCATTTATCTCCTCTTGATTTGTCTGTTTTGCCCTCCCATTCTAAGAAGAAATTACAACATTGCCCTTATATTTTACTTGGTCATTGGGTTACTCCGTTTCTAAGGAGGGCTTTAGAACCAATGATCAATGGATTGAATGAGTTGGGGGCAGTTTGGTCATAACTTAAGTAATTGTACCCAAAATAATAATTATTACTTTCTAACACGAGCACCTCAAATCTATACTACTATATACGTACATATCTATATATTTTTAAAATACATATAATTCAATTACATTAATCAATTATATTGATAACTCAAGCAATACTAATCAACCTTACATCATATCCAAACTATATCATTTACAAACCAAACTATTCTATAACAAATAAACCGACAAACTACTATTTAAGTAAAATAATAAATTACCATTAAGATAGAAACAATGGCCCACACATGTATCGGTGGAGAATCGAGCCCAAGACCTTAAGAGTCCTGGGGTCTCAATTTCGCCACTTAAGCTAGGCCTCATCGGCTTATATTATTATGTATTTGAAGAAGTTTTTAATCAAAATGTGTAATTTTAATTAAATACTCAATTCTTAAAATTTTGAATTAATTTTAATTGTTCATGATGAATTATTTGATTGATTTGCATTAATCGTAAAATTTTCCATTTTCACCCCCTCAATCATTCAACTCCACCAACTATTCATAATTATTTGATTGATTTGCATTAATTATAAATTTCTTTACTTTCTCTCCTAATCATTCAAGTCTACCATCTATCCTTATTTAATAATTTTTTAATCCTTCATAATCTCTCTCTCTCTCTCTCTCTCTCTCTCTCACACACACACACACACACAAACAAGGATGTAAAACTAGAATACGTAATAACTTCAAATAATAATATAATAACATATATAGATAAGGAAAATTTTAATTGAAATATTATGTAATGCCATAAAATTAAATTCAATTTAAGAAATATTAGAAAACTCAATGTGACAATGTCATCTATTGTATCTATATCTATATCTATATTAATATATATTTAAAGGACGCCTTTTGACCAAAATGCGCAATTTTAACCAAATTCTCAATTTTTAGAATTTTGAAACAATTTTAATTTTTTAAGATGAATTATTTGATCAGTTTGCATTAATTGTAAATTTCTTTATTCTCACCTAATCACTCAAGTCTACCATCCATAAATTATTTGATTGTTTACGTTAATTGTAAATTTCTTTATTCTCTATCATAATCATTTAAGCTCACCAATTTTCCATATTTAATGATTTTTAATACTCTATAAACTCTCTCTCTCTCTCTCTCTCTCTCTCTCTCTCACACACACACACACACACACAAACGAGGATGTAAAAATAGAATAAGTAATAACTTCAATTAATAACATACTAATATATGTAGATAAGGGAAATTTTAATTGAAATAATATGTAATGCCATAAAATTAAATTCAAGTTAAAAAAATACTAGACAAGTCAATGTGATAATGTCATTTGTCGTAAATTTCTCCCCAAAAATTAGTGAGAACTTTCAACTAAAATTTATGCAACTCAAATTTGAAAAATATTTTAAATATGATGTCATATCATAATTTTAAAACATGTAAAACTTTAACATGTGAACACAATATCATTTATTGTGTGTGTATATATATATACATATATGTATGTTTCATCTTTTTATGTGGTTGAACCCTAAATGAAAATTTTATTACCTAACTTCTCTTTGTGCATTTTTGTATCTTTGTCTTCAATTTTTTTTGGTATTAGATTGTTGACATATTTAATTTACCGGGTACTCTTTTTATAAGAATTTATTAATTGTTCTTTATTAATTCCTTTTGGATTTTAGTATTTTGTAGGTCATCTGGGTTTGTTCTAATGTAGTTAAATGTCTTTATTTTGTGTGAAATGTTTTCACTCATGAAACAAAATAATTTATCTACTTTCATTTGTTTGTAAAATTATTAATTCTTCTGTACATATGATACCAAACATAACAAGAGTTGCAAATAAAGGACATTTTTCTTTCAAAAAAAGTTGTGAGGATTAGTTTATAAAAAAGTTTAAAACAAATCGATTAATGCAAGAACTATGTTGTTTATTCTTTTTGTCAAATTGTTCCAGATATTAGTTAATAAATTTCTCCCCAAAAATTAGTAAGAACTTTCAATTGAAACTTATGTAACTCAAATTTGAAAAATATTTTAAATATGATATGTCACATCATAATTTTAAAACATGTAAAACTTTAAAATGTGAACACAATATCATTTATTATGTGTATATATATACATAAATATATATATGTTTCATCATTTTATGTCCGTCATTTTTTTATGTGGTTGAACGCTAAAAGAAAATTTTATTACCTAGCTTCTCTTTGTGCATTTTCGTATCTTTGTATTCAATTTTTTTTTCAGTATTAGATTGTTGACATATTTAATTTATGATTTTAGAAGAATTTATTAATTGTTCTTCATTAATTCCTTTTGGATTTTAGTATTTTGTAGGTCATCTGGTTTTTGTTCTAATGTAGTTAAATGTCTTTATTTGGTGTGAAATGTTTTCACTCATGAAACAAAATAATTTATCCACTCTCATTTGTTTGTAAACTTGTTAATGCAAGAACTACGTTGTTTATTCTTTTTGTCAAATTAGTTTGGATATTAGTCCAACTCCTGTCAAGCACAATTATGTATAATGAACTTTTGTTGCTTTTACCTTTGAATATTTGTAACCCATCTGTTTTAATGATGATTATATTATATATATGGGAGTTAATTAAAACTAGTATACAACAAATGAAATATCTTCCTATATTATATGCACCTAAAAATTATAGATTTCATAGAGAGAAATGGGATAACATCTTTTACCTATAAATTTAACCATCTAACCTACTATATACAACTCAATTCTCTCTAAAAATTATACGAAAACTCTAAGCATGAAGAACTCAATTTGTCTCGTTGTTCTTCTATTTCTATTTCTCCTATGTAGAGGTGAGATATTTTTCCTTCATTTTTTTCCGTTAGTTATTATTTAATTAGAGACTTATGATTCAAGTGGTAAAATTGAGGCCTCGAAACTTCTCTAGTTTCACAAAAAAGTGAGTTTTTATCTGCATGAGAGTTAACTATTACACCTAAAATTTTTCACTTGAGATTATATTGAAAATTATATTGAAAATTTTGTAAATTATTCTATTTTTCTAGTCCTCAAATTTTTATCTAATTTTACTGCAGGTGAGTACGAAAATAAGAGAAATTGTGAAGAGCAAATTACCTTAGACAGTGGAGTACTTTGTAGTACAGAAATATGTCAAGATACGTGCCAAAAGCTTACACCGGCAGCTGGTGTACGCGGCTATTGTATCAAAAGTGATACTTGTAATTGTCTCTACCGTTGTTAGTGGCAGCAAAAATGTTCACATGTTGCGAGGGGAAAAAAACATTTGGACTCAGCAATCAATCATAAAAATAAAATTTGAGAAGACCTTGTCTTCAAAACAATAATAAGATATCATTTGCCTGATTTCTCCTACTTGAAGATGTGTATGATTAAACTATTCTAAATACTTTTCTCTTAGAGGATTTTTTTTTTTTATCAAAATTATTAATTCTTCTATATATAGAAGATATCAATCACAACTAGAATTGCAAGTAAATGGCATTTTTGTTCCAAAAAGAATTATGAAAATTAATTTATAAAAAAGTTACTATCTTGAAAATAAATAAAGAAAAACAACCCGATTAACGCAAGAATTATGTCTCTATTCCTTTTGTCTACTTATTAAGATGTTAGTTAATAAATTTTGTCCAAGTCTAACTCCTTGTAAACACAATTTAGGTATAATGAACTTTTATTGCTTTTACCCTTGTGGCGCTAGTAAGAAAGTTGGATCTTCAACACTTCAACAATATGCAAATGTAAAATGAAATGTCCTTGCTATCATGAATGAATTGTCTACTTTATTCATCATCTTCTATTCTTTTTTTTTTTGTATATCAATACCCCAGGGATTAGTGACATACAGTATTATTATACATAATTAGTGGAACTGTTATGCAGAGGTGGCAATGTGGGTTGGACAACCTAATGGGTGGGTTGGGCTAGGTCTTAAACTTTTGTAGGTGAATTGGGTTGGGTTGGGTTATGATGGGTTTCAATAAGTTTTGGATTTCAAATGGGTTTAAACTGGTCCAAAATGAGTTCTAGGACAAAGTAAACTGATAACTTGATTTTATTCAAGAAAATCAAGTTCATAATTTTTTGCGCGTTAGTTTCTTCTAAATTTTATTTTGTTTGTTTCTTCTTTTAAATATTTTTACATGATGGTAGTTTAATGTGCGTATTTACCCCCATCGATTCAGTTGTTTAATACAAAATTACTGAGTAAGTGTTTCCAATTATATTTCAAGAAAGAAGAGTTTATTGAGTAACTATAATAAATTTTCTAGAATCATAAAAAATTAGTATACATATAACACGTGTATATGTCCAAGTATCAAAATAAGGAAGCCTCTTTTATCAATAAAAAATTTGTGACAAAAAAATCTCGCCATAAATATAAAGTATATGTAATGCATTTGTGACAAAATTCAATTAGAACTGTTTGGGCTCAAAAATAACTTTTTGTCCAAATTCGGGATGGGCCAATCCGGGCCATGCCGAAAAGGAATAAAAATAGCCTGAGTCACATCGGCGCGGCATGAGGCCAGCCTATGTCAAATGCCAATGCCAAAATGAAGGCCCTTAGCCCAAACGATCAAAAATAGAAAATAGAAATCAAATAAAATTAGAAATAAGTCAAGTCAAGATCATTCCTTATTTTTAGGGGTTGTTAGGATAGAAAATAATTAATGACTGAAAATAGGTGTTGTTATAACTGAGCATGCCAAAAATAAAGGTCATGTGATGTTGAAACTTTCAAATTCAAACAAGAAACCAAAACTGCCATATTCAAAAAATAAGAACTACCATTCATTTCGAATAAGGAAAGCAATTGCAGCCTCAAGTCTAGAAAAAGGAGCCAGATTCATCAACACATTATCATGAATGATCAATAAACTCCAATCAAAAACAACAAAACTTCAATCAATAAGTCAACACTTCTTTGAATCTTTTAGTCCAATGACCAAAGATTAAGCTTTAGTTTAGTAGGAAAAAAACCAATTTACGAGTGTTAGTAGCCATGCTCATTTGGCTCAAGATGAGGTTATCAATATGTCCACTCCGTAACATCATGAAGTAAGAGGCATCACTCGCCCAGGTTGGGCCCAATTCTGGACTAGATATCAATGCGACAAGTGGTATCCCACTTTCATGTCGAGCGCATATATGAGGAGGTACAGTCAAAGTCATCAATGCTCATAGAGTTATGCAATCTTTATATGTGCTCACTCGTAGCCGTCGCACAGAGTCATCAATTTGTCTTATTTTTAGCCAAAGTTCATAGCAGTCTTTCAATGCACTTAAATTATAGATATGACCCGTGTCATCAATAAACATGTTTCTAGTCAAAGTTTGCATTATTCGTGGTAAGTAGACATCGTCTTTCAATGCATCTTTTCACTTTAAATTTTTATGGCAGTTTTGATCTTTGAACTACTAAATTTTAAGTCCTACAATAAATTGTAGACGCGTAGAACCTTAGGGGTAGTGTTTACCTACTCTAATGCAATTGTCTTTCAGATAGAAGTTTTAAGCGTAACCCATCAAAATCAAAACTAGGAATCCTGCATTTAATGAGCTGAATTTGAAATTACTAGTTTCACATCAAACTCCGTGATTTCGAACACATCAGCGTGGTTATCAAAATTTTATGCAAACATATAACTTTTGTATGCCCGGTGGGACAGTAATAAAAGTGTTGAAAAGGTTTTTTCTGCATATAGATCCTAGGAAGCATGTTTTATTTCGTTCTATTTCATATCTTCATTATTTATTGAAAAATCACGAAAAACAAAAAAAAAGAAAACAAAAAATTTTTAGTATGGGACCGTATTTGCAGAGCCAAACTAGGTGCGAGCATGATGGTACATAGAGTGAAAACGAGGTGAACAATGATCCCAACAAGAGAGGTGGGCATTATACACCTCCCAAAATTCAAGCAATCATTGTTAGACTCAAACATAATTAAAGAGTGCCTGTAGAGGCGCCAATTCAAAAAGCACCTTCTTTATTGGCCAAAGCAACCAACTTTAGGGAGGAAGCAATATACTTCATGGAGAAGTGGATCATTGAATCTAACCGTAGATTCCAGGAGTTGATAGAGAAGCAACAGAAAGAAGAATCAAAGAGGGCAGAACTCATGGCCTATATGCTAGAATCGCTCCGAATGTTCGATCCACACTATAAAATGAACTTGTGCACCATGGAAGTGAAGATGGATAGCATTCCATTAGCGAGGGAACCTCCACATCAAAGTGAGGACAAACAGCATCACATGCTAGAGCAAGCCGAACTATGGCCAGAGTGACTAAATCTTGGAGTTAACCATCGCTGTGGAAGTTTTGGCCCAAATTTTGGCATTGGTAAAAGAGTGACGTTCGAATCTAGGGGTGTACTTTTAGATGGGGAAGGATTAGGCTCCTAGATCCACTCCAACGAACCTGCTATAACTTATACAATGCTATATAAAATAAAAAGAGGCTAACCAGCCATGATTCGAAATGACAACACGGCCACGTCTCGTCACGAGATATAGAAAATATTGTGACAAGAACTTTCAGGGCATAAGCAGTCAGCCTCGCTACCCAGGTATTCTAATCCATACCCCCCAGAATCTATTTGATTCCTTTTCCCCCAAGGTTTAGGTTTCTTTTTCACATTGCTTAATGGGGATAGATCACAAACCACAATTGAACATTCTGCTAAATTCACCACACAATTGGGGGAAGTCGGAATAGATGGTAATCTAAAACTGCATTTGTTTTCTAATTCTCAACCCGGTAAAGCTCTCTTGTGGTACATCAAATTTAAACCAGACTCTGTTCCAGACTGGCCAACTATGGAAAGTCCATTCCATAGTTACTTTTATTGACTACCCCTTGAGGTATCCATATTGAAATTAACCAATATGAGACAAATGTCTGGGGACTCAGCTGAAGAGTATATGGGTAGATTCTTTTGGGTCAGACAATTTTGTTTAGTAATCATGCCCCAAAGCAATTTCCATTAGTTTGGCCATAAGGGGTATGTATCTCGAATTGAAAAAGAAAATGTTTGGACAAAAGTTTGCATCAATATTTGACCTAATCAAACGTGTAACTGAATATGAAAATCTGTTAAGGAAAGACAACCTTAGGGGTCACCATGATAAGGCCAATCATTATTAGGTAGGCCTAGCTGAAATCCAAGATGACCAAGTTAGTGTCAAACAGAGTCAATAGGAGAACGAAATGGGCCTAGCCCAAGTCGATTAGGAGGGTTCGTCATTGGGGGGCCTCTCCTAAGGAGGTCGGCATTCGAACGATACCGATCGAAAATATTTTCTATCCCCCGTACCTGTTCAACGAAGTGTGCACGGGTTCCATCTCCATGTTGCCCAAGTTCATTTTTTGAAGGATGAAATAATAGAGAGCATTGGTTGAACTTCCATTATCAACTAGGGTGCATGCCATAGCAAAATTCGACACGTCTGTTGTGATTACCATCAGGATATCAAGTGACTCACCCTCTCCTAATGAGCGAGTTACATCAATATCTCTATCGCTAAATACAATAGCATCTGACTCTATGTTGTTAACCTGGAGGGTTTTTCCCTCGATTTGGTGACTCGACCTGTCTTGCTCTAACTTCCTCGAGGTGCGCTTTTTGCTTTACCAGTTATCCCTCCCATTTGGTCCACCAGCAATCGTGTGCATGACCCCCCCTCATCGGGAGGTTTTTATCGACCAGCTCCTTGCTGCTTCGTCGCGAGGGGGATCCCCTATGGCTCCCTTGAACTGATCGTGGCAACTGGGACCTCTCTCGCTGGGCCGGGAGTTCGAGGTGAGCGGCTACAAATTCTTTGAGTAGGCCTTTTCCAATGAGCCGCTCAATTTCACTTTGAAAGGCAAAACAATCACCGTTAACGTACCTATATTGCTTGTGGAAAGTACAATATTTCCCCAACTTCTTGGCCCCTCTTACCTCGGTAATCTTGTTCGGAGTTTTGAATGACTTTCGATCGATGACTAAAAAGATGCGACTCCTAGAAGCGTTCAGTGGAGTGAGGTTAGAGTACCGCTTGATCGGGGACTTCTCTTTGTGGTCCTTCTTCTTGAGGCCCCCTTTCTCCTTCTTTTCTTTAGGGTCCATCTTGTCCCCATGTTTAATGTGGTGCATCTCCTCCGACATCATGAAGCTGGAGGTCAAGGTCTGGAGCTCCCTCATGGATCGAGAGGGCAGGCACAGTCTTCATACCGAAGGGTAATGTACAGAGCAATGTTGACGAAATCGATTCGAGGGTCGTCTACTCTGAGGACCTCGTTGTTAAAATGGGTCATAAAATCACGAAGCGATTCTCCCTCCTGTTGATGGATCCCATAAAGATGGGTATGGGGAAGCTTGGTGTCTTTCTTGGCCGCGGCATGGTGCAAAAACTGATCAGCAAGTTCTGCAAAAAAGTGGATCAACTCCGATTCGAGCTGGTCGAACCACTGAAGCGCCACCCCAAAGAGTGTGGTGGCAAAGAATTTGGTCATCATTCCGTTCTAAAGTCTGTAAACGTCGATGACATTTTTGAATTGGAGTAGGTGGTCGCCCGAGTCGGTACTTCCATCATAGTGTGGAACGTTGACCGGAACTCAGTCATGTAGACCAATCTTTTTTTCTCAGATATAATGGGCAAAGGCTTTTTGCCTTCGATCGTGATATCGATTAAATGACGACCCTTGCTCGCTATAGGGATTGATCCTTCCTTCAGGTTGTTCAAGGTCAGCAATCTTCTGGGTGAGCTGGTATAACTAGTTCTTTATGAGTTCACTTCCCTCGGAGCTGATTCGATTCTAGAATTTCTCGAAAAAGAGTCCCGATGAGGGCACCCCGAGTTCGGGTACCAGCAATGGGGAATCTTGTCGTAGTGGCCTGACTCGGCCTCTTCTTCTTCTTCCAACTGAGACGGTAGTTAGGTAGCCTCTCGACCTGAATTTTAATGAGATGGAACGCGATGGGTAGCTGGTACTGACATCGGGTTGATTCATGGGGGTGCTTGGATAACATTTTCTTTAAGCCTTTCAAAGGCTTGGAGATTACATTGCCCAACAAAGTCCCTCAATCGCTCGAGGGGACTGATTATCATTTCTTCGATGTTGGGTGAGGGCATGCCTTACCCTCACGATGGGTGCATGCCTTGCTTCGTCGGTCGGTATTGACGAGTGCGAGCGGGGCAATAGCATAAGCCTGGGACGAGCCCGCCAAATCTACCTGCGGTGCTAGAGGATTTGTGACGGGAAGCAGCGGTGGGAGGTCATGGACCGAGTGTTGGTCCTTTCCACCCGCTTGGGTGCTCCGTACACCAGAGGGGTTTCTCCTAGTTGTCACCATCTTTCATCCTTTGGTTGCAGTATTTTTCCCACAAACGGCGCCAAAATATTGCATGTCGAATTTGGGAGCTGGTCGACCTCGATTGAAAACTCTGGCCGAGTGTGAAAGTGGAGGTATTTGGGCGGGAAGTTGACCTGCACTAAGGGAAAGGCAACATGAGCTAGTCGAGATGGGCCTCGGTTAAGACCCTCCGATGTTTAAGTCAATCGATCTATTTTATAGAGATTTGAGCAGAATAAGGGGGTTTAAAGCAATTAATGAGGTGAATCTTACCATAAATGTTAGAGTATTTACAGTGTGTCCACATAGGTTGATTCCGATGGGACCCTTAAGTTTGGTAGGTCATCATTTGATGAAGTGAAGTGACTCATAAGCCTAAGGGTAGGGCCTAGGGACATTAGTTGGCCCTCAATTAATGAGACATAGAGTTAGGTGGTAACCCTTCACCTTGGGTTGATGGAACATTTAATACTGGCAGGGATCCGTTGGACCCGGTATGATCCCAGTCGATAATGATACCGACCACGAGACTCAATGGGATGGGCTCAAGGAGTCAAGGCACCCGACCCGATCGATACTGGAGGTGAACGCCCGAGATCATTAGAACGGGTTTGGCGGGTCGATAGTTCGGTCGGTAATCATGTTCGCTGACCTAAGCACTTAGAAGAGGTGACACTCGCGCAGGACCCGATCAAAAATACATCGCGTCAATCACAATTTGTGATCATCAAATATTAAACTACTATACAATAAAGATAAATTAGTATACAATTAGAACAATACCCGTATTCACAAAAATTTAAACCCACAACCTAAAAATTGTGGGGCATCCATCTTACAACAAGGCAAGGCCTCATCTACGATGTATACACACACACACACATTTATTTTATGCATATTTTTAGGATCATATTTACCCAAACGTTGCCTACAAATCACTTCAAAATATAAACAAACATTATTTAACGTTTTGTGAGTTGGATACATTCCACTTTAATTATGGATATGTGAGTGGTCTAGCCAATAACAATAAACTTTATGCTTTGGTGCCAAATTACGATGGATATGCAAGTATTCCTTTTGATAAATAAAATATATACTATTTAATAGTCTCCTTAAAATAATACTTACGATTATGTCACAATCGTAGAATTTGTACAAAATTTTAGACCCGGTAACTGCTCATTTAGAATATGGGTTAATTACGTCTGAACCCACTAGATATAAAGTATCTTAACAGGCCGTAGTCCTCTTTGTTTAAATATTTAGGAGGCCCAATTTGACGAATTTTGTAATGAGACTATGAGAGAACCACTCCCAAGGGTTTTCGTGGGAAAATCCTAACTCCGTCATAACATCTATGAATTACCCATTATGCCCGTAAGTGCTCTTTCTAATTTCTCTATACGAAACTTATAGGAGTAATTTCAGAAAGTATATAAGTTTATATTCATTAAATTCATGTTTCAGCAAAAAACAACTTTTCCTTTATTTTTTTCGTCTAATTGGAAGGAAAATATTTTTTTTTCAATTAATATTATATTTTCTTTCTATTTTTCCTTTCCTTACCATTTCTTTTTTTTTTTTTTCCCCTAATAACCAAACACTAAAAAATACTTTTTCTTCCTATTTTCTTTTCCTTTCCCTCCTAAAATCGTAGAACCAAACATAATGGAAATGTCTTCGTTGTGGATTGAAGAAAGAATTTACATAATTGTCTTTAAATATTTTGATCATCTTGATAAGGTACTCAACTGTGAAATTGGTCGTTTTGTCTAAGATAAATAAATTTTATTTGCTCGCATTTTAATTTATACACTCAATCAATTAATGTTCGTAAAATCAATTTTAATACAGCAAATGCTTTCACGATTGACATATATCAACATGAAATCTACGGGGTATACAGAAAACATAAATCATATAACAAAGTCCCACAATGCAATCGATCACACACAATAGTCTCGACACCACAAGAGTGCATCTCAAATAGAACTAAAAAGAATAAAAACATTAAAACACTAACACAAGCTAGATCAATGTTGAAATAATCATAGATACAATCACGTCCTCAACCAATGTGGTAATCCCGCTCGTATAGTATTGTGTAAAAATAGTTCACGATCGCTTGATTTCTCTTCAACGCTCTAGTATAGAAGCGTAATAGCTGAGACCAAGAGTAAGGCCGGTATTCCCATCCATGAAATTCTGCCGGCGGCATTGCCATTGCCCCCACCACCAGGTACCGCTGTGAAAATTTCGCGTTGCAAAGTTAGTATAGGAAGTCAAATAGTGTCTCAAATGTACTAGTAGTGAGACATGACATGAGTGAGAAAGTATTAACTTCCCATGGTTTCTAAATGAAAGCATATTGAAGTAAATATGTTCACTCAATAAAGAATTTGCTAGAAGCCTAGAATGGTTGCCATAGAAATTGTCCTTGTGAATAAAGTTTGGTTGTCCATTAAGAGGGTATAGCTTATAAGTTATTTTAGAAGTTCATAAGATATTGGATCTTATTTTAAAAAATAAGGTATTCAAGTGTTTGGATAAATAAGATAGAGTATAACTTATAAAACGCTAATAATGACAATACTATAATTAATTTGATTGAAAATATAAGAGATTGATAAGTACTAAAAAGTAAATTATCACCTTCTTACTTTTTTTAAAAAGAGCATACAAGAACTTAAATATCTTATTTAATGAGCTTATGAACTTCTCCTCCAAAAATTTTTCCAAACACTTTGCACCATCTTATAAGTTCTCAAACATCTTATAAAATGCTTTGAGGAGTTTATAAACTCAACCAAACGCCCTCTAAATTGCAAGCCAAACATGATATCAAGGATTTTGTGAATTTGAAATTTCAATTTGCTAAACATGTAATTCACCCTATAATTTTTTTTATTAATCTTAATCACCAGATTCCGACCTACTACTGGCTGACTAATCCGGATTCAGATACTACAGGGACCCAAATATGGGGACGACCCTTCTAACCCAATCGCTTCATTCACAACTACAAAATTCAAATTCTAAATATTTTTTAAAAATTCACACACACTATTCCACTAGAACAACTGATAATTGCTACCATTACACTAAAGATATGTTCTAGAATAAGTCCCATTATGAAAATGAATATGACTTGTGTCTTTCCTTAAAATAAGACAAATGGTTATATTTTGAGGTTCTTATTAAGAAGTAATAGATGAAAATCGACAATAAATAAAAATAAAAAAATGCCAAAATGCTGCCATTGCAGCCGCAAGAAATTGTACTGCAGACCAGATTCAGTCACTTGAGAACTAATCCCCTGCTCAGTATATTTTATTTACCGTAGAGTTAATATATATTTAAAAAATATGATAAATTCTACAGTAAATCTTATTAAATTTGTTATATGATTTTTTTGAATATAATCAAGTTGAATCCAAATAAAAAATTTTCTGCGCCGCCATGGACTATGTCCCTAGTTCGAGGGCTGTCCCAATAGTCAACATCGTAGGCACCAAAACGCGTAAAATTTGATAACTCCTGGTTAACTCTTGCACATTAAGAGTTTTTTTTTTTTTTTTTTTTGGGGGAAGTAACTCTTGCACATTAAGTTAATCAAAAATCCTAACTACTACATTATTTCCCACTGACCATCACATGGACCTTTTTCAAATTGAATTTTTTTTAGGGAGCAAATTCAATCTACATATATATATATATATATATATATATATATTTTTAATACACACACCATCCACATACCAATTTTGTTTATGCTATTTAATTAGGTATATAATCCAATAACTATTTTTAATTATTAAATTTAAATATAATAATATCAAAAAATATTCAAAAAATATATATTATATCATAATTTTCAATCAAACAGTTAAAAATATAATTAAACAGTATCCAATTGAATACCATCTACCCTTCCCCCCCCCCCCCCCCCCCCCCCCCCGACATACACATGCTTTCAAAATTTGACTCCATGACCCATCTAGAAACGAAGTTACATATTTATTGAGCTGAAGGCACAACGACCAATGAATGGCACAACAATTATTTCTCCACCCTATAATTTTAATCCACAATTAATTCAACTTCACATACAAGAATAATAAAATATAGATGAGTAATTAAGTCATCTAAAAATATAATAAAGACAAATATAGATGAGTAATTAAAATAGAAGAACTGGAGTTACCTGGAGGGGGTACTGCTGAGGAACCTGGAGCCAAGGCTGTTGATGGACAAGATCAAAATCAAGATTTATTAGTCCAGCAATCTAATCCATTTATTGAGAAAAAAGAAAAAAAAAAAGTTACGCCTATTTTTGCAAATTTACTAATAATAATAATAATAATGGATTTCAGAATTATGATGACAAAATTATACACCATATATACGTATTATGGAAAATTATACACTATATTAATATATAAAATAAATATAGAAGAATTAAAACAGTCCAGAATTTCAACTCATAAAAATAAACAAAAAACAAAATAGAATCCCAGTCCCAGAATAAAAACAACACAAAAAAAAAAAAACAAAAGCCGAAAAACAGAAACGAAGGATTTTTTTTTTATTTTCTTTTTTTCTTCCCCCGGACAAAAGCACCTCTATTTTCAATTATTTTTTTCCTTCTTTTCTTTGGGTTTTGGGAAATAGGAAAAAAAGTGGAACTCATTATACCCTTTATGAGTGAACTGAGTCACCTAATCATCAAACACCAAAAGTAAATAGCATTGGCATAGAACATTTTGGACCACAATTTCAAGCTTATATTAGTAAGCGATTGAAATAAAAAAAAAATTTTTTTTTTTTTTCATATCAACAATTTTGTTTTTTTTTTTTTATTTCAATCCATCATCAATATACGTCGCATATATTAAAAAATATAATGTAATTATGCAAAAAAATATAATGTAATTATGCAATAGAGAATCCAATGCGTTTACGGTAACTTTTCAGCATCCGAAACCCAAATCAGTCCGGATAAAATAAATATTTTCATAAACTCTCAAAAATTTGAAATTATCCAAATCGACGCTCGAAGAATTCACTCCAATCAATTGGAAACAACCAAGAAATTCAAGCTAAAACAATTTTTAAATATCCAAAAAGAAAAAAGAAAATTCATTTCCACATACCACCATTGCGGCAGGCGCTGGTATCAGAGGAGAGATTGCAGTGCTTGGGGAGCTCAAGTGCTTGAGTCATATTGATTCCGCCGGTGAGGGACGGATTGTTGTAGAGCCTGCAGAGGCACTCAAGCTGAGTGGTGATCACGTTCTTGATGGCGTTGCAGCACTCGCTCGATGGGTTTGTCGAGTTCAAGTACTGGGCGCACGGCACCAGATCTGCGACGCAAGTCGACTGCGCGTCCGCCACTCCGGTGGTCGCCACCATCAGCGCCACCGTCAGGACCGCCGCGATTGTCGAGGGAAACGCCATTTTCATGGTTGGGGTGGGGGTGGGGGGTTTGGGTTTTTTGTTGGGTCAGGTTACTGTTGGTAAAGAGGCGTGCGGATGGTGTGAAAGATGATGGGGACTTTTGGGCTTGTAGATGTATTTATAGTTACATTTATACGTGGCGTGTGTGTGTGGCAAACAGAAAAAAAGAAGAGAGAGAGAGAGGGAGAGAGAATGATGTGAATTATTAGGATTTTGAAATAATTTATTACATAATAAAACTTTTGTATGTGTTGTCACATGTCACTGTTTCTCTTGAGCCGTGTTAGGAGTGGTGTAACATGTTTTCTAGTGTGTAAAAAATTATGATATACTGAAATATATTCTAATATTTTAAAAAAATATATAAGATACTGAAATACAGTTTGTACAATTTTAAGAAATGAATTTATAAGATCTAAAGAAAATAAAATCAAGCTTGTAACTTGCTCTTAAAAGTTTAATTCCCTAACTCTTAATTAGCTCTATTATGTATATTATACTATTATATAAAGAGACACGTCTTTTCAATAAATATTTTTCTCTATTAAATTTTTTTTTATTTGGACTTTATCTCTCTTGTTTTGTCTCCCTAATATTTTCTATTTCTCCTATTCCCTCTATTACACATTATTTTTCTTTTATTTTTATAATCTCTCTTCTCTCTCATGCCGTGCTATTTAAAAGATCTTATCAGCTTTATGTAAAAAATTTTCAATTATATATTTTTATCTTATTTTATCTTCTAGTATTTGATAAATACTAGAAAAATTTATTCATATAAAAAATTAATATATATTTATATTGATTTATCAAAATTTATATATATGTCGTTAAAAAATTATATGTATACTTATTTATTTTACACAAAAATCAAGTGTGCCCATCTAACCAGCATTAGTTAAAAGCGATCTTACTAGCATCTTATAAACTCAGTAGTTTTTTATTACCAAGACATTTCAAATTTTTAT
The DNA here is from genome assembly GCA_026212405.1 of Petrea volubilis. Lineage (NCBI taxonomy): Eukaryota > Viridiplantae > Streptophyta > Magnoliopsida > Lamiales > Verbenaceae > Petrea > Petrea volubilis. Next base: position 4,408,065 of record CM047879.1, read on the forward strand.
TTTGAAACATCTAAAAAGTAATATGCTATTAAATCTGCAAATAAAATCAATATTAATATTAAGGTGCAAATATAATTATGCAAACTAATTACTATTTGATGTTTTTTCTTTTTCTTTTTCAGTTAATTAATTTAATATGTGATGTTGGACAGCTGGAAGTTGGCAAATAGGAAGTACAGGGGTTGTCGATTGTCGTTGTGTCAACCCCGTGTGATCCCAAAACAAAAACAAAAAAAAAAAGAAAAAAAGAAAAAGAAAAAGAAAAATGAGAAATGTGTTCATATTTGACGGATAGTATGTACTCTTATCCCAGACGGAACGAATAAATTTATTCGCTTTATCATCAATTTTCTTTCTCTTATCTTTTGAGACGTTTTTCATATAAAAGACAGGGGACATATTTAATATTGAATTTTGCACATAAAATATTTACTGTTTTAAATGGGTGGATCTCATATTTTGATATTTTATAAGTGTGTTTATTTTGATTTGATAATTTTCTTAATTTAAATTTTTTAAAAATATGCATGTTTGATTTGTATGTGTAACATGATATTAGGGATACAAAAATTCGATTTTGCCCCCATAGAATGCTATTTTTTAGTAATTTCATATGTCAATTTTAGATATAAGATGAACAATATATAAGAACCAATTGAAATTTATAATTTAAAATGTAAAAAACTCACCTCCTGGGTGAGATTGTTATACCATATCATATGGTATTCCTAATGCAAACCGGATTACAATTGATCGGCTCATAAGACATTCGATGAGAAATCAAATGCGCTTAAAGATAAATTTCAAGGGGTCCAAATATCTTATAAGCATGTATCAAAGATGTCCAAGATTTTATAGTCTTTAGGTGCGAGATAATGCCTCGCAAATCGGAATTTCATATAATTTGTTCTAAAATCAAGTTTTAAGCCGTAGTCGAAAAGGTATAAATTCCAGAATTTCCGTATCATGTTTGTTTTTATATAACAACTCTTAAAAGTAATAATCGAAATCCTACTTTGATGTTGAATATTAGTTTTTTTTTTCAAAAAATTGTTTAAAATATAAATTTTGCTAAATATTAAATTTTGGACGGATGAAACAATTGGATGTAGTGAAAAGTCATAGATGTGTAATGGTCTATTCGCATTAACTTTGATCTATTCAATACCTTAAAAAAAATGATCTTTTCGAAATTTAATATATCTGGTAAGTCAAACTCCGTGTTGGCTTTGATCAATTCAGGAGCTAATTAAGCTATGCCAAATTGTCACATAGAACATTTATTTCTCTCTGATTACATAAACAAATGAATTAGACCTTCCAAAAGTTAGGTGCCAGCAAAATCTAATTTATTTGGGAGTTAACTACTAATTCTTTTTTTTTTTTTTTTGAGAAAAAAAAAGAATTTATAAACTTTTAGGCGTATTCGCGTCAAAAACTCGTAAGTACTTGATTTGTTCTTTGGATTTTAGGAAATCCGTTTAAATTTGTGTATATTTATTATATATATATATATATATATAAAGGCACATCATTCATAGAATTTCGTTAAAAATTTATCACAAATCTCTTACATTGATTAATATTTGGTCAATAGGAGGTGGTTCTCTACACTTCATGATTTTCTGAATATTCAAATATCTCAACTGCTCGTAGCATTTTATAAGTTCAAGAAACATAACATAAGATGCCAATTTCTAAATGTTTGAGGTAATTTCATCCACGTACGTCTCTTTATATACAAATAATTTTATTCGGCGGTCAAAATACACTCAGTCCACGGCACCAAAACCAAATTAGTAAATTACCAACGCGAATCGACGCTTCGGAAGGTGCATGGAATGTTTGCACTTTTGTGCATAGAATTAGTTTGGCTTTGACGAAGAGCAATCGACTGCGAAGACTTGTATTTATTTACTAATATATATCCCATGCTGTGTACGTATATTATAATTTATGGTATTATATAAAAATATAAAAATAAAATATTTTATTTATGTAAAATAATATTTACCCTAAATAATTTTCAATACAATTCAATAGTTAAATAAATAATATTTTACTCATATTTGAGTGCCAAAAAATTCATATCAAAAATTAAAAAAAAATAAAATCTAAATATGTGATCAAAACTAAAGTAATAAATAAAATTTTTAGATATATTAAAGTTATGAATGATAAATTATGGGCTACTCTAAGTTAATAGATCACAAAATAATAGATTATTATCCACATTGGACTATGTGACATTATATTTTTTTTACGCACCTAAATATATATGGATGTGAATCATCGTAAAATAAATTAAACTCAAGATTTAATTTACAAAAAGAATAGTAATAGTAATAATAATACATAAATTAATTAATAATTAAATTATGAAATATCAAATACTCTTGATGTAATTTGAATGTTGTCAATCTCCTTCTACAATTTCAAAGAAACATTTTGCCCTAAACTTGTGTCAAATGTATTATAGATGTTGTGAATATTTTACATCTCCTAATTTCATATCTTTTTTTTTTTGATAAATAATTTCCTTTCATATATCAATTCATCTTTTGATGAATATTTTAATTGTAAAATCTATTACTAAGTGGGAATAAAAAATCGTAGAAATTTGGGAGCGTGTAATTTGGTATATTAGTGGGTAAGTAAATGGATGGGTGGGATGCAAATCCAAAAGGAAACAAATAACAATAAATAAATAAATAAAATTTGAATATGTCAGCAATTAAATACAACAAACAAAAAGATAAAAATACGGCAATGAACCAAAAAAAATAGTTGGATAATAAAACTTCCACAGAGCATTAAACTATATAAAAAGAAATAATAAGGATAAAAATATTAAAAAATAAATTGTAGATAGTATATATAAAAAGAAATGATAGAGATAAAAAGATGAAAAATAAATCATCAATAATATTGTGTCCACATTTTAATCCTTTTAAAATTATAATTTAATTTATGGTGATATGAGATATCATATTAAAGCTATTTTTTCAAGTTTGAGTTATATAAGTTTTAATTGAATTTTTTTTCTAATTTTTGACGAGAAATTTATAATAAATGACATTATGTTGAGATTTATATGCCTAGTATTTCTTAAATCATAACTAATTTAATGCCATTACGTAATATTTTAATTAGAATTCTCATTATCTATATATGTTTTTATTAAAAATTACTATTATATTTTATGTCCTTAATGTGTGTGTGTGTGTGTGTGTGTGACAGTGTGAGAGATATCGAGTGAGGGGGATGAAGAGAGTTAACTATGGATAGTTGGTGGATTTGAATGATTATGAGAGATAAATTAACAATTAATGTAAACCAGTCGAATAATAAATTCTTAACAATTAAAATTAATTCAAAATTCTAAGAATTGAGAATTTAGTCAAAATTGCATATTACATTAAAGATATGTAAAATAACGTTTACTTTCAATGATTATGAGAGATAATTAAGAAATTTACAATTAATGCCAACCAATTAAATAATTCATTTTCAATAATTCAAAATAATTCAAAATTTTAAGAATTGAGAATTTGGTCAAAATTGCACATTGTGGTCAAAAAACTTCCTTCAAATGTAAGTAATATTTCAGTTAGAACTTTTTTTTACCTATACTAGCAACACCACACACTCTACGTGTGTGTAAAATATAAAAAATATATCTTTCAATTTAGTACTTCAATTTTTTAGGATGAAAATATAAATATATTATTAAATTTCTTTTATAAGAATATTTTTTAAAGAATAATTTGAAATAATTTAAAAATAAAATAATTATATTAAATAAAATTACATGAAAAAAATAAACATAAAAACAAAAAAAATCAAGTAATTATAATTAGAGAAAGTGGTTTGTGGGTTGAGAATATGGGTTTTTTAAATTGGATATAATATTACAATATTAACCTTTTTATTTGTTTATTTATTGAATGTGTTTACTAATTAAAAGGATAAAATTGACACATCAAAAATTGGTATCCAAATTGAATTGATTTCATGTGAATTTTCAATTTTAGCCACTAATTTTGACATATCTCTATTTATTCCATATAAAATTGAAGGGTAAATTTTATAAAATCACATAAATAACAGCCATTTGTGAGACAAAAATGGCTTTTTTTTATAATACTATATATGTGTTTTTATTGAAAAATTATTGCAACTTTATGTCCTTTTATTTGTGTGTGTGTGCGAGAGGGAGAGAGAGAGAGAGAGAGAGAGAGAGAGACTGCAAAAAACTATTAAAATATCAATATAAAGGTTGGTGGATTTCAATGATTAGGAGAGATAATTAAGAAAGTTATAATTAATACCAACCAATCAAATAATTCATGTTAAATAATTAAAAATTCTAAGAATTGAGAATTTGATCAAAATTGCACATTGTGGTCAAAAGGACCCTTTAAATATATAATCAACTAGCATGTACCCCGTGCTACGCACGTATTTCATAATTTATTACTGCGTAAAAAGATAAAAATAAGATATTCTATTTATGTAAAATAACATTTACTCTAAATAATTTTCAATGCAGTTCAATAGTTAAATAAGTAATATTTTTCTTATATTTGAAGTTTTTAATTATTTTAAAAGATAAAGGTATTGTCATGCAAAAAAAAAAATCTAAATATGTTATCAAAACTAAAGTAATAAATAATTTTTGTAGATATATTAAAGTATGAATGATAAATTATGAGCTATTCTACCAAAAAAAAAAAAGATAAATTATGAGCTACTCTAAGTTAATATATTACAAAATAATGGATTATTATGCACATTGGAATACGTGACACTATTTTATTTTTTTTTGATTATCAAAATCAATTAGTGGTTTATTATATATACATTGTGGTTTATTAGACGTAAACATTTTATAATGTACATATGAAAAGTTTATACATCTAATGAACCACATAATGATATAGTACAATCCATAAGGAGGCAAACAACAATATATAGAAAGTTTATACATCTCATTAATTAATTTCTTTTTTCTTGGTCCCCTCAATTTAGGGGTCATATATCAATAAGTAAAAAATAAATAAACACCATTGTAACCATGTAATTATATCTCAAAATAATAAGTATTATTTGTGCCAATATTATATCTCATAAAAAAATCATAGTTACATGACTCATAGAAATACATACATCTATACATCTATAAAGAAATTTTGATGAAAAAAAGTGTAACTAAGATGAAGATAACTAAAAATAAATTAGAGGAATTAAGAATTGTGCAAAAAAGAATCAAAAATTCCTAAAATATAATATTAAAAGAAAAAGAAAAAACTACTAAATTCTTAGGGAGGAAAATTCTACATAGTGTCAAATAACAACCATAGTAAAATTGAAAAAAACAAAAATAACTGAAAATATTAGATATATCAACTTTTACCAAATATATTTTTATAGAAAAAAAGAAAGAAGAAGAAAAATGCAAACCTAAAAAACGAAAATAGGTGAAAATATTAGATGTGTCAACTTTACCAAATAAATTTTTATACAAAAAAAAAAAGAAAAAAAGAAGAAGAATACAAACCAATAAATTCGTATAAATTTTTAAAACGTAAAAAAATCAAATAAAATAAACGTCAAATAAACTAATGATAAAGTAAAATGAAAGCAAATTAAATGAAAATCAAAAGTACAAATCTATAAGTAAGAAATGATATTCAATATGAATAATTCCACAATTTGAACATAAAATAGTGCTAAAGTACTTGTAAGATGGAGAATGATACCGAAATAAATATATATATATAAAACTATGAGAAACAAATAGTAATTGGATAACAAAGATAAAATAAATTATAAAGTTGAATAAATAATAAGAAAAAAAATAGTAAAAATGTAGAAAAAGACGACAATTCAAGATCCATAAAAAATAAAATTACATACCTATAAAATCGAAAGGAGAAAAAGAATGGATGATAAGTGAGGGAATGTGGATTTTTGTACATTGTTGAAGAATTATAATGGATTTGAAGAAGTCTTATTAAGATTGTTTTGAAAAGGGGAGGGGGAGTGGGGAAAGAAACAACATATTTTAGGGAATAGTTATAGATTAATTAATAATTAATACATATTAAGACACCTAATAAATTCAAATTTTGAATTTTTAGGAAACCAAGAGACTCCATTGTACCCCGTGCTATGTATTTCATAATTTATTGCTGCGTAAAAAGATAAAAATAAGATATTCTATTTATGTAAAATAACATTTACTCTAAATAATTTTCAATTCAATTCAATAGTTAAATAAGTAATATTTTTCTTATATTTGAAGTTTTTAATTATTTTAAAAGATAAAGGTATTGTCATGCAAAAAAAAAAATCTAAATATGTTATCAAAACTAAAGTAATAAATAAAGTTTTTAGAGAAATTGAAGTATGAATGATAAATTATGATCTACTCTAAGTTAATATATTACAAAATAATGGATTATTATGCATATTGGAATATGTGACACTATTTTTTTTTTATTATCAAAATCAATTAGTGGTTTATTATATATACATTTTGTGGTTTATTAGACGTAAACATTTTATAATGTACATATGAAAAGTTTATACATCTAATGAACCACATAATGATATAGTACAATCCATAAGGAGGCAAACAACAATATATAGAAAGTTTATACATCTCATTAATTAATTTCTTTTTTCTTGGTCCCCTCAATTTAGGGGTCATATATCAATAAGTAAAAAAATAAATAAACACCATTGTAACCATGTAATTATATCTCAAAATAATAAGTATTATTTGTGCCAATATTATATCTCATAAAAAAATCATACTTACATGACTCATAGAAATACATACATCTATACATCTATAAAGAAATTTTGATGAAAAAAAGTGTAACTAAGATGAAGATAACTAAAAATAAATTAGAGGAATTAAGAATTGTGCAAAAAAGAATCAAAAATTCCTAAAATATAATATTAAAAGAAAAAGAAAAAACTACTAAATTCTTAGGGAGGAAAATTCTACATAGTGTCAAATAACAACCATAGTAAAATTGAAAAAAACAAAAATAAGTGAAAATATTAGATATATCAACTTTTACCAAATATATTTTTATAGAAAAAAAGAAAGAAGAAGAAAAATGCAAACCTAAAAAACGAAAATAGGTGAAAATATTAGATGTGTCAACTTTACCAAATAAATTTTTATACAAAAAAAAAAAGAAAAAAAAGAAGAAGAATACAAACCAATAAATTCGTATAAATTTTTAAAACGTAAAAAAATCAAATACAATAAACGTCAAATAAACTAATGATAAAGTAAAATGAAAGCAATTAAATGAAAATCAAAAGTACAAATCTATAAGTAAGAAATGATATTCAATATGAATAATTCCACAATTTGAACATAAAATGGTGCTAAAGTACTTGTAAGATGGAGAATGATACCGAAATAAATATATATATATAAAACTATGAGAAACAAATAGTAATTGGATAACAAAGATAAAATAAATCATAAAGTTGAATAAATAATAAGAAAAAAAATAGTAAAAATGTAGAAAAAGACGACAATTCAAGATCCATAAAAAATAAAATTACATACCTATAAAATCGAAAGGAGAAAAAGAATGGATGATAAGTGAGGGAATGTGGATTTTTGTACATTGTTGAAGAATTATAATGGATTTGAAGAAGTCTTATTAAGGTTGTTTTGAAGGGGGGGGGGGGGGGAAGTGGGGAAAGAAACAACATATTTTAGGGAATAGTTATAGATTAATTAATAATTAATACATATTAAGACACCTAATAAATTCAAATTTTGAATTTTTAGGAAACCAAGAGACTCAATTGTACCCCGTGCTACGCACGTATTTCATAATTTATTGCTGCGTAAAAAGATAAAAATAAGATATTCTATTTATGTAAAATAACATTTACTCTAAATAATTTTCAATGCAATTCAATAGTTAAATAAGTAATATTTTTCTTATATTTGAAGTTTTTAATTATATTAAAAGATAAAGGTATTGTCATGCAAAAAAAAAATCTAAATATGTTATCAAAACTAAAGTAATAAATAAATTTTTTAGAGATATTGAAGTATGAATGATAAATTATGATCTACTCTAAGTTAATATATTACAAAATAATGGATTATTATGCATATTGGAATATGTGACACTATTTTTTTTTTATTATCAAAATCAATTAGTGGTTTATTATATATACATTTTGTGGTTTATTAGACGTAAACATTTTATAATGTACAAATGAAAAGTTTATACATCTAATGAACCACATAATGATATAGTACAATCCATAAGGAGGCAAACAACAATATATAGAAAGTTTATACATCTCATTAATTAATTTCTTTTTTCTTGGTCCCCTCAATTGAGGGGTCATATATCAATAAGTAAAAAATAAATAAACACCATTGTAACCATGTAATTATATCTCAAAATAATAAGTATTATTTGTGCCAATATTATATCTCATAGAAAAATCATAGTTACATGACTCATAAAAATACATACATCTATACATCTATAAAGAAATTTTGATGAAAAAAAGTGTAACTAAGATGAAGATAACTAAAAATAAATTAGAGGAATTAAGAATTGTGCAAAAAAGAATCAAAAATTCCTAAAATATAATATTAAAAGAAAAAGAAAAAACTACTAAATTCTTAGGGAGGAAAATTCTACATAGTGTCAAATAACAACCATAGTAAAATTGAAAAAAACAAAAATAAGTGAAAATATTAGATATATCAACTTTTACCAAATATATTTTTATAGAAAAAAAGAAAGAAGAAGAAAAATGCAAACCTAAAAAACGAAAATAGGTGAAAATATTAGATGTGTCAACTTTACCAAATAAATTTTTATACAAAAAAAAAAGAAAAAAAAGAAGAAGAATACAAACCAATAAATTCGTATAAATTTTTAAAACGTAAAAAAATCAAATACAATAAACGTCAAATAAACTAATGATAAAGTAAAATGAAAGCAATTTAAATGAAAATCAAAAGTACAAATCTATAAGTAAGAAATGATATTCAATATGAATAATTCCACAATTTGAACATAAAATGGTGCTAAAGTACTTGTAAGATGGAGAATGATACCGAAATAAATATATATATATAAAACTATGAGAAACAAATAGTAATTGGATAACAAAGATAAAATAAATCATAAAGTTGAATAAATAATAAGAAAAAAAATAGTAAAAATGTAGAAAAAGACGACAATTCAAGATCCATAAAAAATAAAATTACATACCTATAAAATCGAAAGGAGAAAAAGAATGGATGATAAGTGAGGGAATGTGGATTTTGTACATTGTTGAAGAATTATAATGGATTTGAAGAAGTCTTATTAAGGTTGTTTTGAAGGGGGGGGGGGGGGAAGTGGGGAAAGAACAACATATTTTAGGGAATAGTTATAGATTAATTAATAATTAATACATATTAAGACACCTAATAAATTCAAATTTTGAATTTTTAGGAAACCAAGAGACTCAATTGTACCCCGTGCTACGCACGTATTTCATAATTTATTGCTGCGTAAAAGATAAAAATAAGATATTCTATTTATGTAAAATAACATTTACTCTAAATAATTTTCAATGCAATTCAATAGTTAAATAAGTAATATTTTTCTTATATTTGAAGTTTTTAATTATTTTAAAAGATAAAGGTATTGTCATGCAAAAAAAAATCTAATATGTTATCAAAACTAAAGTAATAAATAAATTTTTTAGAGATATTGAAGTATGAATGATAAATTATGATCTACTCTAAGTTAATATATTACAAAATAATGGATTATTATGCATATTGGAATATGTGACACTATTTTTTTTTTATTATCAAAATCAATTAGTGGTTTATTATATATACATTTTGTGGTTTATTAGACGTAAACATTTTATAATGTACAAATGAAAAGTTTATACATCTAATGAACCACATAATGATATAGTACAATCCATAAGGAGGCAAACAACAATATATAGAAAGTTTATACATCTCATTAATTAATTTCTTTTTTCTTGGTCCCCTCAATTGAGGGGTCATATATCAATAAGTAAAAAATAAATAAACACCATTGTAACCATGTAATTATATCTCAAAATAATAAGTATTATTTGTGCCAATATTATATCTCATAGAAAAATCATAGTTACATGACTCATAAAATACATACATCTATACATCTATAAAGAAATTTTGATGAAAAAAAGTGTAACTAAGATGAAGATAACTAAAAATAAATTAGAGGAAGTAAGAATTGTGCAAAAAAGAATCAAAAATTCCTAAAATATAATATTAAAAGAAAAGAAAAAACTACTAAATTTTAGGGAGAAAAATTCTACATAGTGTCAAATAACAACCATAGTAAAATTGAAAAAAAACAAAATAAGTGAAAATATTAGATATATCAACTTTTACCAAATATATTTTATAGAAAAAATAAAGAAGAAGAAAATGCAAACCTAAAAAACGAAATAGGTGAAAATATTAGATGTAGTCATCTTTACCAAATAAATTTTGATACAAAAAAAAAAAGAAAAAAAAGAAGAAGTATACAAACCAATAAATTCATATAAATTTTTAAAACGTAAAAAAATCAAATACAATAAACGTCAAATAAACTAATGATAAGTAAAGGAAAGCAAATTAAATGAAAATCAAAAGTACAAATCTATAAGTAAGAAATGATATTCATATGAATAATTCCACATTTGAATATAAATGTGCTAAAGTACTTGTAGATGGAGAATGATACCGAAATAAATAAATATATATATATAAAAAACTATGAGAAACAATAGTAATCGGGATTAAATAAAGATAAAATAAATCATAAAGTTGAATAAATAATAAGAAAAAAATAGTAAAAATGTAGAAAAGACGACAATTCAAGATCCATAAAAAATAAAATTACATACCTATAAAATCGAAAAGGAGGAAAAAGAATGGATGATCAGTGAAGGAATGTGGATTTTGTACATTGTTGAAGAATTATAATGGATTTGAAGAAGTTTTTATTAATGGTTGTTTTGAGAGGGGGGGGGGGAGTGGGGAAAGAAACAACATATTTTAGGAATAATTATAGATTAATAATAATTAATACACATTACGAACACCTAATAAATTCAAATTTTGAATTTTAGGAAACCAAGAGACTCCATAGATAACTAATGACAATTTTTTTAAAATTAAAAAATTCAAAATTCTAGAAATTTGGATTTGGTCAAAATCAAAAGATTTGGGTCAAATACCTTTCTCAA